>CM068375.1:57115987-57643487 GCA_034769895.1 Magicicada septendecula | reverse complement strand
TAGTGGTACTGATTTCACCCAATTTAAAGCTAGCAGTGTTGATTAGTCTTAACTTGTTTTTTCTTTTGTGTGAATCCGACCCAACCCCGGACCCTCCCCCAAAGCCAAATTCTAGATACGCCACTGGAACTGAAAAGCTTTTGGATTACAGATTACTACTTTGGAGACCAAGGTGATGACTTTTCACGAAGTGATCCCATAAGATCAAAAATTGTTGTAGCTAGTATTATTTTAGAGCAGCCAGCAATTTTGAATGGCTGGGCTGTAATGTGTCTTATATTACAGACAATGACGTGACGAATAAGCTACATCGAGGGGTTAGTGGTTCAACTATCCAAGCCCCAAATTTTAATTATGTTTCAAAAACGACAGTTTTATACATTTTTCATTATATTTTCATTTTTTAACAGCTGTGCAATCAACTTAAAAACTCTATTAATAATAAAAATTAACCTTATTTTGTTTGTCCGTCTGGTGGCTTTATTTCTATCTTCGTTACTACTACGCGTTTCGGGACATATGTCCCATCCTCAGGTATTGTCACTCAGCAGAGGTCGTCATTTAATTAAAATATCAAAACATAAAAACTTATAACATAATTTACACATATTCAACACTAAAATGTTTAAACTTTGGAGCACGCACAAAGCCGAGACGCCCATCCCGGACTACAACGGTCGACTGCTCAGTCCGTTGTAGTCCGGGATGCGCATCTCGGCTTTGTGCGTGCTCCAAAGTTTAAACATTTTAGTGTTGAATATGTGCAAATTATGTTATAAGTTTTTATGTTTTGATATTTTAATTAAATGACGACCTCTGCTGAGTGACAATACCTGAGGATGGGACATATGTCCCGAAACGCGTAGTAGTAACGAAGATAGAAATAAAGCCACCAGACGTACAAACAAAATAAGGTAAATACTTTGTTCAGTCAATATACAAATAAGTGGCTTGGACAGCGGTAAACATGAATATAAAATAAAAATTAAACTTAAAAGTTTATGAATTATCACTGTACATGAAAACCTTTAATTTCAGTTTTCTGTAAATTCACGTGAGTGGACTTGTGTAGATTTTTCAATAACCCCACGATATACGCCCAACCATATATGAGGGACTGTCAGAAGAACTCTAAAATATACGAGCAAAGAAACACGCCTGAAGTCCTACCAGGTGATGGCCCTCCCCACACCACCCTGTAGATCTGAAAATTGGACTTTAACGAAATCCCAGGCCAGTCGTATGGAAGCGGCCGGAAAGAGATTTCTCAGGCACATGGCAGGGTATACTCTTCAAGATCGTAGAAGGAATGCAGATGTACTGCAGGAACTTCATATTATGAGCATATTCCATAGGACTGGCCAATATCCGTTAAAATTGTTGGAACATACTAACCGAATGGACATACGTCCGAAGAAGGACTGCAGTGATCAGCTCTAGTCTATCTGCTTTGCACCGGAACAAACCGTTTTTGGTTTAACACTTGTTGAAAATGATAACGATTGTTTTGTAAAACACCAAGTTACGATAAAGAAAATATACTAAATATAATTAATTCACTAACGACTCGTAACACAAAGTTTTTATGGGTAAAAACGTAAAAGTTTTACCTTATAGCCTGAACCGGTTTTCGCTTTTAAAAAGCTTCTTCAGAGGCTGCCGTTGGGAGCACTGTCCGTCTTGTTGTTGACGAAGGTATCGACTTTTGAAAGACCAATTTGTGTGTGTGGGGGTGTGATATGTTCGAATAATACGTGTGATTTGAATTGTTTCTGTTCGTTTTGGATGTCGTTTTTATGTGTTTTCGTGTGTTTGTATATTTCCAATAGTTCTAGAGTGTCTAGTTTTCGGCCTTTTGTGTGTACGTAGAATGTTCATGTTATTGTCGATGTTTTTGTATGTGTGGTTTGCTTCAATAAGGTGGTTTGCAAAGGTGGATTCTGTAGTGGACTGTAGTGCCTTTGTGTGTTCAATGTTTCTTTGTTTGAAGCTACGTCCTGTCTGGCCTATGTAGAATTTGTTGTAATCTGAGCAATTTAGTTTGTAAACACCAGGAAGATCGAATTTGTTTTGTGCTTTGTGTGTGTGTGTTTTGATAGTGTGTGTTCTGTTTTGTTAGTAGTTTTGTATGCGATTCTGTATCCTGCTTTTTTGAATGTGTGCTATTTTTTCAGTTTGGTTGTTGATGTATGTTAGTGTTATGGATTTGTTGTTTTCTGTTTTTGTCTGTTGTTTGTTTTGTGTTTTGTGTAGGAGTTTATTGACGATTGTTCTGTCGTATCCGTTTGATTCTGCTAGATATTTTATCGTGTTTAGTTCGTCTTTGTAGTCTTTTTCATCTAGTGGGATGTTGTTAAGTCTATGTATCATAGTTCTGAAGGCAGCTAATTTGTGTTGTATTGGGTGATTGGAGGAGTTGTGTATTAGTGTGTCAGTTGTAGTCGGTTTTCTGTATATACTGAATTTGTGCCTGTGTTCAAATTTTCTGATGGAAAGGTCTAAGAAGTTTATGCTAGTGTTGTGTTAGTATTCGGCAGTAAAGGTTATGTTTTTGTGTATTTTGTTTATATGCGTTAGTAACTGTTCACATTGTTTTTGTTTCCCCTGTATAGTATTAAAATGTCATCAACGTATCTGTGCAAATATGGTATTTTATGTGTGTCTGTCATTGTTTGTGAGGATTTTTGTTTTTTCTAAGTGTTGGAGGAAGACTTCTGCTAGAATGTTGGATATGGGTGAGCCCATGAGTAGACCATCATTCTGTGTGTAAAATTTATTGTTATATGTGAAGTAGTTTTGTTTTGTGATAATGTTCAGAGTTTCTGTTATTTCGTTGATAAGTTCGTCTGGTGTGTTGTTCTGTTTGAGTTTGTTTTGTAGGTTGGTGATTGTTTTGGAGATGGGGATGTTTGTGTACAGGTTTTTAATGTCAAAGGAGGCTAATATGGCATTATGGGGCATGTGTATTTTTGTTACTAGGTCTGTGTTGTTTTTTATTGCAATGTTGTTGTCTAGTTGTGTGTGTTGTCTGATAATTTTGTCTAGATGTTTTGCGAGTTTGTATGCAGGAGAATTTCGGTAATTGATAATGGGGCGGATCGGAATTTCTTCTTTATGTATTTTGGGAAGCGCTTGGAGGGTAGGCGCTGATGGTCAGGTTTGTCTCATCTAGGGCTTTTGCTTGTGTGTCATTATGTGTTTGGCTTTGTTGATTAGTTGTTTTACTTTGTTTTGGTATCTGTCAGTGAGGTCATGTTTTAGTTCTGTGATGTTGTTCTGTTCCATGAAGTTTTGTATTTTATTGTGTAGGTCGTCTGTGGAGATGATTACAGTCGTGTTGACTTTGTCTGCTTTTACAAATGTGAGTGTTTGTGTGCCTTTTCTCTCAGTTTGATGGCTGTGTGTATTTCTGAGTGTGGTTCTTGTTGTCTGATGTCTTATGTGCTCCTATTATATCGTTTACGTTATGTCTTAGTGTGTCTTGATGTTCTGGTCCTGTGTTTTGTATATTTGTTTCAGTGTCAACTATGAGTTTTGTTACTGTTTGGTTGTTTTGTTTGTAATGTAGGTTATGTTTTAGGCCTTTATCAAGGAGTGTTTGCTCGTTTTTTGTGATTGTGACTTTCGTGAGGTTTACTGTACGTGGGTAGAATTTGTGTGAAGGAATTATATTTGTGCTGATTGTGCCAATAGAAAACTTTGTGTTCCGAGTCGGTAGTGAATTAATTATATTTAGTTAAGTAACGGATACGTCATGGACAACGAAGTCCAAGAAAATATACTATTATAGATAACAAAAAGATAACAAAGTGGATAAAACAGTAGGCCTGTTTCTATTAAAATCGCAAATAAAATGACTTTCCAACGACCGTTTTTATTAAAGAAATTTGTAGACTCTTTAACAGATTTTCCGGACTACCACAAAACGTGTCTGTGTAGAGGCGTGCTGTATCAAACAGCACGGGGGGGGGGGGATGAGAAATACAGAAATACAAAAACGAGTGTTGTTTCTGTTGGTTTCTGCTGTGCATACAGACTATTATGAGGCTTTTGCTTTATACGACTATAAATACAGCAATCGGTGTAACCTAGATACGCGATAAGTAGATCAGCAGATCAGTCTATCCATCCAGAAATCTAATCGCTCACGTCCGTCCTCAGGTTACACGAAACGTCGAGGCCTTGCCCCAGTTTGTTACGTAACTCACTACATTGACAGACAGACAGACAGACAATGTGGAGATCAGAGAAACGTGCGTTTAGAATGATATTTAGCTTTTATCAATTGATCATTGTAAATCCATAATCCTTACGCCTCAGATAGTCTTCTATGGGTGTGAGGCAATTTGTGGTGTTGAGTAGTACTTTACAGTGTTTATTTTCAAAATTTTATTACCGGTCGTTGTTCTCTTTTCGCCAATACTTTTCGTATATCATCCTGTCGTGTTTTTTTACCCTAGACCTGCCTCTGCTTCCCTTCTTTAATGATCTCACCACATACTCTTTGGTTAGTGATATGAGTGATCCATACTGTGAGGACCAAAAAATGTGGAGAATCCGGTCGGCTTGGAGCAAAAAATGTTTAGTAAAAGAATGTAGCTTGTAAATGCGTGCATTGATGAATCACCAGGTAGCAGAGATGATGAAAATTGTGGACTGTATTAAATTCATTTTAATTGACGTTCAAATTTACATTACATATGTAGTTAGCAGTTATTTAAATAAAAGGTTGGCTAATGAGCATGTCGTATATAGAAAGTACCAAATTTTTTAAGTTATATTAATAACGGGCCTAGTTGGCCATAAGTGAAATGTGTTGGCCTAAGGCCTAAATTAAATGTCGCGACAAGAAAATATGACAATAAGACAGCGGGCGAACCGACCGCCGCTAGCGTTTGAGATGAACTGTACAATGTTTCGACATGAGTAATCAGAATAGAACAAAAAGTAAGAAGCAGATTAGCCAACCTACAAAGTAAAATTATCGTGCCACCGCACACTCTTCGAGTTAACACCTTTATCAACCAGCAAGTCGCAGTGCTGCAGAACTAGCAAAATATTTTGAACGAAACGCATTTATTCATCATCATCATCATAATAACCATTACCTTTAGCAAACAATGATTAAAGAAAAACAGTTTGTTGTGTTCCCAAGAAGATAGACTAGGGCTGGCTACTCCAGCGCTTCTTTGGACATCCAACACCTCTCCGTTCTTTCAGCTTATAATTCGATAATTTTTTGGGGATGCAGCAGTCATCTGTTCCGTTAAGTTGTTCCAATCGTTTTAGCCGATATTGGGCAATCCTATCAAGCATCCTCATAATATTCAGTTTGTGCCATACATTCACATTTCTTTTGTGATCTTGAAGAGTATATTCTGCCACGTATTTGAGAA
The DNA here is from genome assembly GCA_034769895.1 of Magicicada septendecula. Taxonomy (NCBI): domain Eukaryota; kingdom Metazoa; phylum Arthropoda; class Insecta; order Hemiptera; family Cicadidae; genus Magicicada; species Magicicada septendecula. Next base: position 57,638,091 of record CM068375.1, on the reverse strand, counting down.
ACACTCATTTCGGCCGCTTGAATACGACTTTCTTGCGTTCCGTTAAAGTCCAATTCTCACTCACATAGAGACACGTGGGGAGGACTATCACCTTGTAGATCTCCAGGCGTGTTTGTGCCTCCTTGATTGTAGAGTTCTCCTGATGGTATCACAACATATCGTTGATCTTACATAGGTTAGTCACCACGCCATTGTCTGTAAAGTAAGACACATTACACTCTAGATATTTAAAATTACTAACCTGTTCCAGATACCATCTACAACGAGTTTTGCTCGTATGAGATCAGGTCCTTGAAAAGCCATCACCTTAGTCTTCAATGTGGAAATCTGTTATCCGCAATTTTTGCAGATTCGAAATATATATACATAGGTGAAAAAATGTATGGTTCCTAGGTTTTGTACATCATGAGAAAAAGGACCATAAATATAATAAAAACAAACTTTCGGGAAACTAAAATGATAGATGAGCCTATCTTTCAAGATATCTGGTTTGCCTAGATGTGAGTTTTATCTCGTCATTATTCATACGGGGAGGTGAAAGAGGTAAATGTGTTTGTATTCGTCACGTTTTGTGTCAGCCTGTATACGTTTAAACTAGCTTTTGTAAATACGCTCGCACTAACTGTAGTATGCGTATAAAGCTACTTGTTGGTTACGCTGAAGGTTGGCTCCTTTTAAATATAATCTTTTTTCAGAACACTTAAAGTAATATAATGACAATGTATTACTAATAAAAGTAATATAATGACAATGTACTACTAATCAAAGTAATATAATGACAATGTATTACTAATCAAAGTAATATAATGACAATGTATTACTAACCAGAACACTTAAAGTAATATAATGACAATGTATTACTAATCAGAACACTTAAAGTAATATAATGTCAATGTATTACTAATCAAAGTAATATAATGACAATGTATTACTAATCAAATTAAACGGCAAAAACACGTTTACAAGTTAAAGAATTTTGAATTTGTTTGGTGTTCTGAATCTCTTAAATTTGTTCTCACTTTTGTAGATTTCGGTGGTATAAGCGAGGCCACAGAATACTCCGACCGACCAAGGCCCGCTACACACACGGCCACCACGTCGTTCCATTGCGGTAAATTGTTTCCTTTACATGGAATGCTGGCAGCGCTGTTGGTGGAGCCACCAAGATTACGGTGGCGAGAGGATGCGATTTTCTCAGCCACCAGCCTGACAGCGCCACCACGTCAGTTCGTTGTAAGCAATTGTATCATACACATTGCGCCTCCAGACATCCCTCTTTTCCTGATTTTGACAAAAGATCATTTTATTTTACGTTGTAGTGTAAAATGAATCAAGAGCATATTGATGTTGAACGTTTCATTTTCGAAATTCAGCCAAGACCGTCAATATAGAATTTAAGATGTAAAGAGTACGCCGACAGGGAATTAAAGAAGAAGTGTTAGGCGGACCTTGTACAAATTTTCATTCATAATGAAGAAGCAGATGAAGCTGATTTAAATGAATTTGGTAAGTAAATTAAGTTTTCATTCAACTATGAATATACCCTTTGTCGATCGATCACGCAAAACTGGATACATCCAAAATCTTCCATTTTTACGGTATTTTCGTACACTGTAATTACAGCACCTATTTCTTTCAACTCTATTGTCAGACTGATGAAATACACTTTATACTATCTGGTGGCGCGTTTGGTGGCTGACAAAAAAATTGAGCTTCCAGTGGTGGCGCCACCAGTCACCATGGCAGCGCCACCTTAGTGGCCGTGTGTGTAGTGGGCCTAAGACGGCCGCGCTTATCGCCCACGCCAGAACGGCTTTTAACTCCTGCGAGTGAACCCTTAAAGGAGTCACGACGCCGCGCCCCGCGGTTTGGAGTCACACCGGAGCAATTAACTAAATCCTCTCCTGCCCGCCTTCTTGAGCAAAGGGGATCTGCATCCTAACTCCTTTTGCTGCGAACGAATGACCACCCTGTACCGATGGCATAGCACACATTCCAGGGCCCAAGACGCACAGCGCAACTTATATCTGTCTAATACAGTGATTTCTAACTGGCTGTCTACGACCTTATTTTGTAAGACCAATTTAATAACTACTCTACTATTTACTGTAATAAATAAATGAATAATAAAGTATTATTTTAACTGAAAATGGTTTTGCAGGAGTAATCTATGTAAAAGTTTTACTGTTTCATTAATAAACGTTCAGTAGATTTCACTCTGTTTAAAGGAAAGTGTATTTATGATAATCCTGTTTTATTTTCAACATATTACGAGACCACTCTGTTTCCTACCATCCCTCGGCTAGACAAAACGTACCCGCTTGTGCGATGTTTTGTCCCTGATTCATTGTCAGTCCTGTCTGCTGTTCAAAGTTCCGCTTACGAGTCTTCAACTACAATGAATCGTGTCATTTACAAGCTGATCCCTTTCTGTAGATCAGGCAAGATAAGGGGTCGGATTTCTTTAAGCTGCTACCTGATGAACAAGATTTCCAAATCTGAGAAATTTTGAACAGAAAATGACGTCGATGTTTTGAGGTACATACGTCTGTAAAAGTTAATTACATTTATTAATTACATTACAATTAATTACTGACGTCACTCCACAGGTTCTTCTCTGCTTCACCTACTGGGATTACCAGCAACTCAGCTTGATGTGGACATTCCTCCTTCAGTAGATAGAGCTCAGTTTTCACGTTGAAGATTTTATGTAAATGCTCAATGTTTAATATCCTTCTTATGTATTGACTACTATACTGACATAGTAAAGATTGTATCGTTAAAAATATGTAGCAATATATATGTTAAATGTGTACATTATCTCTTTTTACTTATTTACAATTTAATACTTCTTTTTTATTTTTACGTTACTTGTCGAAAAGTGATCGCTTATGATGCAGCCAGTCGCGCCGGTAGGTTCCTGAGTTTGATCGTAGACCTCACGCGCTTTCAAGTTGGAGACCGCGGTTCTGATACAGTGCAGTAGTTGAATATCAGCTGGTTGCAGCTAATGCACAAGGTGAGCCGAGCCGTACTGACTGGAAGAGACGCCGACCGTCGTTTGTCACTTATGTAAATAACGCGTCAAAGAGAAAACGCTAATTAACAACGGCAAGGCAACAATGCCAACAGCTGTGCTGCGCGCGCCAAAAGGTTAATGAACTTTCTCTCTCCGTCTTCGGTTCGCTGTAATTACGTACTGTTGTTGTAGCGCGGAGAATAAGAACGAGGATAACGAGTGAGCCGAATACAAACATCTACGGCGCGCGCGCGCGCCGCGGAATCGTTACCTTTATCGAGTTTATTCGATCGCGGTTACGCAACCCCCACCCCCTCTCTGCAACGACCGTATTTTATAAAGTAATTATCTTAAATCCGGCTTCTTACTAGATTTTCAAAAAGTAATGCGACCACTGCCGAAAGCAGAATGTTTATTAATTTTTATTTTAGTATCACCTGGAATGTTCTACATCAGTGGTTTCCAAATTAAAAGCGCCCGAGGATCACAATTACCTCCCGGCGACCTGCATCATAAACAATCAATTTTCTACAAGTAACGTCAAAATAAAAAAAAACAGTATTTAATTGTAAATAAGTAAAATTACGTAATTTACACATTTAACATAACTTAGTACCAAGTAGTTTTTGCCTTTTATTCACAGCTGTGGCCAGCAAATTTTGATCCGTCCGGCTAGTCCATATTTGAGACAATTTAGCAGAGAATATGTACACTGGATATGTTAGCATATCGCAGGGTAAGACGTATGGTGGGGCTGCCACCTTTAAGCTTAACGTCCAGCCCGATTTTCTGTCTGGGTGTTCTCCCATAAACTGGCTGTTTTACAGAGTAAAGAGACCTGTTTTCCCTGTTGAGATATCCATAAGGATGTTGTGGTTTCTCTTTGCCTTCCTCATCCTAGGTCGTTGACCAATGGAAGGTCATCCGTACATAGGGGCAATTTCTCACTCCAAAGGCAAGAGGGTCCTCTAACATCTACTTGACAATGACAAATAGAGGAGGGACAGCTTATACCGGCTGTCACTCGGTCTCCAGAGCCGCGTTAGCCACCTGTAGGTGTTGCCCATCCCCCACCACTTGGACGTTCGGCTGGATATTACTCTTCATTAAGGAACGAGACCATAAGGTATTACTTATTCTCTCCAGTACTTAGGTGGCAACATCTTTGCTGAATGGATGACTGCGGCATCCCCAAATAACTCTGGAACTATAAGCCGAGGGGACGGAAGGGTGTGGGACGTCCGAGGAAGCGCTGAAGTGACCAGCTCTAATCTTTGCCTGTTTGAGACAGGAACAAACCATCCTTGGTATAATCCTTGAAGATTATGATGATGAACATAACTTAGTAGGTGAAATAGTGAAGAATCTGTGATGAGACTTCCGCTGCGGTTCTTGATTAACTTCATTGTGGATAACACGGTTTCACAGACGGGTGTACTGCTAAACATTTAAGTCACTTTCTGTCCAAAACTTCACAGATTTGGAAATCGTTAATCAGGTAGCAGCTTAAAGAGATCCGACCGCTTTTCCTGCCTGGTCTGCAGGAAGTCATCGGCTTATATATAACACACGTCTAGTTGAAAACTCTTAAACGTAACTTTGATGCGTCTGAGTACAAAACACCGGACAAGCGCGTCTGTCCGAGGGATGGACTGGGCCATGTAATATGATGAAAATAAAAGAGCATTATTGCAAATACTCTTTTCATTAAACTAAGTGAAATCTACTGTTTGTTTGTTAGTGAAACAGCGAAACTTTTTTTCATTGGAGATGTAGATTTCTCCGATTGGGAGAAGCTTTGTGGGGTCAGACCTTCCCTGAACCACGAAGTAAAGATGGCGATGATGAACACAATACTCTAAGCGGTTTTCCATTGATTACTCAAGGATACTAACCTTGACACTATTCAACAACGAGAGAAGTGATAATAAGGGAAACACACACACACATATATTGGCGGGGATCCCACAGCTACTGCCGCATCGCGCATCTCAGTTTCCATATCAACTTATTCTGTGTATCTTCATTCTTCAGATTCTTTTCTTCCATAGTCCTTTCGATCCCTTCTATCCATTTTAATCTAGGTTTGCCTCTTTTTCTTCTGTTGCTAGGTCTGTATTTGAACACACAGGTATTCGTTCTTCACTCATTCTCATTAGGTGTCCATACCAGGAAAGCTGTTTACATTTTATATCTTCTATTACAGTTTATTTTCTATTTGTTCTTTCCCTTATTACGTCATTCCTTACACGTTCCAGACGAAAAACTCTGGAAGCTCGTCTAAGTTAGTCCATTTCTACAGGTTCAATCTTCCTGCGGTTCTTTTCGTTGATTGACCAACATTCTGACCCATAGGTGGTAATTGGTTCAACAATGGCTTTATAAATATTGATCTTTGTCGGTAGCCCGATTTTGGTGGACCATAAAAGTGACTTTAATTGGCGTATGATGCTTTTTCCTAAAACTAATCGATGACTTATTGCTTCATCACATATTCCATCATCGCTAATTATACTTCCTAAATATTTATACTTTTCACATTTCCTGATGGAAGTATTATCTGATAACTGAACATCTGATGTTCGACTTCCTGTGGCTAAGTAATCTGGATTTTTTTAAGTTTATGTTTAATCCCCATCGATCGTATTCTTCTACTAGTTTTCTCATCATATAAGTGATATTTTCTTCATCATTGGCTATCACCACTTGATCATCTGCGAATAAAAGAGTGTATAAACACTTCTCTTCTAATTTTATTCCTATTCTGCTGCACTTGTTTTTCCATGTCTCCAGTTCTCCTTGTATATGTGGAAGACAAACAACATCCTGGGAAACATGGGAAACATAAATAAGGGAAACATGGGAAACATAAATAAGGGAAACATGTGATATATACAAACAATTTTTGAATGAGTTCAGAGAAGAAAGGCATGCGCATGTCGAGAGAATGTCCGAGGACCGCAGGGCGTCATAAAACGAGATGGGGGGACATTTTGGTGAAGGCAGATCCTGTGTCGACATAGTCTAAACCTCATTGTCACAGGTCACACAGCCTAATGGTTCAAACAAATGATGATAAAGTTGATTAAAACAAGGACACCTTTTAAAAATATATATTTTAAAAAGGGAGAAACATCGTGTTAGACGTTGGAATTCTAATAGACTCTCGTGTGAATAGCACAATTAGCCAACATGGGACTTGCTATATTAACTACAGATTCATTCAAGGCCAAATTACTAGCCAAAAGCTAAACTGTTTGCTCTGGTTATAAAGAATTGGAATGAATGTTAAAATTAATATATATTAATATATATATTTAGAACAATTGTGCAACCAGTTACAACATATACATCAAATTGTTGGTAGATGATAAAAAAAAAAGAATAAACAGATATAACACTGTTGGAGACCACTACAGAAAAAATCGCGATTAGCGCTTTCAAGCGTAACAGCTCATCTTCAGATCGGAAATATGATCTTATTTCAAGCTGTGAAGCTTGAAAGCGCTAATTGGTAATTCTTTCTATAGCGGTATCCAACTGTGTTATTTCTTTTTGTGATTAAAACCACTAACACAAATTTTAAAAAAGTATAAACAAAATTGTCAACAGTTGAAATGGATTGTTCGAGAAGATCTTGTTGGATATTCCGGATGCACCATTAAAGCAATGGAGTAATAACGGAGTGAACAAATGTAAAAGAAAGTGTTAACGAGGTTGTAGACCAACGTAGGTTGACGTGGTACGGGCACATACAGAGAATGGTCAACGAGAGATGGACTAGATGGGTACTACTAGAATGTCATCCGCTCAATCTCAGGAAAAGAGATAGGATTCGAAGGACTTGAAGACAGGACGTGGAGGAAGATACGACGGGCAGGGATTTACAGGAGACGGACTGGGAAACGAAATACTGGCGGTTGAAATGCGGCATTCGACCCATGTCGTAGACGCTTTTTTATATAAGTTATTTATATTAAAAATCGGTATGGAGAACCATAATGACTTCCATGTTCAAAGATTTATATTTAAAATCATTTACTTGAATTCAGTTCGATAATTTATTTAAAAAATCCCCCACCCTCCAACTATTTTCACTATACATTTTTTTTATTATGGGGTAGTCGTTTAATACAATGTTATTTTTGAGGCACTTTATACAAATTACGTACTTACAAAGGAACTGAACTACGCAGATAATCACGCATTAATTACATATTTATATAATTATGTGGCCACATTTTATTTTGTGGCCTGGTGACCCGTGGTTGTGGATCTTCACGCATAGATGATTTAAATTAAAACAAACTAAATTATAATTTCATTGCCTAGCAAAAAAATTATTTTCTTTTTAACAATTACCATTGTTTGAAAAAGATTAAATGCATTTTTACTTCCATGTTCTATAAGGAAATGGAAGTATGTGGTGATGGCGAAAAAATCGTGTTAGAGATAAGGGCTGATTCTGATTGTACTACCCTCAAAACATGAAGAAAAGTCTTTTTTCGAAAAGTGTCTCTGTGTGTAGAATGTTTTCTGTGGCAAACCATAACTGCCACAAATTCAAACAGAATCAAATAATGTTTTGCATACCTGCCCGAGTTGTAGAGGACTGAAGGCCTATTGATTTTGGTGAAGATCGGTTAAGGGCATGGGGTAGTGTACCTGCAACGTTTTACGTTTTAACAAGAGTAAAGTACTTGAAAATTCATTTAAACTTTTTCAAATAATGGTAACTGTTAAAAATAAAATAATGTTGTTGCCAGGCAATAAAATTATAATTTTTTCATTTTAATTTAAATCATGTATGAGTGACAATATATCGTTCCTGGCAGGCAAGTATATCTCAATTATGTAATGTTTACGTTTCCAAAGTTTTATTATTGTGATAATATAAATGCAATAAAAAGGTAGGACACACACACACACACACACACACACACACACACAATTCGCGTTATTTCTGGCCTCACTCATGTTTATTAAATGGAAAGTGCCGAAATCCACACCAACACAACGCGTGGAAGCCGAAAAGGTGCCCAGCGTGGACAGCGATTTGCTTCTTGTGGATCGCTGGCTAGTGTAACTGCACTTGTTTACAGAGGAACGGTTCATAGACAGACTTTTCGTCTTTAAGGAATGAACCCTCTGCAAGATGCTCAAGGTCCATGAGAGACTTCGGACTGCTCCTTCTTTTCCGTGTGTTTGTTCTGTGAAACGTACACTGTAGCTTCGCAGCTTTACTCTGAGCAACGCTCCATAGGGAATGTTGAAAATTTTTGTCCACGGTGTACCCTCATACACACTAAAACCTGCTCTGATGTTTTGATTACGGGCATCATAATATTAAAACTTTGGAAACTTGAGCACTACTTAATGGAGATCAAACATTAACTTTTACAAGCCATTAATTTCATGCATATTTTGAGTGCAATAAATGTTTCAATAAATTAATACAATCTGTGTACTTATTTATATTATTATATAAGAATTACAAACTAATATGTGCATGTGTGTATGTATGAAAAATATATAAATATTTTTCTCCTCTGGAAAATTGTTTACCCCTCCTGGAAAATATTTTGACCTCTCTGATGGCTAGTTATTTACTAGCCTGTGTGGAATATAGCGTTATGACATGGATCAGAATGGTGGGTGTTAAACAGAAGACACAAACGTATTAAGGAAAAAAACGTTTTGCTGAGAATGTTATAATTATACGGGTAAACAGAGTCGTCGTTCAGGAAATCAGAAGAGGAATGGAAAGAAAGAAAGACTCTATTTTAAAAAAGAAAAATGACTATTATTGGGCGGAGCCTGATGAGCGTACCGAAATCAGGCATAGCCCTTTATCCATGACTCGGTGCACAACTTAGACCGCGAACTCCTCCGAAACTACTCAACCGAATCTTATAAAATTTTGCATACATATCCAGACTGTATTGTAGAGTGCACACATGTAATTTTTATTTCTCTAAATTATTTCGTTCATATTACGATATTTTGTAAATCTTAGCTTAAACGTGTGAGAGGAAGAGAGATAGAGATATCGTGGCCCAGCTCCGGCGCTCTGTCTCATTCGCACTTACGGGGCGCAAGGCGACTCACCGGTCACCGGCCGATTTCGGTGCTCGCGTGCCGGTGCGTGTGCGTGTGCGTATGCGGCTTCCGCCGCCCGCGCTGGCTGTCGCCCGATAAGATAAGATTTAGCTGTATCACAAATGCCGATGCATGTGTGCTTGCGGCTCCCGCCGCCCGCTCTGGCTGTCGCTTGATAAGATAATATTTTGCAGTATACACTTTCTATTCGTGTCTCACACGTGTTTAGTTCAAACAGGAGCAGAGCATTGTTCTATGGTGTAGCCAGATGTATGGATTGGACTTACGTGTTGAACAAGTGTCAATTTTTAGACGAGAATCTATGTAGTCGGCTAATGCAACTGCAACTTTCCATTACATATTGCAACGAATCACAGTTCAGGTAAATTTTAATCCAAATTTTATTAAAAATTATTATTCTTATACTTCTTTATTCAATTTTCCAAATTCTATTAAAATTATTATTCTTATACATCTTATTCAATTGTGTACTTTTTATTTAAGTTATACGCATATTCTATACATTCTTAGTCATCAATTTATATATACGTAATATTTATAGTAAGCCTCGACGGAGAAGAGGTCCAAATATAGGTCGTTTAACTACAAATCAAAGACGGATGAGACAGCGACAAAATGTTACTGCAGCAACTGTTGAAGGCCCTGCAGAACATAACATGAATCATGTGTTATATGATCAAAACAACACAGGATATAGGAATCTTCAGAATGAATTTGAAGATAATTTACGATATCTAGAATTCTAGGAATGTTTAAATTTTTCTCGAGTGTTGATGTAGCAAACATTTTTTGATATGTGTCCGCAGTGTAAGCGAAACCCAAATAAGTTTACTGCAGTTAATCGTATGGATCCTAAAGATGTACCTATAGAACTGATGGATCTCACTTATGTAGAAAAACTCTTTATAGCAAGAGTACAACTAGTGATGCGTGTATATAAGGTGAAATCAAGAGGCTTTCCCGGTCAATATGCTTATAAGGGAAATATTATAAATATTGGTTTTCATGTGAGACGTGACAAAATTGTATAAGCAGTCAATTTTTTGAAAATGAATAATCCATTCTCTAGTGATATCATCATTGATATGGAACAAATATCTAAACTTCCATTAAATGATAGTATCTATGGAATGATACCCATTGTTGATTTACCTGAGGTGAATACAGGACGAAGAGAATTTTTCTGAAGAAATTTATAAAAGTATGATCCCGGAGAATATAAGAATCACAGAAGTTGATCGACTCCAATCTGCAGTGAATAATGAAATTCCATGGCCACAAGGTACTGATATTATAAATGAATTCTTGTGCGAAGGATATGTAAGCATGGCATTTCCTGCTTTACTACTTTACGGATCTGCTGAACTAAACGATAATACTCGAGCAGGTAGTATGAAACTTACAACACTTGCATATTTTCAATTTTTGATGCAATTTAAAGACCGACGTTTTGCACAAGATCCTAGGTTCAGATGTTTTGCATTGCAAGCTATTCAACAGGGACAATATTTGCTAGAAAATCTCATTTCAATGGAACAATACAGCAACTGAGAAACACGCTATCGAGTAATCCTCAAATAATAAGAAGTTTATACTATTGTTTTATTGTTGTATTGGAGTGTTAGTGGCCTCAAATATTTCTACTAGTAATTTTATACAAACCACTATGTTGTATTTGGTACTGACGAGCGCTTTCGGCAGTCAAGCCATCTTCAGGTCATTTACCAACCTTGGCTTGACTGAAGCTTCAGGTCATTCCACACTTTATATTATTGGTGTGGAAAAAATAAGAGGATCAAAATCTTACTGGTTTCAACGAAGGGATGAACTTGAATCAATGATTGAGCAGTGTGATAATCTTCCTACGGGTATTTTTACTTTGAGTGCAGCTGATCTTTTGTCAAAAGACGGATCACAGACGGTTGATTGTAAAAATATTGATAAATAAATTATTACGAATATCAAATGCTCCGCCCATTTGTGTCAGTGACACTCCTAGTAGTACTGACAGGAAACACTTTGATAACACTATAGACGTCATTCACCTTCGGCCGATAACTCGCAGCGAGAGTCCAATTTCATTACAGGAATCAGATCACAGCTCCCTTTGGCCAGCTCTTCGTTCGACCTACAAACATTTTATCCAAAAGTACAGTCCTTCCTCACGAAAGATGGGGATAGTCTTCACCCACCTGACATGGGGGTACCATTTTAGCTGATAGGTCATTTCTTCAGAGCTCAAGCATCCACTTACTTGATGTTTTGTCACCATATCTAGCTCTGCTTCTTGTTTATATGTGTACTACGTTATCGGCAACAAAGAAGTAGTTTGTTGTTAAAATTCCTTCCTGGGCTGTTTGGCCGTGTTCCAATGTTTTCTGCAAAACGAGACATTTCGGCAGTGCCATCGACTACCATCATCAGTGAAAATCGAGAGCGCTAATGTGAGGTGGTATACGTTAGTGACCACAGTAGGGTGGGTAAGGCTAAAGAAAGAAGTAGTTTCTATGGAAATATTTCATTTCAAAAATGATTTTAAATATAAATCTTAGCCCATGGAAGTCATGTATGGTTCTCCATACCGATATTTATTTAATTTCGTCAAAATCATTAAATCAATACCAAACGTGAAAAAATTATCTCTCCTTTTAACTACCCTTTTTATTTATAGATATTTCATCTACTTTCTACAGTGGATTATTACGACCTTCTTTTCAGGATACTTTATTTATCAAAATTAGCTACTTTACTCTTGTTAAAACGTAAAACGTTGCAGGTAAACTACCTTTCCCCTTAACCGATCTTCGCCACAATCAATAGGCCTTGAGTCCTTTACAACTCAGACACACATGCAAAAAATTATTTGATTCTGTTTGGATTTGCGCCAGTTATCGTTCCCCATAGAAAATATTCTACATACAGACACAGCACACACACGCGCGCGCGCGCGCACACACACACACACACACACACACATCACACATACATCACACACATTTTGCGGAATGTGACTTTTCTTCACGTTTTGAAGGTAGTACAAACTGAATCAGCCCTTATCTCGAACACGATTTTTTTCGCCATCACCATACTTCCATTTCCTTACGGAATATGGAAGTAAAAACATTTGTTTAATCTGGAAATGTTAAAATATGTAAACGGTATGATTAGCGCGGTTTACACAATTAAGTAGTACCGGTGCATGTTGCAATGACAGACTTCGTGCGGTTCAATGTACTCTTTGCCTGTGCCTGCGTTAAGTTGTTTATCGTTTCGTGAGTAGTTGCATAGAGTTGCTGTTGTTGTTGTTGTTTCACGATCTACTCATTCGAACCCATTTATCAGTGGCGGCAGCGTGTTTCCTCTTTACTAGAGAATGCCATCCAAGGGCACTTCTCTGCCGCAGTCTCCGAGAAGGCATCGAACGCCTTACGCTTTCTGATGTCGCTTCTCTATCGTTGCTACTGGAACAAAGTTTTTTGATTTTTATTGATTTCAACTAGTATTACAATCCATACGACACCATGGGTATTAAATAAGATTTTTATTCTGTAGTAGATTGATTCTTTTGCAATAGGTTTAAACTGGATGCTCTTCATTTGTCTTGGCTTGTTCCTAGGAGTTGGAACTTCGAATATAAGCCCTTGGTCCTCCAGGTTGGGAGTTGGGCGTAGTGCTGACGACTCCATCCCATAAAACTCTCAAATAGCGAAGATCATTGAGAGTTACAAACTGCAGCGTGACAGAAGATGTTTGGGACGTCCAAGGGAATAAAATGGCATGTTTAGCTATAATGAAAACGGAACAAATCAGATACGACAACGACGACATGATGATGTCGACGACAACGACGAAGAGTCGAATTACATGGAATATCTTATTATAACACAGCCTACGGTAAGTCTAAAATCTCAACGACACTCAAAAGGCAGCGGTGTCAAGTGTTTATTCTTTGTTGGGCAATTAGAGACTTGTTTAGTGTACTCGAAGTTGCTGCCTTGCTAAAGAAACGAGGAAAACTTGAATTAATATAGCAATCTGGCCCATCTGACAACAGTAAATTTTTGAAGCGCTAATTATGCAAATTCTTAGCTTTTATTGCTGATGGTTTTGTTTTTATTTTACTTTTTAAGCACAACAACAACATCTCTTAGCCATAAGGACGTGTAAATTCATTTGAGTTATAAAATTCTAAAACATTCAAAAGAACACTATTTTAATTTTGATAAGAGCAACTCAAGGTTTATCGAAGCGAATTTCTCACATTCGTTGTGTTTATGACTTTATTATTTTTTTATTATGTCTGTTTTTTTATAATTTGATAAATGTTTAGTTTACGTACCTCTCTGTACCTCCAATCCTTCGTCTGGCGGTCTGCCATCTTCTTGTTTTACCACATTTCCTCGTGGTCACATTTTCTTAGTTCTGTAAACTCTTTCGTACGCTAGATGCGGGAATTTGTGAACTTGCATTTACGAATAATTATTAAAATACTATCCGGGCTGTAAGGATGTGGTGTTTCAATTTCTTCATCCCGATAGGTGTTAATCGCTCGACCAGAAGTTTCGGCCTCAACTTTGGAGGCCATCTTCAGTATAAGGGCTAAGGGCTTATAGAAATCTGATAAGCTGTAAGGCTTTTGCCACTGTACTGTGGTTGTAGTGACGTACACCTTGTCAGTTTTCTTAAAGTCCGTAGACTGAAGATGGCTTCCAGAGGTGAGGGCGAAACCTCTGTTCGAGGGATTAACACCTTTCGGCTTGAAGCAATTGGAACACCTCGACCTTGCAGCCCCCCCCCCCGGATAGTAGTTTTAATAATTATGACGCTGTTAGTGATATTGTAAGAAACAGATTGCGTTTGTGAATTTGGATGGATACGCGCCGAAGCGGTCTAACAATTCGAGAAGCTTGAATCCATTTATGACTTATCCACTGATAGCAGCATGTTCCTCCATTTCCCTGCCTAGCCAAGTCATCCAGTTGAGTTTGGAAGGGTTCTGGCGAGTTCAAATGGACAGTGGAAAGTTGATCCTGTTCTCCATATTGCTGCGCTGGGATAAAGATAACTATGCGACATTTGGCACGCGTTGATTACACCAGACTCGAGGTGGTTCTTGACGCGCGTTTCAGACTTTGCCGATCATTCTGCCCGGCATCGTTCAAGGTAGGACACGTTACCTAGTTACTAGCCAGTTCTAGAGCGACTGTAACTACGCAACTCTTCTCGTCGCGTAGCCCAGAAAATGGAAGATTATTCTCCACTAAGGCTTACACGGCCGGAGTCGACGTTGTTAAAATTTCCTGATTCTGGGCTGTTTGGCCGCGGTCCAGTGCTATACACGTTAGCAAACGTTTCGGCAGTGTCATGACGGCCATCATCAGTGCAAGTTCAGCTTCGTCTAACTTGGATGTGACACATTAGTACTGTAATGTGGTCACTAACGCGTGACATGTACGTTAGACGAAGCTCAACTTGCACTGACGATGGCCGTCAATGGGACGGCCGAAACGTCTACAGCACTGGTGGACCACGGCCAAACAGTCGGGAATCAGGAAATTTTAACAACGTTATTCTCTCGAATCTCGGCGTGTATAAATAGAAGCTCCAGTGGCCGGCCAAGTTTAGTGTTTGACCAGCGACATTACAGTGCTGTTCGGAGTGACTGTTATTGCTACTTGCGGTTCAGTGACATTGTGTTACTCAGTATAAAACTGAAATAAGGTGGTATTTATTGTTGTCGTGAAGAAATTTTAACTTGAAGAATTATGTAATAGTATCGTTCTTATTTCTAACTGTTCTTTGTTTCTGATTAAAGTGGATAATTAGCGGCTTCGCCTGGTGTCAGTTATTCTGTTACCACTGTACAACACGACGATCCGTGAGACCGTTGTAGCACTATGTTTGCGTGACCAAACATAACCTAACCTAACCTAACTACAACGTGCGGACTGTTCAAAAGTAGTGGGACGGGGTGTCCAAACATACATGAACTAATGATAATGTGATCTATTTATAATATACACACACTTATTGTTTACTAATGGTACCTATAATCTTAATCTTCTAATGTACCTATAATTTCAGTTTTCAATTATGAAATATTGCGGCAAAATGAAAATCAAACATATAGTAATCAGCTGATGTAATATATAGAACTGAATGTAAACATTAACACTCTGTAACAAAATCAGTTCTCGGGAAACTTTGGACACCAACGTACTTTTCAAGTTCATTAATCAACGTCTACGAATTCGTTTTTGTAAATAGTGGCTGTTTTACGATACTGTGACCGCAAGTGCAGAGTGTATATGGCCTGACGATGGTCTATGACCAAAATCGATCGAATTTAAGAGTGTGAGTAATTAATACTTTATTGCAAATCATATGTATGGTACCTTTAGGCTATGAACAATGAATACACTACAATAGAAAATTGAGAATACATGAACTAGTATGGTAAATATTAATTATTATATTTATAACTTTTGCACTTATAATTGTAGCCAATTGTTTATGAGGTCAAACCTTCTCTCGGAAGTTACTGCTCATAATTGATTATGTTTAGTATAGTCTATGTTAGAACGTTTTGCTATTCGCGGAAGTAGCCAAAATGCGGTTCTCATCGTTCTTTAAAATCTCTTCATAAATGATAAAATTTGCCAAAACTTCGTTCGTTTCAACAAAATATCAATCTCTCAATTTTTTCTTCTTTTTTTTCAAGTGGCTAATTATTCTAAATGGACACCCTCAGAGGTATTTCGAAAACGTGCAGATGGCAAACGTCATACGCGAACTCTGTGGATGACATAACAGACCGTGGATATAAAGCGTAGCACGATATCTGACGAACTGACTCCGCACGAATTCGCTACAATCGCATTTCGCCAGTATCCGCTTGTATTGAAGGATAGGCCTACATTTCACCATTTATTGTAATTCGTTAATGTTCACTTGTTTTCTGTCCCTCCTTGTTCAAGACCTTGCGAACAAAATGATTTCTCTCATTTTCGATACCGTACTCTGGGCCTGTTATCAAACCTATTATCAAACCGAAAGTAGAAATACAGTGTTTGTATATATTGCAATGAAACATCGCAGAAAAGGGTCTTTGTATCTATGACTACATGCTTTAATACAATTTATGACGTTATAGACATGTTGAAAATTTATTTTGTTAAAATTTTGTAAAATAGCTGTAAGTTTTGAAATAAGAAATGGGTAATTAACTGTTGTATGTCAAAATGCCCATAAATTTATTTTCTGTCATGTCAAGTGCGAATTTAGTGCGCGAGTGCGGGTGTGCGTTTTTGCGCGTGTTATTCGTATTTACATGAATAACTCTTGAATAAATTAACGTATCGAGTTGAAACTTATACAGCTCATACTTCTGAATTAGCGCTACATTTTTCATATGTCAAATACTCAAAATATATTATTTTAATATGTATTTTCCAACAGAATTCACTTTTCTAAAGAATCCTTATTTTCTGAAAATCATAAAACTTTTAGATAAAATCTATACATGTTTTTGCAGTTTTCAGCAAAATTGATCAGGACATATGTCTATCTATCTAACCTATCAATCACGTGCTATGGCTTTTAACCAATCAGAAACTCCAATTTTCATCCAGTTTGGTCCCTTGCGGAAGAAGTTTCGGGCAGTTCAACCTAACAGCTCGGTCTTAACAGACGTTGTCTCTGTGCGAGTTTGTCGTATCAGTATATGTTCTACATAAGGATTACGAGTACTGGGTCTTAGCAACGAGTTGCCCGTTTGCTAGATCGATTGGGTATTAGAACTCAAAATAATGTAATTATAAATTAAATAGTGCTCTCTCGCGATAGTCAAGATTTTCCGCATAGGAATCAATGTATTTGCCGAAATATATCTGGCTGAAAGCGAGGACACGTCAAGATACCGAAAGGTGTACGTAAAACACACCGAAATTGAATTAACAATAGTTAAACACATAATCGAGCCCTGAGATAAATGATATAAATTATATCAGTGAAAACGGCGTGCGTGCGTGAGTCGCGAAAGTTCTACGTGTCATCATTGCAGCTGATCCAGAAGGCGACGAGTGCAGCAACAGAGAAAGTCAACGGTTCGTCAATGGAATTTGTTGAACAAGTGAACTAGACTATAAGAAAAATAAACAAACCATTTTACAGACACTATTTAAATTTAAGAATAAATAATTTATGTTCAAATCACAGACCATATTAAACTTGTTTTAAAATAAATACCTAATTCCAGATAAAAGACTCTGATATTATTTTGTTGTAATTTACTATGCTTTCTATTTGTTACGTTGCAATACATATACAATTTTCTGACTATATATCTCTATAGTAAATACGGAAAGTTTTTACTCTCGTATTATCTTGTACCCGTTGTGGAATTACTTCACGAGCATCCAATGGTACACTAGTCTGTGTGGGGGCTGGGGCGAAAAATGGCATCGAAACATAGATTTTAGCTGTGTGGTAATACTCCTAAACCGGTTTTACTAACCCTCCATTGGATATGGTTTGCGCCTTCCCAGGTGGTGATAGATGGACTGTTCTCCAGTTTTCAAGGCCTTAAGGGGGGGGGGAGAGGTACCGACGAAATAAAATAGCCACGGCAAAATCAAAATTAACAATACGCGGACCAGACTTATCAGCCGGAGAGATGGCGGACGGTCTAAGTGCCTCGAAATCAATCGCCAGGTCTTTTAGAACTTCTTGGCCACTACTTTATAGAATTTCAGTCATGTTAGCTTTTGAGGACCGAGTGACAGCGCTGGTATAAGCTGTCCCTCCTCTACTTGTCATCAAGTCGAGGTTACGCACCCTCTTGTACTTGGGCTAAGAGATTACGCCTAAAGGGGGATGGTCCTTTTGTTGGGCAACAGAGTAGGATGTGGGGGGGAGGCCAAGGATAAGCCATCAGATTAAAGAGCATTATGGATATCTTAGTCAGGTAAAACTGGTCTTCTTAGTCCGATAAGACAGTCAGTTTATGGTAGACAACCGAGACAGAAAATCGGGCTGGACGTTAAGCCCAAAATGGGCAGCCCCACGATCGTCTTGCCCTGCTATTTGCTAGCAACATATCCAGGGGACATGTTAGCTACCAAAGTCGCGAGCTTTTGTCTCGACCTATGTAATACAGTTGAGATCAACGGAGAACCTTTTAACAGCAAGGATACTGTAAATTGCCACCACCATCATCATCATCATAATCATCTTAAAAGATTAAACCGAAAATAGTTTGTTCCAGTCCCAAGCAGGTAGTCCAGAACTGGTCACTCCAGCGCTTATTCGGACGGCGCACACCTCTCCGTCCTTTCGGCTTTCAATTCTATAGTTGTTCGGGGATGCGGCAGTCATCCATTCGATTAACAAGTTCCAACTATCCAATTAGGATATTATAATGCCATGTGAAATAGCATCGGCGCTAACCCGTCCGCGATAAAACCGTACGCAGACAAATTCTGTCACTTTCACTGCGCGACATTTCAGTTGCCTCCGCGTGTCAATAAATATCGGTCAACGCGCTATGTTGTCGTCGCATTATGCACACATGTAAGGAGTTGTTGCACCTGTTCCCAGCGAGACGAGACGAGAGGACGAGACTTGGGTCACGACGACGATGATTCCTTTCCATTCGCACGACGACGGCGACAGAATCGTGTGTAAACACTTTCACATCGCATCACCGCCGTCCCAGTCCTTTCTTCTGAATGAGAAGAGGCGTCACGATCCTTTGCATAATTGCATTGCCGACAACCGGTAACCCGATAATCGAGCGGTAACTGGCGATGTTTACTGTCACTGTTAATTAAATAATTAAATTTCTTGTGCCACAAGCCTGCGCTGTCAAGGCTGTTGAAGCCAATGGAATCAGCTTTACAGCGAGTAATACGATCCATGTGAAACAAACGGTAAAAGATACGGCGGTTGCTGAGAAAAACTTAAAGAATTAGAACTGTATAGGCTATATGTGTTGTACACAGTCAAGAGATCCTATAAGTTACTAGTATGTTCGCTCACTATTTTAAGCGAAGTGCATTTTTTTTTCACGAACAGGCCAGCCGTGGACCACGCGATTATCACTTCCTTTTCTTCTCCTGCCAGAAGGCCCTCATTCGCACACTATGCGGCGCCTCCCTTGTTTGTTTGTTTATTTAAACTGGACCGATCGATCCGAACCACATGTCCAAGGAATCTCAGTCTTTTCCTTCGGAAAGCGTTTCCAGAACTTACAGATCCCTGTACAGCACTTTTTTGGGTCTGTGCCTATACCCGTCTTCAATTTTCTTGAGGCCATGAAAAACGAAACATCCTTGGTAGAAACGAAGTGCATTTGTTTTTATTAAAATTTTTTTTTTGCGTATAAGCCATTGTAGACTATATTTTGGTTCAACTGGTTCCGCCCTTCTTCTCGTCTTCACTTCCTCCTGTTCAACGGTACAGCATGGTAGAAATGCATTTATTATTACTACATATTGTTACGACGCTGCCCTGATCGTCGTATGGTACAGTGGAAACCAAATACAAGACACCAATGAAGTCACTAAAAATCAGCTTCAATTATCACAATTAAACAGTTTGTAATCAACAAGTTATTCAACAAGATTATATTCGTACAATAATTCAAATTAATCTGTCTCCACAAATAACAATGTCAACTATAAAGAGTTCCGAACTATAATCACTTTTCACTAATACACCACTTGAGACGCACTGTGTAAATCGTCCGACATAAAACTGAAACTAAGCGCCAGATGTGGGCTGTTTATAGTCTGCAGCGTTCCATAATATGCGTCCTTAATAAGCACTTGAAAATTCTAGAGGATACTTCAGCGCAGCGTAGACAGAAACACGCACCGTTGGGCTAGTTGAGAAGCTTGTCGAACAACACTATAGAATGTACGAGCATGTTCCGTATTACGTAACGATGCCTCGCGTGTTAAGTGTCACGTAAGCACACGAACATTACAGCTGGGCTCTATGTAGAACGTCCTGTAATGGCGTACCAATATTAAATCTCTATGTTAGATAATTTGTGCAATCGTGCGAAAACTACAAAAATCTAGATTTCTCTACACTTGAGCACACAGCCATACAATAAACACTAAACATTCGCATTTGGGTTACAGTTCCTTTTAGTATGACGCCCTACTGCATTTTCACAATTTTTTTCAAATTTCTGATCCCTTTTTTGGCCTCTCTGGGGTCCAAAAGCATTTCAATTTCCATAAATTAACACAACATTCAGATGTTAGTTAAATTAACTTATATTTAAGTTGATAATACACATTACATTAATTTTTGCAATTTTATCAAAATTTTCACCAACTTTTTGGGTCCTGACGTCCAAAAAGTTTGAAATATTTTACCACTTGTACAACACAAATATTGTATTTTAGTTTATCGTAACGCTCCTGTCGCCTTATTTAAAACAGGTTTCCAAATTCCCGGCGACTTACAGTTGCTGTCTCTTTAAAGTTCTTCTTATTTTTGTAAATTTGTTATCATCCGCTGAAAATAGTTCTGAATCTTCGCTACGACCGCCGTTTCTTCAAAACAAAACGTGATTTTTATCGTCACAGCTGTGTACCGATACTGCTGATTTATCTGAATCTCCTTTCTTCATGAGCTACGCGGATACAAAAATTAAAAAAAAAATATTTGGGGAAAGCAACTTTTATTGTTATCATCTTCAGCAAGGATTAAACCAAAAATAGTTTGTCCCAAGCAGATAGACTAGGGTTGGTCACTCCAACGCTTCTTCGGTCGTAGTCCTCCCGATAACACCTTCACGATTCTCTTCGCACTGATACACCGTCTCTGCCTTTTTTTGTGAACACTTTATCTGTTTCTTCCCTGATTACACATTTTCTAGGTCCTGATGGTGGATTTCTTTCACCCAATGTATTCATGTCTTTCTGTTCTCCATGTCTTGGTATCACCAATTTCGTCGTTATTGTCGAGGTTGGATGTTTGGTGACCAGGTTCATATACTATATCTTTTCAAAAGATATTTGTAAACCTTACTTTATTGCAGTTTCTTTCATTTACGATGTTTACATAAAAAAAAAAATTTCGTTACTTAAGAACATCGTTGATGCATTCATAATTGAATGAACATATTTGTTTGTAGCACATTAACGCAATGTGCTAAATTGTGTTAATTTGTAAAATTTGTAATACGGATAAACGTCTGCTTATGTAAATAGCATTTGTATTTAAATGTTTGAAGGAGTAAGCGCGCGTGCGTGCGTGTGTTTGAGTGTTAATTCAAGTTGTTTACTTGCACTCACACAAAAACATATTTTTACAAACATATACTGAAACAATTCTCAGAAATAAATTTCTCTGATGAAACCAGCGACCTTCCTCCGATCGTGGGGTCATCGTTTCTTCGCTCTGTTGACAATAGACGTACAGTATTACCTCATCAAACCACTAATGTTGTTCCAGTTATTTCGTCACACGCTTGTCATTAGTCTTCCTATGCTAACATACCAAACCCATCACGAACATTCTACCGACAATTTCTTATCTCATATTGTCACAAGAGCCTAACTAGCGTTTGAACAGGATGTTTCTGCAATGTTAACGTTGTCGTCGGAGTTTCCCTGACATGCACTCTTTTTCATGTGACAGGAAAAGGTCTACAGTGAAATATCAAAGGCCGGCATTTATCAAGGCTTAAAAGCGAATTGGTAAAACTGTCTTGGCTAAAAAGACGACAACCGGAAGCCTTTTAAGTAATACTGTGTTCTTAATTGCACAGCGCTTCCCGATACTGCTTCTGTTTACCAATCAGGTTGCACCGTTACTAAGATGAGATTACCGTTTCAGTCCACGTTTCCGTTGCGCTGCCACAATTGGTGGTGTATTGATCAGCCGCAGCTCATCACCTTCAACGCAGCCGACCCGTCGTGTCATCCCCATTCTGCTGTCTGTTTAGCCGTTATTTAATGACGTGTAGGAACAGGTAAAAAACGTAACTATATTAATTCGAAGTAATATCTTCAAATAAATACACTGCAAGTAGGATTATTTTCACCTGACACACGTTTCACAGAAATTATTCTGTATTTTCAGAGGTTTATAATTGAATGTTTCGCTTACAGTATAGTTAAGGGATAATCGATTTTACTTCGATTCTGTTTTACATTGTTATAATGTTTATGTAGTCAGCTATTTATTATATATTTAATCTCTTATTTTTTATTCTAATAAATGTATGATTTTAAATAAATCGTCTTGTTTTGTTTTTATTTGAATTTGTTCTTTAATTAGTAGATTATTATTATTGTGTTTGTAAATATTAAGATATTTAGATATTCATATTGTTACCTTTTTGTATGTTTTCAATTAATTTGACATTCCGAGTGTCTGGAAATTTATGTTTATCATTTAAACAATGTGTGGCTAAATTAGATTTGTAAATATTGGGTTTTAAAAACGCATTGCGATATTGAATGAATCTCTCGGACAGTTTTTCTTCGTATGGCCTATGTAGAATTTATTGTAATCTGGTCATTCTATTTTGTAAATTCCATTTTTATTATGAATGTTGAATTTAGTTTTAGGGTTTTACTTTTATAAAAAACAATATTATCTGTTTATAAGATATTTTTAAGTTTGTATCTTTAAATAGTTTGCTTAGTTTACGAGTTATGTTTCCGTGATACGTAAGTTTGATGCATTTTATATTGTCATTAGTGAAGGATTTTTACGTGAAAGTTTGTATGGTGTTTGATTAGCGAGTAAACGTTTTATTTTATTTTTTAATTTATTCATAGTTTTTATTTTGTATCCATTGTCTATTGCTATTTGTTAATAAAATAAAACATTAAATATATAATAAATAGCTGACTACATAAACATTACAACAATCGAAAATGGAATCGATGTAAAATCGAGGATCCGTTAACTATATCGTAAGCGAAACATTCAATTGCAAATCAAACAAATGTCTGAAGATACAGAATAATTTCTGTGAAACGTGCGTCAGGTGGAAATAAACCTACTTGCAGGTATTTATTTGAAGGTATTACGTGGGAGACCTGCAGGAAACTCAAGGAGTTACTTAAAAAGGAATAATGCGAAGTAAAAACTACTGATAACAGTTGCTTTGGCGTCGAATGTTATCTTTAAGGGAGGTAATATTAACGCTAGTTTTTAACAAGCAAACAAGTTTTCTGTTTTATCTCTACCGTTTGGCATTTGCCTGTCTGTTTGTTTGGAAATATTGATCACAATAACTTTTGAAAGCAATCATAAACAGTGGAGAACAATCTGTCCCGATTAAAACAAACCAAGGCGTAAGAGAAGGTTGTTACCTGTCACCACTACTTTTTATCTAGATGATTTCCTCAAAAAATGTAAACAACAATCCCCTGAACAGCCTAAATAATTAAAAACAATTAATTGTTCAATTGATTTATCATCAGACACTATTTCTCATTCTTATTCCGCATTTTCTTTGAAAAGCAAGAAGACCTAACCTGGTTTTCTCGGTTGAAATCATCAAACTGTCCTACTCTACCTAGTAATGTTTTTAAAATTATTAAACGCTTTTCGTAATTGATTCTCTGAACACAATATCAGGACTTGGTCATAGGCGTATAAAAGGGCAGAACTTAATTAACTTAATTAACCGAACAGAGTAGATACCTTATAGGGTAGATAACTTAATCCACCGAAATAAAAGCTTAAAACCATTCTATTCGCGGATGACCAAGCTATATTCGCCACTTCAGAAGACGATCTCTAGCGATACATCTTACATCTTACATAAAATAGGAAAAGAACATAACTGTAACATATCTGAATCAAAGATAAAAATAATGGCCTTTATAGGAGATGAACCGGTTCGGACCAAAATGTGCATAGACAACACATGCATAGAACAAGTAAGACATTTCAACTATCTTGGACGTGAAGTTACTTATGATCAAGATAGAGATATAGAAAATAAAGTGACGAATTTCACAAGAATGTGTGGAACGATTTGGAGAACGTTGGGAAATAAATGTAGAAAAGAAACCCAAATAATATTTTATAAAACAATGGCAATACCTACACTAATGTATAGTTCTGAAACTTGGGTCATAAAGAAAAAAGATGGACAGAAGATACAAACAGCAGAAATAAAATTTCTGAAATCAGTTAAAAGGTGTAATTAACAAGATTATTTAAGAAATGGGGAGATAAGAAATTATTTAGATATTTTTGCAGTTAATGGAAGAATTAAAGAATACAGAAGAAAATGGATTCAACACATAGACAGAATGGAAGAAAGTAGAATACCGAAGATGGCGAAAGATTACAACCCTAGAGGCAGAAGAAAAGTTGGTAGACTTAAGAAAAGGTGGACTGTGGAATAGAAACAGACCGCTAAAGCCTAAAAGCGTTAAGAAGATGATGATGATGACTTTTGAAAGCATTAACCGATTTTCCTAAAACCTGACACCGTCTCCATATTTTTACCCCACAGGCCTGTATTTTATTTTATTTTTGAGATTGATGCCTCAAAAATATGTGAGAAGGCAAAAATCTTAGGAATAAAATTTTTAAATATCCTTATGGACAATCAAATTGAAGGGAACTTTAATTCGAATCTGAGTATATTATTGAATTTTTAGCAATTTAAGAATTTTTGGACATCAAGATCCAAAAAAGTGATCAAAAGTTAATTAAAATTGTAACTTATATGTGCCGAAGTTACAGATCTATTGTCTTATCGCTTGTCAAGTTTAAAAATTTTCAAAATTTTATGACTTCGAGGCCCATAAAAGATCTAATTTTTAAATGTAGGCTATTGTAAAATTCCATACCGGGCACCGGGCATCACACTTAAGTGAATGTTTACCCAAATTTGAATGCAATATTTGGGTTACAAACTTTTTTACTGTAGGGGTACCATGGACCAAAAATGCAAGAAACATTCTGCGAAAAATTGTAACAGTCAGCGTGGAGCGTCAATTTCATGAGGAGTTTTATTCAAAATACTGTTGCGACGCTCTACTGATCGTCGTATGGTACAGTGGAAAAAAAAATACAAGACACCAATGAAGTCACAAATCATCAGCTGTAATTATCACAATTAAACAGTTCGTAACAATACGATAGTGTCTTACAACAATCAAATAAAAATTGTTCACAAGCAATAATAATGTCAACTAATTATAGTCTCGCACAATTATAGAACACGTAACACGCCGCCACAGTACTTCGAACCGCAAGGGAAAAAATCACAACTCAAACTGAACTAAGAGTCGCTGAAGTCTTGTATTTGTAGTCCGCTGAGATTCCAGAATAATCCACAATAGGCGTCTACTAGACAACACTAGAGCGTAATTGATTGCGGCCTTGAACACAGCGCGCACGGACCGGTATGGTCTGGAAAAGTCTCGGCGACGGACGCGTGACAAGTGTCACGTAATTGTCCTTCGTCTCAAAGTAGCAGCAGTATGTACGCACACACACATTATAGCCGGGTCCCGCTGGAATAGCCGAGAAACACGTAACATGTTCTGTAATGTCGTAACGATACGTAATCGGTGAATTTAATAATTTGACAATTTACGCTTACGTTAAGAATCATACGTACAGCAAACTTTAGTCACTGGCTTAAAAAATTATAAAATTTATAAATTCGGTTTTATTCTAATATTAAACGCGTTCTACATCTCAGGGAACTACTATTTTCCCAACGATGTAGGCAGCCAATGGCGTTACTAGGAGCTGCTCCTGAGAGGGAAGTTGAGACTACCTGAAGGTTCGACCCCTCCCCCCCCCCATTTTCCCCTCGACAAGTGAGAAACCCAGGATTATTCTTATAAAATTTTATAAATACATGTTATATAGTTTTTGCGTCTTAAAGTTTTTGAGTAATCCAAAGTAAAGTATAAGGGTTAAAAAAATATATAAAAGAGCTGTTAATCAAGTGTTCTTCAAATTAAAAGTAGCATATCTGATCTCATTAGGAGTCACTCAAATTCTAAATTTGTATTCTTGTACGACTTGTCAAACAGAGTCTTTCTGAAAACATTTTGACTTCGCACTTTTATATTTAACTGTACATTTAAGTAATATTTAAATATCTTGTCCCAAGAATGTGTAAAGAAAATTGTAGTTCTCATGGTATATTCCACCAAATAATATATTTTGGTATTGAATTAAAGATAAAGATGTGTAGAACAAGAAAAGATGAAATACCGAAAATCGATTTTTTGACCTATTGGTAAAAAATCCGATTCCCCTTAAAGTACGGTATTTTTTAATATAAAATCCAAAAATAAAATCTTATTTCTCCAAATTAAATTCAAGTTAAGAAACTACTAGTTTACCTGTGCAAAGACGAAGCGACAGTTCGAACCGTTGAGATATTAGACTACAGGAGTCATAGACTTGACATAGACAACCCTGAGAGGCGAAATGTGTCTTGGTAAATAAATTGATAAGCTTTTCCTTCGTTTCCTGCCGTGTGCTTAATTGTTTTTTTAACACTGCAAATACGTATACTGTCTGAACAAATGCTGAATGATTGTCAATGTAAAGAAAATTTTACTTTATTAATTCACAAATGTTTTAATTACGGTAATTTTATTTCCACAGTTATTATAAGCCTTAGTTTAACACACTCAACTGGTTTAGAAATAGTCCTACGTATGGAACTTCCCTGAAGTTTTTAACAGCTCTGAAGGGGGGAATAATGTCATGACCCCCTCGTAGTTACCACATTGCAACCAGCAGACGGTAAGATTCGGAAACCCCAGACAAGCCAACGCTCTATCTGTTGACCTGCATCATTAAAGAAGGCTAACCTGAACACGACCAGTAGATAATTGCGACCGACGTCGAACGCTACAGAGAGGACGACATCGGAGAAAGCCAACAGATTGACAAAACGATAAGAGAAATGAAGCAGACAACTGAGGTACGTATCGTTGTTACGTGATAACAGAGACCCGGTACGACCTGGGGGAATCTTCACACTACGCACCGAGACTTTCAACAAAGACAAGGGGTTACGTAATAGCTTTTGTTTTCCTGTTACATGTAATTACTAAACGTTTCACAGAAGAAACTGTAGCAGGCCTGTTCTCAAAGAACATGCAGAATTTTCTGCAATTAAATGTTATGTGGGTTGTATAAAATACTCTTGTGGCGATTACACAATAAAATGTCATCGCAACATTTTAATCAGACGACTTTTTACCTTGGTCATCCGTGAACGGTCTGGGAACGGTTGACGAAAACGTTTCACTAAAAAAAAAATAACCTGCTCAATGATATGAAGCACGATTATGTAAGCGCCAGTCCGTGTTTCTAAAACAAATCATAAGTGAGAATGCAAGTTCTTAAGTTTTACTGCCGCCTTCAACGCTGTTGAAATTATCAGCCGGGCTGTTAGACCCTCCGCACACGGGGCAACAGGTAAGCGATAAAAGTGACGACGGCAATGCAGGCGATATAAGTGATAAAGGCGATGTGAGTGATCTGAGTAACAGGGCATCCGCTCACGGAGCGATAGGAAGTAGTCAAATCGTGCCATCCAACGAGAGAATACCTATCTAAAGTTTTTCCCAAAGTTTCTGAAAAGGCCCTACATCATTTTTCAGTATGCCGGGTGAGTCAAGTGACGAAGAACTTTGGCACGTTTACCGATACATAAGATCCCGACGAAGAAGAAACCGCAGGAAGTATTGGCTTCATCCCTACATTGAGAAGAATTTACACTGTTCGTTGCAGCCAAAGAACTTCAAGAAAATGACGTCAAATTTCTCGCATTCTATAGAATGTCAAAGCAATCATACACTGTACTTCCTGAAATTATTACCCCTGCTTTACATCATCGAAACACCTATATGAGGGAGAGGGAGAAAACTCCGTGAGAGTAAAATCATATAAAACACGGTGTTTTTCCACGGCAGCCACGAACATAACATTGAACGCGTCCATTTTACCTGGCAATATGGGCAACGCGATGCGCGAGCGACCTACACTGCAGGTTGACCGAGTTGATCACGTACATCGACTACATCGCCTACGGATTGCTTTCACATAGCTCCGTTGGTGGGTCCTCACTTCTTTACATAGGAAGTGACGTGAAGGGGATATCGAATTGCTATTGGCTCGTTTAGCTGTTGCGCCGTGTGCGGAGGGCCTTAGGCGCAAGGGATCCGTTGTCGTAAGGAAGGCGTATACAGTGTGCCTTGGTCGTGCGGCAAAGTGTACATCGGGACACGAAGCGCAGCGTCCGCACCCGCGTTGGTGAACACAGCCGCTCTTGTCGCTCGAGGCAGCCGGAAACATCTGCGGTGGCCGAGCATGCAATTGCTATTGGATCGCTTAGCTGTTGCGCAGTGTGAGGAGGGCCTTAGACGCAAGGGATCCGTTCTCATAAGGAAGGCGTATACAATGTGCCTTGGTCGTCCGGCAAAGTGTACATCGGTACCACGAAGCGCAGCGTCCCCCGCGTTGGTGAACACAGCCGCTCTTGTCGCTCGAGGCAGCCGGAAAAATCTGCGGTGGCCGAGCATGCAATTTCCAACGCTAACCATTGTCCTCGGAGACTGCATACCACCCTCGGCTGCACATGGAGACCGTGGAAATCTTCAAACATGGTTCCGCCGCCGTCGAGATGAATCGAAGTTTGCGTTGCGTTGCCTGGTGGTAGTGGTGGCGTCTTTGAACCCGTGGCTAAATTGCAGCTTCCGGAACGTGGCCCGATGACTGCCAGATGATAACGGCGTTGGTCTTTCATAAGATAGGGACCTAATTCTTTGGAAGGACACGCCATCACGGTCAACCGCAGAGGCGCCGGAAATTTTAAAACAACTTTATGTTTTGGTAGCACTCCCTCTGGTGGCGCAGATGCCGCCCGCGTCGGACACAGTAGGCAGACGCCTTGAGGCGCCGGTCGTTCCCCGCGAGGCAGAGAACCTCCGTGCAGGTGGCAAATGGCGACTAGGCCAAGCAGTGTGCTAGAGACATGCTTGGGTAAGGATGTATCTGAGGAGCGAAGGTAAAACAGAAAGGAAAGGAAGGTGCTGGAGGCTATTCAGATAGCGCAACGAGGTTGACGTACGAGGGGGTCATCAAGAATCGCCCGAGGGCATTTGACTCTGGTCGGGGGAGGTGGTACATACGTACTAATGGCTTTGAGGTAGGGGATGGTGAATCAAAGGGTAGAAAGCCTCCTATTAAATAGGATGTGCTTCCAAACCAATAAGATGGCACTTTATGCTGATTGGTGATTGGTTGATGCTGCTTTCCACCTTAGATCGTGCTGGTACAAAAGTTTATAAAAGTAGCACTTCTCAGGCAAAAGACAGCGTCTACCTCATCTGTGAGGTTAACTGGCGGACACCGTGCCAATCTAGGCACTGGTGTTGGCCTCCGACGGTGGGGGCAAAACGTTTGTCGAGCGGGGGCAACAACTGTGGAGCACGGTCTAACAGCCCAGCTGTTACGTCTTCGACGCCTCGAAAATTTCTTGAGTTAGTCTTACAACGTGAGGCTGGTATGATATGAAATAACGTAATGGACTGTATTTTTTGAATTTACTGTTTATTTAAATTTATGTGAAAATGATTGCATGACCCGTGCAGTGTAGCGTGGCACACATTGCCAAAGTAGGAATGAGTTAAGTACTGAAAAGGATAAGAATAAATTGAAGTGGAATATTCCGATTTGAAAGAATTAAATAGCCGCGGCGATGAAGGCTTTTGTCCGTTCAGAGTTTAACAGTTAACTAACTTGACTGCGACGAGCGTAATGGGACACGCTGGTAGCAGTTTAGCGGGAGGGATGACGTCACTGCACGAACCCGCTGTTTACATATGCAGTTATTAAAAGGTACAAAGTTTAACACCGGCTGATAGTAATGACTTCTACAATAAGTGAGAATATTTGCAAGAAATATTGTCTAAAGATTTAAAGCTTAAAATATCTCGGATGTGAAGTAAGCTGTGAGTCTGGAGCTCCTATAAACTCATTCTTTAACTGTAGTAAAGCTACTGTTTTAGCAATAAATTGTTGAGCCGTTCCCTCCTGAAGATGTCAGCAGAAAGGATCAGAGTCGTCATTAACTCAACAGACCTGTATCGACATTGGCTCGAACATCTTGGTGTACTTTGTATGTATTGTTTAATGCCCGTAGATTTAAAAAATCACAAAAAGTTGAAACCTCAATTAGACGTCCAGAACACAGTGCTCATAAGTCACTGAAGTTCGACTATTTTTAAACCCACTTATAAAAATTTCCGCGGTTCGTGTAACTTCTTCCGTATTTTGTAGTCATACGAGAGTAAATTTTAGCCGGTTTTTTATCTTCAAAAAACAAATAATGGAGTATTGCACGTAGTTCAACTAATTCTGAAGCTTCAAGAGTACTCGCATCGTTAATTGAGAATTTGAGGTTACAAGCAATAGAATTCAAATAAACACCTGATCAGAACTCGTCACAGGGATGCCAACTTACAGTTCGGAAACTATCGTATACTCAGCCTACCAACCATTTTCCTGCCTACCAGTTCTTTATTACTTTCACAATTGTTGGAGTTATCAATAATATTTTTGTCCTTACGACTAGCTGAATAAATTATAGTGTGGATAATTAAACACAGTATTTACATGAAAAATAACTAGGGTTTTATAATAACACAGATCATTTAACATGATGTTGCTGGAAAAATAAATAAGACTTTATTCTAACGACACTTGAATGGTCCGGGTCCAATCTACTTCAGCTTTCACTGGGAAGCAAGAGGGCGATTATCGTGGTGAGCAATTGTCGCGGGGAGCAATTGTCCGGGGAGGAATTTTTACGCGTCAAATGTCCGGGGGGCAATTGTCGCGGGGAGCAATTGCCCGGAGAGCAACTGTCGCGGATTTGCCTCTTTAATTATTGACTGACCCTCATAATTCGATCACGTGAGTCTGCCGAAAAAAGACTCATGCAAGGTTATTCACGTGAGTTACAATGTTGCTCAAGACGTATAAAGGTTGGCCGTCACTGCTTTTTATACCAGAAGAAAACTGTTATCCAAAACAATCGTACGCACAATTACAGCACAGACACAGCATATCTTGCTGGCGAACTGCACTGAACAGTCTACTTGCATTCATAAATGTGCCACTTAGCTTATTGAATATGCAAGCCGTATGTACACGCAAGACAACACGGTATGCACACGTGCGCAGTAGTCGCTGCTCTTATTCGTTATTCTCGGAAGACAAGTATCGTTAATCTTCTGAAGAGCAGGTGCATTGTCGTAGAGCTAAACGTTTGTTCTGGGAATGCGGTCGTTCGTCGGTGTACGCGTATTAGAACAGCCGTCGCGGTTTTGAATCCCCTGTAGCAAAACTGGTGGATTCTTGAAGCCGGTTCACCTTAGTAGGAAGGGAGTTTATGTTTTTCCACGAACGAGTAAACAGCACACGATGTCCTGTTTGGTTTTTCTTACCATAAAACATATTGTTTATACGCTTCCATTTAAAAAAATATACAATAGCCAATAGCAGTAGTCAATGAATCTATAGAACTAATAAACTCCTATGCAAAACGCAAAACAAACAACAGACAAAAACAGAAAACAAGAAATTCGTAACACTCACATATACCAATAGCCACATTGAAAAAATAGCCCGAAAATTAAAAAAGTCAGGATACACCATTGCATACTGAACTAAAGCGAAAACCGGTTCAGGTTATAAGGTAAAAAATTTACGTTTTTACCCATAAAAATTTGTGTTCCGAGTCGGTAGTGAAATAATTATATTTGGCAGTTTGTTGTCAAAAACTATCGGTAGGTGCTCTCAATGTCTCAGCGCGTACAAACAAAACATAACACACACAAACAGCTACATAAATTTAAAATACCTGGTGTTTACAAATCAAACTGCTCAGAATATATGTATTCTACATAGGCCAGACAAGACGCAGCTTCAAACGGAGATACATTGAACACATAAAAGCATTACACTCCACCACCGAATTCACCTTTGCAAACTATCTCATTGAGGCAGACCACACACGCATAAACATTAATAACATGAAAATACTACACGTACACACAAAAGGCCGAAAACTAGCAGCTCTTTGAAAACTAGAAATGTACAGACACACAAAAATGCATAGAAACAACATTCTGAACGAACAGACACAATTTAAATTACACATACTGTTTGAACAAACTACACAACAGGAACTGTCACCAAAAGCAGGACGGACAGCGCTCCTAGCGGCAACCTCTGATAAAGCTCATAACGAGTGAAAACTAGTTTAGGCAGTGAGGTAACTATTTAATAATTTTAAAATAAAATAATCGTGTTCTGCGTCAGAATTATTTACTTAGTCAATGATAAAATAGTAACCATTATTTCCAATCTAGAGTATAGATGGCTAACCAGTTGTGTCTTTAAACTTCCAACCGTGTTTCATCGCACAAATTTGTGGCTTCCTATTTTGTAAAATTTTAGTACAATTCTATAAAGTTATGAATGTGCCCTGTAGTCTACGTAGAAGGCTAGAATTTGTCTAGAGTCAGGTCGGTTGAGATGAGGTTTCTAAAGTCAGTTCTGGAGGTAGGTAACATCGGATAGACTTGAAAACAAGTCAATTACGAAGTGTCTTTGAATTTACAATTTTAACAGAAAGCCAAAAAATATAGAGAAGGACGAAAGGACCTAGTTTTAGGAATGAAAGACGAAAGCCTGCCGATACAAAACCTACTTTAATGGGAGGAAATTAGATGAACAAAAATATTGGCAGATCGAAAAGAAGATGGGTCGATCGATAATTACAACCAACCAAACCGTGTATTGCGGTAGTGAGAAATAATAATAATAATAATAATAATAATAATAATAAGAAGAAGAAGAAGAAGAAGAAGAAGAAGAAGAAGAAGAAGAACATATGTTGCGGGAATACACGGTACATCTCGTCGGTGTAATTCGGATAATTCGCTGAAGTTGACAAGGAAAGGGGATAACGATTAAGGTCACTTTTTCAACGAGAAATTTCTTCATAATTTCTTGTATACGAACAAAAAACAGCAAAACATCGTTACAAAATAAGAAAACACAGTAAAAGTGTAATTTCACGTAACGAATGTTCAATTATTTTGTCATTATTTATAAATTGTGAAGTTCGTTTTTTTTTATAGCATTTGAATCAACAGCATTTGTGGCCGCGTTGTGATTGCTGATTGCACTTAAAACACATTTTTGATTTCTTCAAATCTGTCGTTTTAGCTTATAACAATGAAGACCACGAAACCTACATTGCTGAAAACCCCACCAAGTACATGATTTGAACATTACAATGCGGAAAGGTTTGACCGCGGGCATGATTTGGGCTGTCAGGCCTATCAAAATCTATGGTGTGGTGTGTTATCTTCGGCCAGAAAGATAACAGTTGGAATCATAGCATCCGTTACCGGCCGTAATTAATTTTTTATCTGGCATCAGTGAAATTACTTTGTTGACATGTTTCTGCCATCGTCAATACACACTGGCCACACTGACAGCGGAATGACGAAGACACCACGGGTCGGTTCCATTGAAAGCAATAAGCTGTGGTTGATGAATACTAATTGTGGCAGCTTGGACGCAAGACGGTAATCTCGTCTTACCAATGGTGCAATCTGATTGGCGCACGGAGGCAGTCTCGGGAAGCAGTGCGCAATTAAGGACACATTATTACAGTATGGGCTTCCGGATCTCATGTTTCTGGCCAAGGTAGTGATGACTGAGAACTAATGGTGCGGCACTTATGCTTCAATTGACCCCCCCCCCCCATCGATAAGAGACGAGGGAAACGTGCGTCCTATCATCACAAGAGCCAAGAGTAGCGGTTAAAACCAATTACAAAGTGTCAGGCATGTTTACTAACAATCAGTGGTTTAGGCAAGGGTATAGTTAGTCGTTCATACTTTTTTAATATATATTGATGAACGGATACGAGCAGGTACGCTGAATCCTAGGGTGAAAATTTCCAGGCGAATATTTTACTCTTTGCAGACGACCTGTTAATTGTTCAAGATAATGACAACGCCTTCCAAAAGTGAGTCTTCAAAGTTATAATGTGTAAACATCTGTTGTGTAGATCTGCGAATGATCAAGAAGTATTGGAGGAATTAGAAAAATAGCTAAAATTTATGATAGAGACCAGAAAACCGTAGAACAAGTAGGCTAAACTGATTTAAGTATTTGAAATGGAAGTTGTGCGCAGATATCAGAAGTAGGGCATCTATGTGTAAGACAGCTTTAGAAAAGTAGTGCTGACAGCAAGGACAAATACCATTGGGATGCAAAAGACATGTTTTATGTGGCAAGAAACATGGACCATCAAAATGAAAGAATAATGATACCTAGACAGCTTCGAAATGTGGTTGCGTCGATGAACGATTAGAATGAAGTGGACTGATAGTGAGAAACGGTGAAATATTAACGAGAATGGTTGAGAAAAGAAAATTGGTAGCACGTAAGGACGCAGTGGCTGGTTTTCTTTGCTTAATTAATGATCAAGGAGTCAAGCGAGGCTCCGGGGGAGGGGAGGGGAGGGGGGTCCGACCAGGGCTAGTAGCGCTGTGGTGAGACGTTTGTCCTACAAATCATCATCATCGTCATCAACACCACTCCAAGGACTAGGCCTTACACCTGTTCCGGAACCCATCTCCTCCTCGGTCTACCGACGTCTCTCTTCCCAGTATGGCGATAACCCAAGGCAGTCACAGGTAAACGGATATCAGACAAGACATGCAATTCAAGTGTTCACACCCTATGTCCTTCTGTGGTCTTCAATCTTCTGGTGCAATGATACAATGTTTTAATCGCGTCTAATATCCTCGTTCCTTCTCCGATCAAAGAGAGAACAACCTTGCGTCCCTCTTAGAAATTTCTTTTCGGCTGCCTGAATCCTCTGCACGTCCCTTTTACCAAGAGTTCATGTCTCACTAGCACACAGGAATGTGGGGACAGCCACAGTTTTATAAAATTTCATTCGGGTATCCTTCCGTGTTTTATTTTTCAGGTACCTATGAATAGTTCACAGATGCGTCCAAATTTTGTTAGCTTATTATCCCAATCAATATCAGTTCCATATGAGACATTAGAACCCAGGTAATTAAAATTACTAATCTGATCCA
Source organism: Magicicada septendecula (assembly GCA_034769895.1). Lineage (NCBI taxonomy): Eukaryota > Metazoa > Arthropoda > Insecta > Hemiptera > Cicadidae > Magicicada > Magicicada septendecula. The sequence goes on along the minus strand of CM068375.1, from coordinate 57,602,787 downwards.
AAATCTGATTATTACTATTATCTTAGTTCTTACAGGATACTTGCCCTGAAATGCCATCGTTTTAGATTTTGTAGCAGAGATCTGTAGCCCATAGTGTTCTACAAATAATATAAGCAATTTATATTACTTATAATTCTCCGGACCATCAGGCCATGATATAAATTCATTAGAAATACGGTTGTAATTATTGTTGTTTATGACGTAAAAATAACAGTGGTCAATAAAACTGTAAAATCCAACAAATTATAGTAAACAAAACAGCAAACATTTGGACGGTCTTCCTCAGTAGTGCGGTAAAAAGGTTCGAGTCCTGGGACATATAGGAGGGGGTCACACGCTATAACGTAGACCAATGCATTCGTTTCAAATTCTTGTTTCCCTCCTCTTTCTTTGCTTTCCAGTAACTCTGTCGTTTTGCGTTTTCTTCTCTCTTCTGTCCATATGTCACTTACTTTCTTCTTGTGTTTTTTTCCTGGAAACCGTTGAATTTTGTATAAGTTGTCTAACAGTCGTCCTAGCCTGTATTATGTCGACAGTGATCCCCATTTCTGCCGTGTCTTTGTTTATACCTTGTACCCATTGACTGCATTTCTTATTTTTGTGAACGTGTTGAAAGGCCGTTTTGTGAGTCTGCTGTTGTCCATCCTCATTATGTGGCCGAAGAAACTACATCTTCTCTTCCATATTATATCTGATATCCTTCAGTTTCCTTCATGTCTTGTCAATCTTCCTATGTCTAAACTCATATGTCCCCTATGTTCATATATCATATGTTCTTATGTTCTCAGTGTCCCCGAATTTTTCGCAGATTTTATTGAGGACATGCACTCGGATGCATAGAGACTTTCTGGATTGATTGCTGTACTGTAATTTTGGTATTCCTTAAGGGATTCTTCTTATTGTAAGTATCTGTAGTTAGATGGTATGCTAGTTCCATTTTGCTTGCTCTTGTTTGTTGCTTGCTCTTGCTGTCAACCTTTTTGTTACCATCTTGATGTTTTGTGTCAACTATCTTGCTTTGTTTTCAGTGGAAACGTCTTTCAAAAAAAATTATGGCAGAATTTTTTCTGCTTCTTTTGTATATCTAATGTTCTGTCTAATTACAATAATATTCTGTTATCGACAGACACTTCAGGTATGTTTCTGATGTTGGTCACAGATTTTTGACAAATATTATATTTTCAGAAAAGCAATAGTTTTGTGCACATTTGGTTGCAGTTTACAATTTATTATTTATGTAAGACAAGTCGTGAGGCAGGAGCCCCCTATTCTGCATTACCATAATTGAATGTGTTTCCAGAAACGTTCAGGCAGATGCTGGCAGCAGTCGCAACGACTCCAATTATGTTCGTAGTAAACGCAGCAAGAAAAAACAGCTTGCTGCATAGCCAATGTGTGTGTGTGTGTGTGTGTGTGCGCGCGCGCGCGCTAAATTTATCACTATCATCGTCATTATCGGTTCACAGCCGTTATCATGTCATTTCCAGTTCAGGCCCAACCGTCATATTCTTTGTTATTTGATTATATAAAATCATTCCACAGGGTAAAGAGAAGTAAATTATGGAAAACGTAAGAGGTGTCATTTGTACTTAGTAACATCATCGAAATCGCATATCTTAGCTCACTTAATATGAGACAGAATGTCTTATAGGAAGAAACGATTGGAAACTAAAAAGTTATTAAAAGAAGGTAATTAGAAGAATATGGTATGAAGAAAGTAGGAGAATAATTGTAAAGCTAAAGAATACCCAGACAGATCGAATGTGTAACAAACCATAGTTCAATAGACGAAGAAATAAAAGCTGCTCATACGAAAGAAAACATACTGTTAGACCTATCCTGACCTACGAAGCAGAGGCTTGACCAGAAACACGACAACTAGAAGACAAACACGAGTTGCTGAGATGAGCTCATTGAGAAGACGGCAGAATATGGCGAGATAGCATAATAAATATCAGTATTCAAGAGATACGTACCATGTGACGGACACAGTGGACTGGATACAGGAAGGGCGACAACTCTGGAGAGACCATGTCGACAGGATGGATGATGACGGATTACTCAAGGGGGTCCGGGATAATCGTCAAAAAGATAAAAGGCGAATTGGACGACCACAAATGGAATGGTGCAACTGCACTGATTAATGTAATTGATTGTGAACAGAAGAATCTCCTAAATCAAGAGAGAAAGAAGAAGAAGAAGAAGAAGAAGAAGAAGAAGAAGAAGAAGAAGAAGAAGAAGAAGAAGAAGAAGAAGAAGAAGAAGAAGAAGAAGAAGAAGAAGAAGAAGAAGAAGAAAATATTGAAAAAAACGAAATCATAGAAGCCAGGTGATTAAGATGGTACAGACACATTCGACGGATGTCGGAAGAAAAGTGGCTCCGAACATTGTGAATAAAACGACAGGCGGCGCAAGACAGAAAAGGGATACCACGGATGTCTTGGGATGACGCTGTGGGTAACTCGCTGAAGAATGGTTACAAAACATAACTACAACACGAACACAGACGACCAGAATAAGACGGAAGTAAAATGAGAGAAGCCGGAGCAGTTTGTGATTGGTAACGCTTGTAGTTTGCTAATCAGTCGAACTTGTAAAGTGGCATCCAGATGGCTGTACACTCATTGAGTCAAATCTTCAAGGACTTCGGATTAGAACTACACGTTGAAGACCGAGGCTTTTCGTGGAGCTTATCCCATAATAGCAAAAATTGCTATAAATAGTAATGTTCTGGAGTAGGTCAGTAATTTTAAATACCTATATGAGTTATATTGTGTCTTAAATTACAAACAATGACGTGGTGCAGAAGCTACATAAGTTCAACAATGTGTGCTGGACCATCTTAAACCAGCTAACTGTTAATTTTATTATCTATCGCCTGAAATTAAAATATTTATATACGTGTTTCAGTCACAACTTATAAGCGCGTGTCACATTCAAGTATACAAAATGATAAATTTGCTCATCTGGCGAGTTGTTGGTATCTATCGTCAACTTCACAGGACACATCGCCTTGGAAGCCATAAATTTGGTGTATTCATTCAAGTGTCAATCGTAAATCAATCATTGAGCAATCATATTCTTAACCGTAAAATTGCTGGTTTCGTGTCTGCTTTTGGCCGTGTCTGCAAACTTTACTCACGTCGAATACAATTCACCATAATTAAGGTCATTGCCGGGTCATCCAGTATTCTTCTATCACGTCAGATTTTCAGTGTACACTTTTTTAATGCTGCAAACACAGACCGAGATTTGTGTTCCAACGTGTGTTTCGTTTCGAATCCTCATTGCGGCAAGGTCCTAACCACAGGGTGTCTATAATAATTGGTCTACAGATTTAATCAATATTGTTGTTTTTAAACGCTTTTAGGTCCCTTGTCAAGAGAAAAACATAATTAATTGAATTGAACCCGACTGTTTAGCATTTGCCTGTCTATCTATCTATCTATGTACCTGTGTATCTGTCTATCTATCTGTCTGTCTATTTGGGGTATTATCTCACGATAGGTCTTGTCACGCATAAACCGATTTTCGTAAAACTTTTACCCCTCCGTAGAACCGCCCTGCAGACAGGGTTTGGTTGTACATTTCTCAAATATTTTAGTTTTTAATCTGTGACAATCGTTTCAGTTAGTCATAGATTGCTGTATAGGCCTATTATCAATCTGTGACAATCGTTCCAGTTAGTCACAGATTGCTGTATAGGCCTATTATCAATCTGTGACAATCGTTCCGTTAGTCACAGATTGCTGTACAGCCTATTATCAATCTGTGACAATCGTTCCAGTTAGTCACACATTGCTGTATAGGCCTATTATCAATCTGTGACAATCGTTCCAGTTAGTCACAGATTGATGTATAGGCCTATTATCAATCTGTGACAATCGTTCAGTTAGTCACAGATTGCTGTATAGGCCTATTATCAATCAACTACTGTAAAACGTTTATCAAATGTTACTTTGTCGAACTGTTTTATTTTTAACATTCCTCTATAGCAACAAATTTTATACGTCCCTATTGTTCGTCTTTCAGCGTTTCGCATTGTCCAGGAATTGCACAAATATAGCGCGATGGTCCAAACAGTATAACTTAAAAAACATTATAACAGTTACTTGGGATCTTACGTTACATATGAGACAGAAATTGATCTGGATGAAAAATTAAAAAAATTTAGGAATATCTGAGTAACAATTCACAGATACCTTAAAAATAAGACAAAGAAGGAAACAAGAATAAGATTTTTTAACAATGTAGCGGTATCAGTTTTGATGTATAGAGAATGAAGCCAGAGTTCTATGACAGTACGAGACAAAACAACGATTCAGGCAGCGGAATTGAAGTTTATGAGCAGAACTCTGGGCTGTACCGTTCTCGATAGAAAGAAGAATGTGGATATAAGGACGGAACTGGAGAGTCGATCCATTGTTGCAACAGCTAAGGAGCAACAAAAGAAGGTGGTGTGACAGGATTCCAGTGCTAGCAATGGAATATAGACCGGTGGGGATGACAGATGTAGGACGGCTGAGAGCGAAGTGGATACCGGAACAGATTCACGATGAGCCCAATCCTTGACGTTGATGATGATGATGATGATGATGATGATGATGATGATGATGATGATGATGATATGATGATTCATAATCCAATACTTGGCTATAGGAACTACAAAAAATTATGTTAGCGGGCCTTGGCTTCTGACTCGGATGACACTAGAAGTCGTACCCAAGTAACAGAAATTAACTTTCTGCCAGCGGTCAAGGGCTTTACGAGAGCAGTCAGCAAATTACAGATGGTGAAGAACCAGAAACTGATTCAAAAACGTGATAGGTTTACTAATTACGTTGAATGAATCATCATCTGTCAGTCTACAGTCCTACCCATAACTACTTTTCAGACACTTTGTCTACCTATGCATACCTGTGTACTGTATGTCTATGTACATATCTGGCACGTTCGAAAGCAGACAGGTAAATACTCAGAACTGCTTAACAACCGACATCTGTGCGCCCGCGATTTCACGGCTTAACATCGTCCAATTAGCGCCCAATCATTAAGGCACTTTTTTTTTAGCGGCCTCGTTTAAAAACAATAATAATAATAATGACGTGATTTTGTGCTGTGCTACAAATTACGTCATACGCCGTGTTTGTGGTAATTATGTCACCGCGACTATAGAGTTCGACGAGACTTAATCGGGCCGACTAGTGACAAGACATTAATTGGCAATTAATTATTGGTGTCTGTCAGCTGACACTGGTTTACGATGTCTTTAATATCATTGTAACCGTGAATTTATGTCTGTTCCTCTTACAGCACCTGCAGTAGTACATTATGTTAAATACTATTATTTGCGTTAGTAACACATTTCAAGGTAACAGGTTTGTAGCTGACTGCACTTTTGATTGAGTGTCACGTCATTGCAGAACGTTCTACACGTTTCTCGGCTATCGCAGCAGGGCCTGAGAATCGATTTACATATCGACAAGAGTCAAAATAACTAATTGTCAATAAAATTATTAATATATTTCCTATTTAGACAGTTTTTCATTTCTAATCAGCTGTAATGTTTCTGTGCGTATGTGACACTCAACATGCGAGACAGTGTTTTGTAATACGGAACATGCTGGTGCATTCGATAGTGTTGTTCGACAAGCTTGTCAACTAGCCCAACGGTGCGGGTTTCTGCCAAGGCCGCGCTGAAGTATCCTCTAGAATTTTCGAGTGTTTGTTAAGGACGCATATTATGGAACACTGCAGACTATAAATAGCCCATACCTGCCATGGATAGTGCGATTTACATAGTGCGTCTCAAGTGGTCTAATAGTGAAAAGTGATTTTAGTGCAGAATGCTTTACAGTTGACATTATTATTTGTGTGGACAGATTAACTTGAATTATTGTACGAGTATAATCTTGTTGAATAACTTGTTGATTACAAACTGTCAATTGTGATAATTAAAGCTGGTTATTAGTGATTTCATTGGTGTCTTGTATTTTGTTTTCCACTGTACCATATGACGATCAGTTAGACCGTCGTAACAATAGATTTATTGAATATTCTTTTTTTTATATAAAAAAATATACAGTTATATTCATGTGAAAATTATGAATTTAAAAATATATATATACATTTTAAATATTTGATAGTTAGCAATTATAATGAGTCTTTAATTGTTTTACAGTTATAAAGAGTTTTATAATTTCACTTTCTTGAAATTCGCTGGGTTGAGTCATTACCCCCTGTATAGACAAGGAGGCCAATAGGCTGCGCGATGACGTCATAAAATGGAGGCTGTAATGTAAACTTTAAATACACGCGTAAGTTTCTGTATTTTAAACATTACGCGCCTAATAAAAAAAAAAAACCTGTTAAACATTTGACAGTTTGGTTCCAATGAAAATATATCTTAAATTATTTCTACAATTTTCATAATAACAACAAATAAAAAGTATGTAATTAAAAAGACTATTATAATATACACTTACCTTTCATAGTTTTCATGCTTTTCTTTCACATACAGGAAGATGACATAAACATTTAGGCCTACAAACATTTTCTAAATACACTAAAAGTACACTAATACACGTTACTGATAAACGTTTTACACATACATACATACATATATACACTTTGCACTGCCTCTTGCTGTATATTATAATGATACTAGAGTACATAACTTCTTACTTTTATTTCTTCTGCCCAGATTGTCATTCCATTTGCCACAGTAATTTTTCAATAATGTATTTACATTACAATTAATATTAAAATATTTACAATATAGTAATCACTACGATTCTTGCATCCAGAAAATTTTGATAAAAAGCCATTCTATGTAACATACACTACAATTTAAGTTACACAAAAACACTCTTTTATTTGGACAATAAAAAACTTATCTTCATAGTCTTGCAGAATTTTATTTAAAAAAATGTTGGTATGAAGGACTAACTGAACAACATTGTCTACTGGATACAACAAACAACCTCTGCTTAGGTTTTTAATAAGTGTGTATTTATCTTCTACGAGTAGTTCATCAGTGAGCACTAATTTAACTTTGCAACAGTGACACTTCACTTTTTTCAAAACTATGTAACAACAGTATCCAGTTAATTAAGTTATTACAGGTGTATCATTCTGAACCTTAACAACATCACATACATCAATAGTAATCTCAGGCCAGAATAAAATATCTGACTGTTTTTCCTGTACTAAATCTGAATCCTCATGAAATGACATTACTTGCACAATCCCAAAATTTTTTGATTTTAGTGATAATAGTAACTGAATTCTAAGTTTTTTCTGATTCATAGGGTTGACGAATAGAAATGTTATACTGTCCACCAGCAAACTGCCTGTGTTTTCCAAATCTGTGTTCAAGTAAATCTGTTTGAAACTTCCCATATAATACATATTTCATTTTAAGTTCTTCAAAACAAAATTTAGTTACTTCAATCATTCCATAAATTGTGTGACTTAAGGTAGGATGTGTCTGAGATGGCAATCTGTGAGAAAAATTTCCTAATTTCCAAACATCAAGCCAATTCAACATTTTATCAAAAAATTCTAATTTAGGATCTGATGAATTTGTTGCTACAACAGGCTCTTGATATACATCCTTTAAACGTTGTCTCTTGTGAGGAGTTTTTACATTTGTAAATTTGTAATTTTCCACCATGTATAATAATGTATGCAGTGTCCTTAGACTTATTGATGCTGCTACCAAAGTGGAGTAATGCTTGCATAACATAAGGATTAAATATTTGTAATGCTAATTTCACATTTTGTCTGCTAAGGACTGATGGAAAGAAACCTTTTAAATTTAAAGAATATCCGTATTTCAACAACTTATCATGCTCATGTTCATGCAGACGTTTTAAGGCTTGGAAAGTAGCAAGTTTTTCAATTCCAGTCAAAGTCTGGAAAGGTTAGTTCTTGATATGGCTTAGAATTCAACCAGTTGTTTCTAATACATTTCAAGAGATGCACAGAATCAAATAAATAAAACAATGGTCTCTTGTTATCAACAGGATGAGGGTACACTATGCTTAACTTTTTCTCTTTTGAAAAATTGTTCATTGCTTTACTGTTTATTGCACTGTTGTCACTCACTACACAAAAAACTTTATACCCTATTGCCTCTAAATTGATTATTAGATCTTTTATAAATACGCATACAACATGTTATGATCAAGTCTTGATGTAGGACATATGTTTACTACCTCTTTAAAATCTGATAAAATACTGCTTATCATAAACACATAAGCAGAAGTGGCCAAAGATTTATTATTCCAAGCAGTTCCTACAATATTTCCTCCTTTGTAGTCTAAATATGGCTGAATGTGAATTTCATCCATTAATAAAACAACAAATTTTTCGTGATCACTTATGTATTTATACATGTTTCTAGCATATGTGAAAAGTTACTTCTTATCTTCAGACGTAGGGTCACTTAATGATTTATTACAAACCGTTTTAATGCTCTCTGGATGTGGCAATGTAAGAGAGTTTGAATGTCGTAAGAATCTGTATGCACGAGGACTAATTGTGTAGAGGATGGAGACTATAATCATTGTGTTTGCAAAATATTTGTATCCTCCTTTACGTAAAGTATGCAATTTCAGCTGCTCAAAAATGTTATCCAAACCAGTGTAAGCATCTTTTATAAGACTCTCTAGAATACTTAAGATATGCTGAATTGTCTGTTTTGTCCTGTCATTATCACTTTGTTCCAAAACTTCCTTTTTGTCCAAATTATCAGATTTAATATTACTATTAGGTAAAGTGTAAGGATATTCACGTGAGTATCTATTGTTTTCATTAAATCTTTCAGCTCATTCAAATTATTTGTTGCGAATGGAGTTTTAATTTTGTTACATATATAGGAACGTTATTACCATGAAGAAAGTCTCTTGTCTTATATCATTATTTATAACTATAGAATAAGTTATAACTAGCCCTTGTGACACTCCTCTTTCGGTACACGCTTTCGCGCATACAACGCTGGGCCCATATACTAGGCGTGTAACATACATACCACGATACAACAATATTATACTACAACAGTGTAACACAGAATATCACAATAATTATTAAAACTAACTAGTACCTATAACTCTTTGTAAATATAGCGTTCATCAAAGCATATATGGTAACTTAGATACGTGTAATAAAGGGGGGGTGCATTAAAAAAAATAATAAACCATCTGTTGGTGAGCAGAATTGAACGGGTTTATTCATTAAATAAAACAGAGTTAGCATCTTTATGTTTTATGATTACGAATCAGCCAGTGTATCAAAATTTCAGTTACTAGATCCTTGGATCTTAAATAAATTAACTGTTAAAATATTAGAAGCTGAATAAATTAAATTGCAATTTATAAAGGAACCGAACTCTGAGCCAAATTAATCAGAATAATTCAGTCATATTAATCAATACAAGTGTACAACATTAACTACGCAGAGCGAGCATGCTGTGGATTGTTACTGAGTTTTTTTTACTCTTACTTATAGCTTAAAGTCTCTGTAAGGCAAATGTTCATATTTCCTTCTTTATTGACTGTGTAGGACTAGCACTGGGTGTTAATAATAATTAAGCATTGTTACTTGAACGGCTAGCAGTGTATGATGGCGTCGAGTTCGATGGTGTTCACGCCATGTACTCGCGAGTTGCAGGTTCGAGCCTCCACGTAGCTCGTAGGACGTATCTGTATCAGAAAGGTAAAATTGTGTGAAGCCCTGGATTCCTGAGATTCTTAACTCGTTCGTAGGGTTGCTGTTTTTGTTCATGGGGTTTCTGTCTTCAAACGTGGAATTACTGTCCCCAACATGGAATTATCGTCCCCAAACGTGGAACCAAGTTCCTACTTGGTAAAAAGGATCCCCAATTAGGCGTCGACTTGGAGACGAGACGAGGAGAAACTCTGCCCACTGCTATGTCTGCTTGTCAACTGACTTGACTTTGTCTAGTTAAAACCTTACTAGAGAAAGAACGGGGGGGACGTCAGGGCGTCGAGCAAAGTACGAAAATGGTTCCGTATCGCGATTTTATTTGGTAATGCGCTGATCGTTGCATTCGGCGGAAGCTGAATAATTGCAACACCCTGGATGGTATTTATTTTCAGTAATGAAACTTTATCTTTATCAATAACTTTAAACCAACCTTCTGGTAAATTTAATGAATTAAATGTAGTTTGAAACTCATTAAAATTTGTGTAGCATGTTGCTTTTTGATATGCTAAAAATTCTTGCTTACTGAGTCTAAGTATTTCATGTAATTGTTGTTGTTCAATTAGTTCTAATTTTTCATCTTTACTTTTACGAACAGTAATAGAGTTTGAATAGTAATCAGGACAGTTAGGGAAAAGACTTGGAACTGCATCTGATTTAAGCCTAGGATACTTTAAAGGTGCACTTATAACTTGTCCTGTCTTAGGATCTTAATGACTTACATTCCAGACTATGTGATCTTTATGAAAGTGTGACTCACATACCTTTGTGTATTTAGTTGGTGTAAAATCAACTCTGGGTATACCAGCAATCCGTTTTCTGCAAAGGCCTAATGGAAAACTAAATACATGCACCTTATATTCACTAGTGTAGTGTGTCCCTTACAGCCTGGGACACAACACTTGTTAGGGATATTTTCACAATACTTAACTTAACACTTAAACAACACCGTAGATATGTATCTAGATATTTTAATTGTCACCAGAAACCTTGAACGCAACCAATAAACCAAATTATTAATATTTCAATTAGTTTAAAACGTAAAAATCACACTGTACATGTATAAGAACAACTAACTGTCTAAAGAAAAATAAAGAAACAATTCACACCCAAATAAGTTTATATTCATACTGAGAACTATTAACCAGTGATCAACAAACAAATAATCGCTGTTAAACACACAAAAATAAACCGAATAGAAAAAATAAACACACCTGGAAACATAACCTATTTTAACCACGCTAACGGCTTTCACTAAAACATTAAACAACGTGGCCGAGTCACAGGGTACGGAGGCCGATCCACAGCCGTCTTGAAGTGACGTCAGACCTTCCGTGACGTCACAGCCAGGAGGCTTGCTTGAAGATCTCGTCGGTAATGGTTGAGTTGGATCAGTCCGGACGAGCTCGCGGGCCTGCTCCTGCTTCCACACTAAACGTTGTCATCTTAAGCCGGGATGTCGATCTCAAGGGTTCCTCGTGGGCGTTGTGTCCGTCTAAGTAGCTCCTGATTCAGTCGTCGTTGACAGCCATCGGTCGTTGAAGGTCTCGAACCCGTGCCTGTACTCGTGGTTTAATGCAGATGCTCCCTCGACGATACACTCCGACTCCCAGAGATTACAAGAGACTCCTTGTCAGACACTGCAAGAGACTACCACATGAAAGACTGGCTAACTCACGGCTCATCCGTGCTTTTATAGATCTACACACATGACGTCATTTTTACAAGCTAAAACGTTCTAGATAATAATAGAAAATCGACCACGTGCTGCTGAACATGAATTTCCGGTTTCTAGACTTCTCAAAACCACGTGTTTTCAACTGCGTGTGATTGCATAGCTAATTACTTTCTCGGTTGAATAAATATTATTCAAATTTATTTATTATTAAAATAATTGGTTATTCAATCTGAAGTCAATAATCCGTCACAGGCTACTGAATTCAAAGGAGATTATAGTAACATTTGTTGATTTCAAAAAGGCCTCTGATTCTGTTGATAGAGAACTGTAGGTAAAATAATCCTAGAATTTGGTATTAAATCTAATTTGGCAAATCTAATCAGTGAAACCTTCACGGGCACAGTCTCAGAAATAAAATTCATGGGAGAAATAGCTCAACCTTTCAAAATAAATACAGGTGTAAGACAGGGTAGTGGCTTATCCCCAATTCTTTTCAACTGTGTCCTGGAGAAAGTAGTGAGAATTTGGAATGAAAAATTAAAGGAATGCAAAATGTCACCAATCATTTTAGGAAGAAGGAACAAACATATTGAAATAAACTGTTTGGCATTCGCATATGACTGTGCTATACTTTCTGAACACCTGACATCTGCAGTAACACAAGTTAATTTTTTAGAGGACATAGCCAGCAGAAGAGGCTTAAGAATTTCTGCAGGAACAAAACCAAATTTCTCACGAACATTAAAATGCGCCAAAATTCCTGCTAACAGATTTTGGTCGAATAGAGAGGGTTAGAAAATTTAAGTATCTAGGGGAAATAGTTCAAGAGAGTGGTTTAGAAAAAAGGAGAAAGGATTCATAAAATGGAAAGAGCATTGGTATAACTAAAGATATTTACAATAAAAAGTGCATATGGAAAAATACGAAAATAAGGCATTACAGTACAGTACTGAGGCCAGAATACCTATATGAGAGTGAATGTCTAGCACTGAATTATAATTTAGGCAAACTATAAATACTGGAAAGACAAATTATTAGGAAAATTGTTAGGCCCACGAAAAACATCAGAAGGTTGGAAATTAAGAAGTAATGATGAGATATATCAAAGTATAGAAAATATAACAAAAACAGTGAGTAAAAGAACATTATTATTTTTTGGGCATTTAAACAGAATGGACGACAATAGGTTGACAAAGCAAATCTTCAAATATCTGTGGGGAAAGAAGTCAACATCAAGTTAGATTAAAGAAGCCAAAAAGGATTTAGAAAAAATAATATGATCGCAGAATAAGCAATTGAAAGAGAAGTTTTTTTGGGAAAAGTGTTAAAAATGGAAGGAGTCCAGGATAGGGGAGAGAAAAACCCAGGTTCAAAGTGGACTGAAGACAGGAAGAAGAGACATAGTGAAAAGATGAAATAATATTGGAGAAAAAGTAAAGAACAAGGAATAAAGAATTGATATTGTCATGTGGTCCTCAGATGGCCAATACAAATAGAAAAAAATAATAGGTTACTAATATTTATTCCAATTTGCACACTTATATAAATTACTTATAGTGTGTCGGTTAATTGACTTACCATTAATTATTTTCGCACAATTCGTTACGCGCACAAAACTTATTCACTTTCACTCTACACTGCACTGCTGTTTTTTATTGTTTATTATCGTCTTAAACTACATACAGATGCAGTACTTATCCTTATAAGAATATTGTCTTATAACTTTCACACCGCTTTACGCAGGACACCAACTAAGGCTTATTGTAAATATCTCCTCACATATTCACAAATAGTGTGCATGTTTGTCTCATTGCAATATATATATGCTAGACGAGAGATGTCGCCTAGGGATAATTAATGTTACGCCATTAAAGAAAGTTTTACATGTTTCTCGGCTATCCCAGCAGAGCCCAGCTGTAATGTTTGTGTGCGACTGCTAATTTAAGAAGAAAGACAATGTACGTGACACTTAACATGCGTTAACAACCGAGGCTGTTCCAGATTTCACCGGTCGGCGCGCACTGAGTTCAATCAATTAAGCTCTAGCGTTTTCGAGTAGTTTTGACGCGTATTATTGATTATTCTGGAACACTCGTGCTATCTATTTAAACAACAACAGCTGCCGCTTAGAGTTCAGTTTAAGTGGCGATTTATTCAAGTGAAGGTCGAAGTATTGTGGTGGAAGTGTTATTGTTGTGCGGAACTCTATTAGTTGAGATTGTTATTGCGTGTGGACAAATTGTGCTCGGATTATTGTACAAGTTAATTATAAACTGTATTTGTGATTAATTAAAGCTGGTGATCAGTGACTTGATTGGTGTCTTGTATGTTGTTTTCCACTGTACCATACGACGATCAGTGAGACCGTCGTAACAATAAGAGGTCGACTAATGTAAAATGGCGTAAGCCTACATTTTATTAAAGCGATTAAAGTGATATTGAAGTGACTCGTAATGACATGAGATCTATTCATTTTAATTTGAATACTAATTAATCAAGATAGGATATTTTGAAACGGATATCACCGTTTTTCCGTATTTTTTCGACTCTTATACTTCATATTCGTTTATTGAAAAAATTTCAGAGTCAAACAATTTTTAAGATGTTTTTATTCTGTTATCGAACAGATTAAGAATAATACATATATACAAATAATGTTATATATAATACAAAGTAATTACTATTTTTACAAAAAAAAAAAAAAAACTTTTAATATTGCCAATAGTGACAAGAAATTAATAACAATTGCTCAGTCTAGTGTCATTTTAAAGAAAATTTATAAACGTTATCTTTAAATAAGTTATCACGAGGCAGATATTTGAATAATGTTTTCTGACAACTTACTTTTACTTTAAAGTACAGAATCTGATTTGCAAAAATCTATTTTAAGCTTCCTCAGATTTGGAAACAGTATTGGATACAGTATGAAAATCTCCACTACAATAACAAAAGTAAAATTGCATTTCGAGGCAAGGAGCCAATTAGAACAAAAATAATGGTTTATGATAAAACTGTAGAACAGTTGAGCCATTTTCAACTATTTGGGAAATCATATTGGCTACGATTAGAATTATGATATTGATGTTATGTTAGGTAAGTTCCAGATGTTGTGTGAGACAATTAACCGTATTTTTAGAAAGTAGATACAAAATCAAATGGCTACAAGTGAAAGGGCGTTACAGGGTAATTTGAATATATGGAATGGCGTTCTCCAGGAAAAAGGAATGAAAATAAATAAAACCAAAACAAAGGTAATGGTAATGGGGGAAAAATAATAAATATATAGTGATTGGAGGAGTGAAGATAGAACAAGTCAAACAATTCAAATATCTAGGGGTAGACAGTAATGGGAAACAAGAAGCCGCATTAAATGAAAGAACTGAAAAGGCAATAAAAGTATACTATGCATTAAACAATAGATTTATAAATAAGAAGGAGATATCAAGAAAAACGGAAAATGAGTGTATATAAAAGAGTATATAGACCTGTTTTAACATACGGCTGTGAGACCTGGGTGCTATCCAAAAGCCAAAAAAGTAAAATCCAGGCGGCAGAAATGAAATATCTTAGGAGAGTAGTAGGAGTAACAAGGAAGAATAGAGTTAAGAATACATAAATAAGAGAGGATCTGGAAGTGATATCGATTCTGGATTTTATAGAACAGAGACAACTATGCTAGTGGGGGCACATGCAGAGAATGGATAGTGATAGAATGGTAAAAGTGGTTTGGGAGGCAAAATCAGGGGGGAGAAAGAAGAAAGGAAGACCGCGACTGACTTGGGATGGAATGATGGGAAACATTTTGAGAGAAAGAGGCTTGGGCTGGAGGGAAGCGAAGACATTGTCAATGTATAGAGTAAGATGGAAAAAATTTGTATATAGAGTGTAGTTGATGTACTTATTAATTGATGTAACCCGACACCAATATGGTATAAGGGTATTTTGATAAAAAATAAATAGATATAAAATCAAAGTTTTACATAGTTCTGGCAGTCCCTGTACTGTCCACCGGGTGTAAATTATGGGCAACAACCAAGAAAGAAGACAGTAAAATACAGGCCTCGGAAATGGCGCTCTTAAGAGGAGTTAAAAGGTGTTCTAAACTTGACCGTATTACGGAATGGAGGCTACAAGAGAAGAAGTACAAGTTTTTAAATTGAATGAAAAATTAAAAGATTACAAACAACTGCGGAAAGAACACTTAGAAAGAATGTTAAATTCGAGACTGGCCAAATAAGTCTGTAAATAGAAATCTATAGGACACAGGTGTGTGGGTAGGCTCAAGAAGATCTCTGGATGGCTGGAGGATCTTTGAAAGCGGAACAGGCAGCGCCTTCCCTATGCTGTGTTGTGAAGATGATGAAAGGGAGATAGGTTGGAACTCCGGCTTGCCGAGCTGTAAGCCATCTTCAGTGCAGGAGGCTGCAAAACACTGACGAAGGTTTCGTAGTCGGTGACCACTGAACTGCTACTTTTGCAGCCTTCCGCACTGAAGATGGCCGTCGAAGGCACGGCCGAAACGTTTGCACCAAACAACCTTGAACCACGGCCTTACAACCCGACAGGCCGGAGTTCTCATAACATTGAAGGCGGTAGTGAAAGCCTCAGACAGAAGTAGAAGTAGGTGGGAGGAGGGTGAGAGCCAGACGGATCCATGGAGGAAGAAAGAGAGGGAGAGAGAGAGAAAGTGACTGAAGGAGTGAAGGCCTTACATGATTAAACGTGATCAATTCTTAGTGCACTAATATCCGCCATTAGTATCCACAGTCTCACGAAATAGTACGTTTCAGCATTGTCATCTGTTGCGTGTTTATCGTCGTTTTGATAATATAATTACAAACTGGCATCGGTTAATGATAGTAATCGATTTGATCATTGCTTTCAAACACACACACACGTTAAGTTCAGGTTCTATAATTAAAACCTGTTACCGATTTTAAGTAACATTCACGGAAAACAACATTCATTATGTGTAATTTTTTTTTGCTAGCGTTCAACGCGGGACCAGCATGTAGGCCATTAAGCAAACGTATGGTTCAATGCTGAGTTCGTGAAATGTTCCATAAAAGGGTTTACAATACGAAATTACTTCTAATTGAAGAGTTTGTTAATTTGACTTCATGGCCAGACTTGAAAGCGTCCTTATACGGAAGGACGACACTTGTCCGTAAGGGCGTCGATTCGTAGAGGCAATAATAACGACCATTCTTCTTGATTGTTCGTCGTCAATGTTGACAGCTATGACGCGATCTTCCCGTATCGTCTTCGCTTTCTTACAGTTCGAAGTATGCAGCACTGTGACGTCACGAATCTTCGTCAAGGTTCCACTGTGGTACGGTTCCGTATGCTTTCCTGTTTCCAAACTTCCACATTCATCTAGCCAGAAATGTGTTTGTTACTTCTCTCACTATGTCAGTGAAGCGTGTAGATGATCTTGCATGGTATACGTAGGCCATTGCCTTGTACCATTAGCCCGCCGCCTTTTCTTATGACGTCTCCGAAGCAGTTCGCTACGAAACGATGATTTATTGACGTGGCCAATCGGTCTTTAATTTTTAACTGCGCTACCGTCAGGAAGTAGATCTGGACCTTGTAGGTTCTAGAAATGTGAGCAGGGAAGGTCACGTACAAAGAATGACAGAGGAAAGGGCAGTGAAAAAAGTATTCACTGGAGGAACGGGAGGAAGAATACCAAGAGGGAGGCCAAGCAGAAGATGGGTGGACATTGTAGATAAAGACTTGAGAAGACTGACAGAGGAAAGGGCAGTGAAAAAAGTATTCACTGGAGGACCAGCAGGAAGAATACCAAGAGGGAGGCCAAGAAGAAGGTGGGTGGACATTGTAGATAAAGACTTGAGAAGACTGACAGAGGAAAGGGCAGTGAAAAAAGTATTCACTGGAGGACCAGGAGGAAGAATACCAAGAGGGAGGCCAAGAAGAAGATTGCTGGACATTGTGGATAAAGACTTGAGAAGACTGACAGAGGAAAGGGCAGTGAAAAAAGTATTTACTGGAGGACCAGGAGGAAGAATACCAAGAGGGAGGCCAAGAAGAAGATGTGTGGACGTTGTGGATAAAGACTTGAGAAGACTGACAGAGGAAAGGGCAGTGAAAAAAGTATTCACTGGAGGACCAGGAGGAAGAATACCAAGAGGGAGGCCAAGAAGAAGATTGGTGGACATTGTAGATAAAGACTACAGAAGACTGACAGAGGCAAGGGCAGTGAAAAAAGTGTTCACTGGAGGACCAGGAGGAAGAATACCAAGAGGGAGGCCAAGTAGAAGATGGGTGGACATTGTAGATAAAGACTTGAGAAGACTGACAAAGGAAAGGGCAGTGAAAAAAGTATTCACTGGAGGACCAGGAGGAAAAAATACCAAGAGGGTGGCCAAGTAGAAGATGGGTGGACTTGAGAAGACTGACAGAGGAAAGGGCAGTGAAAAAAGTATTCACTGGAGGACCAGGAGGAAAAATTACCAAGAGGGAGGCCAGGAAGAAGATGGGTGGACGTTGTAGATAAAGACTTGAGAAGACTAGAGGTCAGAAGGTGGCTAAAAGTCGTACAGGATAGAGAGGAGAGGAGGCACTTTGTTCTGGAGGCCAGGGCTCTTCTTGAGCTCTAGCGCCGTGGAGTAAGTACGTAAGTATTGTCAGGATAAGTTTTTTGACCAAGGGCAGTTCTTACAGGACATGCTCCCTACAAGCTCTCCTATCCTAGGCTAGTCTCCTCGTTTCTTGGTACTGTATCTATATGTCATCTATCGTCATATAGTCTCTCTTCCGTCCTCTACTCTGCCCCACAAGTGTTTCTACCATCATATTACCTCGTGTTTGCCGCCAGTATAGTGGCCCCAACCAATTTCTCTTTCTGGTATTCGTGATATACAACACTCTCCTTTTCTCTCTTATTCTTTCAAGCACCTCTCCATCCGTCACTTTATCCGTTCAAGAAGTCCTTTGCATCCTTCTCCATGACTACATCTCGAAGACCTGTAACCTTTCTGGACATGCAAATGCAAAGACAGCCCGACCGAAGAAAACAAAGGAATGCAACTACACCCCTTTCATTTTCTGCTGAACCCCACCGAAAAGATTCTGCATACGCCTGTGAATACTTATTTATAGACACTGTCATTCAGGCATAAAACTTAATTAAGAACACAAAAAATACATACAATTCATACGATATTTTTCGTAGAATCCTTGACCCCACGCCCGCTCGTCAAACACACTGTCACGAAGGCTCATTAACTGGCAGTCGACAACAGTTGTATACGTACTGTTGTCAATACACGAGTCGATTACCGCTTCCCTTTGAAGGTAAAACATACTTTCTGTAAACCTTGGCGGAAATAGCCTGGCAGAAATTCACAGTCATCAGTAAGTTGCAGGAACCGTTAGTGCTCAGATCAAATCGTCGAAGCGTCCTTATTAACTGTTAGAAAGTGTAGTGACAGAGTCATAAATGCAAACGCTAGTTAAAGTGGCAATTTAACCTACGAGAGAGTCTGACGCGTTACTGTACTGCAAACCAAAACAGGAAGTAAGCCACTGTTGATGCACCATTGCATAGTTTATTAAATTCCTGCCTAAATTTTACAATTTCCGTAAAGACAACATCATCGTCATCACCACCACCACCATCACCATCACCATCAACATCACCTTATCACCCACCACGATAACGTCTGAACGCTGCAACCGATTTTAGTAAAACTTGGCGTATGTGTCCACGTTTTTAATCTACAGAACCCTATTGATTCTGATATCGATTCTCCTCAAAATAGAGGGCGGCGGGCAAAAAGTGTAAGGATTCAGCACCTCAGGGGTCATACTAGTTATTTACACAGAAACACAAGTTTATTGACATTTAATATTAGTCACTAGTATCTTAGTGATCCGAGATTATCTACAGGAGAAAAACTTTTGCCACTGGTGCACTTGTTTCCCTTCTCACTAGAACTTCCATCACTATATTTCCTCAAGTTTCCCTTAGCGGTCGTCTCTTACTCTTTATTCTTAGTTTGGCCTTCCATGGTCTTTTCGTGTCTCTGCCAAAGATCCTTTATTTTTCAAAGCGATAATAAAAACGGCATCGAGGTGAAAACCACTGTAGTGGACACAGAAACCAAGGTGAGAAGATCAGGTGAGAGCTGGAGAGTGCCCTTGAGACGGGAAGGAGTGTTGAACTGGTTAATGATGGCTGCAGGGAGGCATACAATGACGTGATTAATGAAGAGATAATTGAGTGATTCACCGCGATCTAGGACTCACAAATAAGGGAGGTTTCAGTATTTAGTCAATGTAAAATATAATAGTAATAATGTCTTACTTCTTCTTCTTCTTCTTCTTCTTCTTCTTCTTCTTCTTCTTCTTCTTCTTCTTATTATTATTATTATTATTATTATAATTATTATTATTATTATTATTATTATTATTATTATAACATAATGGCTCCCATGTGCACCACCGAAGCAGCTTAGGAGTCAGGCAGGGTAGGCTGCCATATGCGAGCCGTACGGCATACAAGGAAGGCAGTGTGGCCAGCACTACACTTCAGTCGCCCATTATTATCCCCAGGATATTATCCCAGCTACTCATTTTCAACAGGCAGAGTCGACCTGGGGGCAGAAAAACGCACTTTGATTTTATGGTGCGGGCCCGGGAATCGAAACCGGCACCTCTAGGTTAGTAGCCAGGTGCCATACCCACCGGTCTACTGAGCCACCTATTATTATTATTATTATGTTATTGTAATATTTCTTTTAAAGGATGGAAATGAATTTACGTGTCGTCAGAGAAACCGTGGATAGGATTGTGCTTACTGCGCCATTATCGCTCTGTTTATAATTGTCCCTTATGTGCCACTGCCCGGACCTGTCTTTCCTTTTGCTGCAGTGCAGGCACTCTGGTGACTCGGCCTTTCCAACTTTCTTCAGATAAAATCGATAATACCCGTGTCCAATCAGAAACTGGATGAGGTAATAGTCGATCTCCCAGCGCTTCCTCTTCGCCCACGGCCGCACCTGATTGGATTGCCTCTCGGTGTGCAGCTTCACCAGCTTACCTCCGTCTTCCTCTGTAAGACGATCTAGCGTTCCTTGGTGAGAAGGTCAGTCGGCATCACTCCAAGACACCCGGCTCCGAAACCGTGCGGTAGACCGATGTTACTCGAAGATCGATGTTACATCGCCTTTGGACCTGGCCTGGTTTTTTCCTGTAGATCTTACGATTAAGGGAGTCTGCCCAAACTTCCTCTCCATACAGTAGGACTAACCGGACAGATGCCATCAGAAGTCTTCTTCTGGTTGACTTCAGGCCGCCGATGTTTGCCATGAGCCGATTAAGCGACATCACTCCCTTCGCCGCTTTGTCCAACGTTCGCCTAATCTGCTCGAAGAAGCGCAATTTGGAGCGATCATCACTCTAAGGTACTTTACCGCTGGCTTTGACCGACCACTTCGTCTCCGACTCGTACCAGGATTACAGTGGGAATCCTCGCCTTAGTGAAGACAACGACTGAGGTCAGCCCATGTGACATCAACAGTTCGACCTTTGATAATAATAATAATAATAATAATTTTTTTACGAGGGAGACTGGAAAACTAATGTTCGCCGCAGGAAGGTCCGCATTCCTACGGTGTGTGGGACTCGCACCTACCAAAACCACAAACACTGTTGCTCACGGCATACGAATCTTGGGACCAGCTTTCGTATAATACTTCAAGATGTTGCCATTTGATCTTCGTCCTGTGGACGTCCATCTGTTTTAAAATTTCAGCGGGTCCACGTTACCCGTTTTCTGCTATTCTGTCAGCGGCCCTAGCAAGATCATCTTCGGCTTCCTTCTTTTGCCTTAGTACCTTCTCTATGTAGGCTGCTAACTGCTCCCAATGGTGTTCGCTCTTCAGCATTATTCCGATGATATTTTCGGGCGAGATCTGTCCCACTACATTTTCCGGGGTTTGCCTCTCCTCTTTCCATCTATCACAGGTGAAAAACGTGTGATTCACATCGTCTAATTCCTTTTTACAGAAAATGCATAATAATAATAACAATAAACACAACTGCAACAACAACAACGACAATAATAATAATTATTTTACTACCCTTAGAAGACATTGTTACATTATATTATACTTTGCCAATACATAGAGCTAAAAAAATATAACAGCAGATAAACCAGATATGGTTCTACGCGATCTAGAAATTAAGAAAACGTGGCTCATCTGAGTACAGATCATGTCGGTAAAGATGAAATTGAGAAGATAATGAAATGTGTTCCACTCCCAAGCAAATACAAAAAAAAATGCACTGATTACAGTCTGTTGAAATATAGTACCGTTGATTTTAACTCTTAAACTGCATGTTTAACTCAGGATTTGTAAACAAAAACCTATAAACGAATCTACCTAAGTTCGACTGTGCCCAAAGTATAACAGCTGTAGCTCAAAAATCGGTAATCCTAATACGCCAGCATAAAATCTTTGTCATAGAGACCCTCTAGCATAGGTGAGAATAGGTGGGACCCTCTCAGAAAGAATTTTTTTTTTTAACGAGGACAGGTCGAAAAATTTGCTCTACAAATGTCCGGAAGGGCCCACACTTTCGGGGTCTGTGGGTTTGAGTATTGTACCCGAACCACTAAAAAGGTGGTAGTGTCCTCCCTTTCCTCTTCTAGGACACTAACCTGGAACTGGAACTGTTTGACACACTACTTCGGGCTAGGCCTATTGTTCTTCAGCCCTAGGTTTCACATCTGACTTGACAGTCTTCTATGTTGTATTGTACAAATCTATCTTCTTCGCCCGAAGAATCTCTACTGCGAATCGTTCCACACAGTTCCAGGTGTCCTTCTATTGAATAATCGCTTCAACGATGTTATTCGCGGAGATGCCCTGCCTAATATCATCTTGCAACGATACCTCTCAGTGAGAATAGATGAGAAACAATATGATATAACAATAATAATGATGATGATAATAATAATAATAAATATATATGTGCTCGCGCTCGTGTGTGAAACAGCGTGTATCACATAGTGTACAGTAAGTAATAGTGTGGGCTGGCACTGTGCTGACATTTTGTCCGCAGTTTCACCTTGATAAGTATGTCAATGCCAAGTCTACACACACACATGTACAGTCACTGTATCTGACGCGTTGAGTGCGTCTGCCAAACGGAGAGTTGGCACTTCACGATTTTCACAATTACAAAATTCTTACATGTAAAGCTTCGCCAGCAGTAGCGACAAACATACTATATGAGGCTACGTTGGGAGGAGCAACGTCGTCTCGACTTTTTGCGGGACAAAATCCAGATTTTAGAGACGAAACGTGAATGAACCTCTCCGGGCATCACAAATCCCGATTTTGAAACATCGGATAGAGTTTCAAGTCATTATTGAATATTAAGATTTTTTATTAGTCAAATGAGTAAAATCCCTTGATGTCTTTAGAAGTTACAAACTATACTGGAGGGAACGTCTGAGGAAAGAATGCCTAAAAGAATGCTGAAGGGAAGAATATATACTACTAGACGTAGGGGCAGACCAAGGAGATGGTTGGGCGGGCGTAATGTAAGATCTTGCTAGCATGGCAATCAGAGGGTGGAGAGGAAGGCCGGAGAGCAGGGAAGCATGGAGGAGTATTGTTAAGGAGGCTAAACCCCGCCAAAGGCTGTAACGCCTAACAAGAAGAAGACTGGAGGGATCGTTAAAGGGAAAGGAATCGAGAGGAACATCACGCTTACAATATGTCCAGTAAATCGTGGAAGATGTCAATATGGGAAGTATGCTAATATGAAGAGGGGAAAGAGAATAGAGCCGACTGGAGGACTGTCCCAGACCAATCTACCCACGAAATATCCAACAACTTACTTTAAAAATAAAAGCAGATTCGGCTTATCTCGCAGAAAATAATTTGGCGGGGGGAGGGTAGTATGGGTCTATAAAAAGGTGTGAAAAATATTTTCAAATTAGTTTTCTGTTGCTATCTCAAAACAATATGCAAGTTATAAGGAGTACGAGGGTCAGTTGAAAAGTTCGCGGAGCGACGTCTACAGCTCAGTGGTAGAACTAAAATCTTCCGTGTGCCGAAAGACGAATATTTCGCTTGAACACCTGTTAATGTCCAGATATATTTGTCAATTTATTTACTTTTTATCAGCTGTTTGAAATTTTGCTGTCACGCGTGTTTTTAAAATGCACAAAATCAAACATCGTGTTGTGATGAATTTTCTGTTAAAAACGTTTTAGCGCCAATTGAAAATCAAATCGAAATTGTAAATATGTTAGGAGATGCTGCGCCTTCAGAAACAACGGTAAGTGGGGCACACTCGAGTTTAAACGTGATCGTACAAGCACAGAAGACTATCCCAGCAGTGGACGCCCAAAAAGTGCAACAAAAAATTTCATAGGGTGTTGGAAGACCGCAGATTGAGGAGTGGATGACGTTGCTGAAATTATAGGCATCTCATATGAACGTTATTACATTACAAAAAGCAGCCCCATTAAAAAGAAGTGAGTACCTTATTAAACAAATGGAAGCATACAGCTAAGAAGGGATAAAATGAGCATAATGACAATCTTCAGTATATAGCACTGCAATGACCATTAACTTAGACAAGACGATGACATTGACCCCACCCAAGTGATTGGCCGAGTGACCAAATAAATATAGATAACGTTATGATAAACATGTCATACAATTAATAGTAACTAAGAAATAAATGATTAAACTTGAAGGTACAAAACACAAGTAAGATATGATGTAATATAATGTAAGAATAAGTAAGATGTAAAGGTAGAGTGAATGTTAATGAGTCATATGGTGAATAAAATGAACAGTAAACACAAACATTAATACACAAGTGTATAAAGAGTAAACAGTGATAGTGATAGTATAATAATCACAACATAAGACAAAACAGAACCAAGAGTGCATGAATTAAGTAGGGAGTGAGTGAAAAAGAATAAGTGAGCAACATTAAATGACAATTAGTGATGGTCATAGTAACCAATATAGTGAATAATAATTAATGCACCTTGCTGAACCAAATATCAGTGTATACTGAGAAAAACAATAAGGTAATGAACACTATATAAGGAAAGCAGCTCAAGTGCAAGTGTAAGAAAGTGTATAGAAAAATCTATATTATTAACTGAAAAAATGTCAGTTACCTGAGGTAACTACAATAATAGTGAAATGTGTAAAAGACATATGATTACGAAAAACAGTATGTTAAAATACCATAGGTGTGTATACAGTAATAGTAATAAGTTTTGAAAGAGACAAAACACCATAAAGTAGTATAGAATAAGATGTCATGTTTAAATATAAAATAATAATTATATGTTATAAAGAAATGTTAGTTATAAGACTTTAAGTTATAAAAGTTATGGTCCTGAAAGGATAATGGATAGGATTAAAGGTATAATCAAAACCTAAACAGTTACATGTTCTAAAAGAATATTAGACATAAAAAGATATATGCTAAGTTATTAAAGTTATGTTATAAAAGAATAGTAGAATGTAGTAGGAATGTCATAAAACACTGAAAACGTTATATGTTTTACAAGAATTTTAGCTATAAGATATGTAATGTTGAATTATAAAAATAATACTCAAGGCAATAGTAATATGTATTGAAAGGATGGTAAAATCCTAAAATGTTGAATGTTAATTTATCAGACCTAGGTTTAAAAGGTAATAATCTGTTTTAAAAGGACCACTAGTCATAAAACAATATGCACAAATTCATTCTAATTGTATATAAACTATACAAATTCAATAAGAACATAGGGAAAAGGACAAAACAAAATTATAATAGCTATCAACCATTGTAGGCCAGTGTAGGGCTAGAAAAAATATGAAATAATTGTAATGAAGATCTTTTTAATTGATGTAATGATCTTTTTATAAAACCTATTCTTATAACGGCTTATTTATGGTTTATTTATGGTTATTTATCTTAACCACTTTGAAAATGAATACGTATTGTCTAATAAGAATAGGTTTTACAAAAAGATCATTTCATACACGCGGTATGTAGATGATACATTTCTTGTATTTGATGGCACATGTAGGCAGGCAGAAATTTTGAATAAATATATAAATAGTATGCATCCAAACATAAAGTTTACACTCGAGTTGGAGAACGAACATAGCTTAAATTTTCTCGATCTGATGATACACAACATAAATAACCACCTTAAATTTAAAATCTACAGAAAGCCGACCACTACGGACATTACTATCCATGCGTCCTCACTTCATCCATTCGCTCAGAAAATGGCGTCTTTTAACTCCTTCGTCAACAGGCTATTGAAAATTCCATTGGAGCCGGAGGACTACCGTGAAGAACTTAATACTATAAAGTACATAGCGATGGCAAACGGTTATTACAGCGTGATTGTGGATAGGTTAGTAAAAAAGCAAAAAAAGAACCTGTATAGAAATAACAATGAAACACACAATAGGGTTCGGAAATACATAGCAACTGAATATACGAATCTTTTACCCAATACTATTTATAATGTTTTTAGAAAGTATGACTATACAGTATCTTTTAAGATGAATAACAGCATTTTAAAAACTTTAAGGCTAAAATCCAATAAACCAGTGGAAAGCTGTTCAGGGTGTATAAAATAGAATGTGAAGTATGTAATAGTTTCTACATTGGACAAACAGGCAGACAATTTTTAGTTAGATATAAAGAGCACCTGCCTAGGGGCAACAACAGGAACGTCAAATCAAACTTTGCCATGCTTATCATTGATCACAACCAAGCGTATTCCAATTTTAGAAATAATTTCAAACCGCTGCATTTTTGCAAAAAGGGTAAACTCATGGACGCACTGGAAGAGTTTGAAATTTACGGAGCCTCTACAACACACAATGATCAGCTTCTGAACGACAAAACTGTCGTTAAAGTCAAACGAACTGTATGATACTGCTATACGCATGCTGAAACAGCACGACAAATAAATACAGGCCGAATAGATTTGTCGGTAGCGATGCGCATCGCGAGATAACGCGAGTGGGGAAATCGACTGAGTAGCGAGATGTGCGTGACCTTTATATATTTTTTATCTTGTGACGTGCTCTACATGAGTGAAAAGTTTATCCACCCGATGATGGGACTTTAAGTCCCGACACGCGTAGTGTATATTGAGGAAAAAAGCACAAAGAAGTTGCAAAGAAGGAACCAAGGTAATTCTAATATTTAATTATATAGGCAACTTGGAGACCACAACAATTATGTAAATATATTATTGCTGCATGTAAGAAGGCCAAGTACTTTAAGCCTTCATAGATTTTATTCCTTTAGAACTAAAAACAGCGGAAGGGATGACAATCAAGCAACAACGGCTGGTATCCACTCAGGAGTTCAGAAGAGAATGTTAGATTTGAATCCACTAGCTGTGTTTGTTCCCCGTGACAACCATTCACTTAACTTGGTTGGTGTTCATACACCTCGTGTTAATTTTCAGGCAGTGACATTTTTTTGGACAGTACAACGTCTATTCACCTTCTTTCCCTGTTCCACTCATAGATGACGTGTTCTTAAAGACTTCGTAAAGATTAGGTACTCTAGAAGAACATTGTGATACAATGTAGAGTTCAAAAGCAGATGCGGTGAAAACAATATCCACTCGGGTGGATGAAGTGATCGCTGCACTGGAGAAACTGAGGGATACACCGACTGAAACACTTGATACGAGGGAAGATGCAACAGTAATCATTAATGCGATAGAAAACTTTAATTTTGTGACCTTGCTCTTTTTATGGACAGTTATTGTTTCTTCTATGAATAAAATCCAGAAAATCTTGCAGTCCAAAGGAATAAAGCTTATTCAAGCAGTGAGACTTCTGGAGACGCTAACGGACAAACTAAAAGTTTGGAGGAATGAGCTGTGTGACAATATCATTACTAAGGCAGCAGAGCAGGTATATAATGAATGTGGTGTCAGTACAACAGAAAGGATAAGAAGGAAGCGCACCATGCCAGGAGAGTATGCAGATTCTGCATTAACCGTTCGGCAAGAAATGCGACGTTCTCTAATAGAAATTTTGGACAAACTGTTGGTTGAAATTTCAAGCCGTTTCTCTAACATAAAAATTAAAAAAAACGCTTTTTGGATTCCTCTGTAAATATGAGACGTACATAAATGATGGGGATATACATTTCAAGGAACAGCTTTCCCAAATCAATATTAAGTGCACAGTTCTTGCAAAAAATGACTTAAAAAGTGAAGTTACTTGAAACAGTTCAGTGACTTGAAAGATGTCATACTTTTATTAAAAAGGGCATAAGTTAACGGAGAACAAATGGGCTTTACACGTCAGGGTCTGCCACAATACATTTCTTCAAAGGGATTAGAAGCCTAGAGAAACACTAGTAACAGCTTTGAAAAGTTTTCTTACTTTACCAATGTCTGTGTCTTCTTGTAAAAGATCGTTTATTAATCTTAAATTGATTAAATCGTGACTACGATCAACAATATCTCAAGAAAAGGTATAATTGATTAAATCGTGACTACGATCAACAATATCTCAAGAAAGGGTATCAAATCTAGCGATACTTTCAGTTGAAAACGACATTGCTTCGTCTTTAGATTATAGTGATTTAATAACCAATTTTTGCGGTAATTTAGACCATGAAAGTTATATTTTAAAATGTCTCGTTTTAAATATTTATTAAATAGTACAAATAAATATTAAGTGTTTATTAACAGAAAATTGTAAAATTAACCTATAATAGTAAGTTATTAATTTTATTATTTTTAATGTAGTTCTTTGTTTAACTTTATGTTGCTTTAGGATATTGTTTTGACGAGGCGATTTAAACCTACAAGGATGTTTGCATGTTTATTAGAACATTTATATGTTAAAATGTTTTATGTTACTACATTTGTATAGTCTACATTTGTTACTAATAAATGTATATACAAACTGAATGCCGGTAATATTATAATATGTAATTTTTAACTTTGACTTAAAAAATATTCTTAAGACGTTTGCTGGACGTGCTTTCATACAAAAATTTACATATTTACATTTATTAAGTACTTCGTTCACTGGATGGACGTTAATTTTTGCTCTTTTGTCCCCCTTTTAACTGTAAAGGCGAGGCGGCCGACGATCTCCTTGCCCCGGGCGCCAAAAAGTCTAGCTACGCCATTGTGCTAAAGGACACAGTACTTGTTTTTAAAGGAGGTGGCTCCACTGGAAACACATCTGCATATAATTTTTCAGTCAGTCTAATTACCCTTGCTGTATAGCTTCTAATACTAACGAAATTCAATCAAAAAGTAAGTTTTATACGTACTGAGTATAACACCATCCAGTCGTTTTATAAAATTAATCTTAAATCGTTTGGAACGATAAACCACTGCTATATGGTTCAGTGTATGAAATCGAAGTTGCTCGCTCAGTTCAGTTTTTTGAATCGTCTCGTAACGAATTTTACCAGACATTAAAGAAGACCAAAATAATATGCCAGAGATTAAACGTATTTAGAGTAAGACTACACGATCTCGGAATGGAATATGTCGAATCTAGTTCCTCTTTCTCGTCGTATAGTCATCAGAAGTGTGTTATCTCATATTTGATCCTGCTAGCAGCTCGTTATTGCTAACTTTAACCCAACGTCGTCTTAATAATAATAATAATAATAATAAGAAGAAGAAGAAGAAGAAGAAGAAGAAGAAGAAGAAGAAGAAGAAGAAGAAGAAGAAGAAGAAGACGAGAAAGAGGAGGAACAATACCTTTATTCCCATTATTAAAGGAATAATATTGAATATTGAATGGAATATTCATTGCATTCACAGCACTAGGAATTACCTGCTCACCACAAACTGTGAGCAGTGACAAGTTAAGGTTTGTTAAAGTCACTGTTACATTTTTCAACCAGCATATAGCAATCTTTCATAAGACCGGTTAGCTATTATCGCCGGTTTTTGTCGCATATATTCATTGTACAGTCACGTGAAACCTTGTGTAGACTACCCTAATATTTAAGTATATTAAAAAAAATCGTCATCATCATCATCATTTTCAAGGATTAAACCAAGAATGGTTTGTTCGGTCTTAAATAAACACAGATTAGAGCTGGTCACTCCAGCGCTTCCTCGGACGTCCCACACCTCTCTGTCCCCTCGGCTTATAGTTCCAGAGTTGTTTGGGGATGCGGCAGTTATCCATTCGGCCAAGATGTTCCCACCAATTCAGCCGATACTGGACGATCCTGTCGAGTATACTCATAATATTCAGTTCCTGGCGTATATCTGTGTTTCTCCTATGATCATGGAGAGTATACCCTGCCACGTGCTTGAGAAATCTCATTTCAGCAGCTATAAAAAAAAAACAAAAAAAAATAGAATCCTAATATTTCAAAATAAATCCTGGTTGACCTTAATCACTTCAAAGATCACAATTAAGATATATTTTTAAAAATATAGGATGATTGTTAATAATAATGCCAACAAGCTCCCCACATCCTCAGGTACTACAGCCTCTGCCTTCGCCTGCACTCCATCTGGTTGCTGTCTCTGCCAGTCTCAAGCAACTTTTCCTTCCTCCATTCAAGTGGAACAGCAAGAGAGAACCTTGGGGGGGGGGGATTATGTTGTTGTTATTTTCTTTTCGTACAATATGCACAGTCCGTACGAATATTACTTCACATTCTGAATATTTATTGAAGTGTTTCGGCGCGGGCGCAATAACTGTAACTGTATAACGCGGACTGGTGCACGACATAATATGATGTAAGCTATCCGTGAAACGATTTTAATCCGGCCAACGTAAAACAAGGACTCAGTACCTTTAGTATAATACTCAACTCGTAACTCAGTACAGTAAATTTTTACTCCAAACTTAACACTCGAAACTTCATCATTATCATCTTCACAACACGCCATAGGCAAGGCACTGCCTGCTCCGCCTTCAAAAATCTTCCAGCCTGGGTCTACCCACACTCCTGTGTCCTATTAGTTTGTATTTCGAGACTTGTTTGACTAGTCTGGAATCTTACATCCTTTAAAAGTATTTTCCCACCGTTGCTTGTAATCTTAATTTTTCATTCAAGTTAAAAACTTGTAACTCTTGTCTTATGGTCTCGTTTCTTATACGGTGAAGTTTAGAACACCTTTTAACTCCTGTTAAGAACGCCATTTCCGAGTGCTGTATTATACTGTCTTGTTTTTTGGTTGTTGTCCATAATTCAAACCCATAGGACTTTGTAGAACTTGAATGTTGTATGTCGACGTACCGCTTCTGTTTCTAAACATTCGGTTGATTATTCCACAGATCCTCTGAAACTTACCTAACTTAATATCAATATCATAATTTCTAGCACAGCCAATATCATCTCCCAAATAATTAAAGCGCGTCACCTGTTCTAGAATTCGGTCACTAATTATTATTTTTGTTCTTATTGGCTTCTTACCTCGAAATGCCATTACTTTTGTTTTTTAGTGGAGATTTTCATATTTATATTTCCCTCGACATGGAGAATTTGGTGAAGGAGTACCTTTGTACCGGGTTGACTCATAAATCCGGGTTGCCCAGCTGGTCCTCATAAATTTCCAGGGTTGGATGATGTGATGTTAACTCCCAAAGGAGCCAGCAGCTTCTCTCCAGCCAATACCGTACTGCGTGGTGAAGTACTACATCCTACAAGAGGTGACCCTGTTGATGCAGAACAGTACGGAATTAGACAGGAAGGTCGATAAATATTCCTGGTGGAGGGAAGCAGTACCCATCAGTACCAAGTTAGTGAGTAAGGAAAATGATATGATCCTGGACAGGGTTAACTTTGGAATAGTACAGACGGAAACCTAATTGGATTTCGTCGGCTGTAATACTGCGTTCTGTTGTTATAGAACTACGTTTTGCTGCTGTCTTGGATTTGGGTGTTGGGGCATCAAAGGCAAGGGGGGGACAACCATGAACAAAAATTACCGGGAGTCATGGCCCGTAAGGAGGCAGCCCCTTCACATGACTTTATCATCTATAGGCAGTACCCTATAATGAGTAATTAATTTAATTTACTCGCAACATTCAAAGAACATAGCCGGACGGTGGTAATTGTATACTCGAAACTTAATATGTATAATAGTTAATACATATAGATCACCACCATAGATCTTGGGTATGTTGTACTGACTGCTACCTGGACAGTGTATAAATTGGCAGCTGTTTTTTAGAATTTAGGAAAAATACAAGTTAAAGAGAGACAAATATGTAAAGCGATATAAGAGGGGGATAGAGACAGGGAAAGAAAGAAAGAAAGAAAGAAAGAAAGAAAGAAAGAAAGAAAGAAAGAGAGAGAGAGAGAGAGAGAGAGAGAGAGAGAGAGAGAGAGAGAGAGAGAGAGAGAGAGAGAGAGAGAGAGAGAGAGAGAGAGAGAGAGAGGCGTGCCTTAAAAGGTGTTGAGAACTGAACAGGAGATTTTCATATCCTTTGTGGGTACAAGATCAACTGCTGGCCGGGTAAAAGTGAACAGCCTTGTGTTTGTTGAAATTAATTATTACCAGGCTCTGACAATTTATTATCTGCTGTACGACACGCGACTTTAAATTCCCGCCGTTCATGTAAAACTGCAGAAAAATGCAAATACGGTCGGGCTTACGTTACTGTCTCAGATCGTGGAATATGTTTTGGCTTCCTTGGCACAAATGCCAAAGCGAGACTTTGTAATTGTTCCCTTATTCTAAGTACGTACTTGAACGTTTATGTTTTGACATGTTGATTGACAAAATCCGCGCATTCCACTGTACCAACGTGTTCGGTAATATTCTTGCGTGGACCAGTGCCCAGTCAATCGTGTACAAAGGTACTACCTCTGCAAATTTCCTCGACCGCAAAAAATTGTAATATATTTTTTATAAAAATATAATCTATATCTATAAAACTCAAGTCTGAGGATTTATGGGTACTGAATACAAATCCACACCGTTACACCGATTGGCACCAAATTTTGCACAGGTAACCTTTGACACAAGGCGAAAAATACTGTCTAACTTGGAATTTGATATTTTGCCCCGTTCGCACGATTTAGGCCCTTTTAATTATGCCTTTTCGTTGACGCGTATAAAGGTGTCAACAACACCATGGAGACCAGAATTAATTACCATAGTAACAAGTAAATAAACAAAAGCTATTTAGCGGCATCGGAACTGTACATTTATCCCATTTATCCATTCCTGCAATATATTTTCGATGTTTTATATAATATGCGATTGTATCGATATATTACGATGTGGAAAAGAAGAAGTGTACTAATTGTAAATTGTCCTATTACTTAATGCAAAGCGAAAATACGTGTTGTTTTCATTTGTGAGGTTAGGTGACAACGATTTTTGGTTTTTAGCTTACTGCTGAAATAAATAAAAGCAATGGTTGAGGAAAACATAACTTTTAATGTGTTATGCAATGCTTCTAACGCAGTAACACTTAAAATAAAGAATTTAGCGTTTTTGATTTAACAGGTACTATAAATATCTCCAAAGGCTTTATAACGGGTACTTTTATATCTCCAAAGGCTGTTGCACCAACATAATAATTTAGTACAAGTGTTGAAAACAGCTTTGGAGAGAATTTGACTAATTAGTACAAAATTGTTACACGAGTTGACAGAACGCCATATAGACATTGACAATAAAAATTATATTAAAATACTTATTCAAAGTCAAATATTCGCGTGCGAAGCCGCGGGTAATAGCTAGTAATTTATATTACATTCATATATGATCCTATTTTTCATCTATTTATATATTTTTTTATACACTCTACGTACCTCCAAATAATGGTAATAACATTAGTCGAATTTTTAATTTAATTAATAATCTCCATAAATATATTAAATTTACAATAGAACATAAAACTAATAATAAATTAAATTTTTTAGACATTACTATTATAAATAACCATAATAAATTTCAATACAATATATTCAGAAAACCAACTCAAACTTCATTAATAATTCCAAAAAATTAAATTAATCCTCCTCAGTGCAAATATGCTGTATTTAATTCTGGGTAATATATATATTTGTAGAATGAGTAATATTCTTTTAAATAAATTTGAAATACTGAAAGAAAGGAAAATTATATATGATATTCCCATAAAAAATGGTAAACTACTAAGTGTCATGTTATGGACGAGGTCTTTCAGTGTTGCCACCATTTTCAAGTCCTAGACCACGACGATGGTGGAAACACTGAAAGGCCTCGTCCAGAACATGACACTTAGCAGTTTAGCAAATAAGCACAACGAAGTTGGAGTTATTGGAATTTCAAATAACAAGATTAATACAAAAAATGGATATAACCTCAATATTATTAATAACATAATAAACAAAATTAATCAAAAAATTCTAAATAATTCTTTTAATAAAAGTACACAGAAAAATCAAAATATTAAATATATTAATTTTACATACATAGGCACGATTAATCATAAAATTACAAAATTATTTAGAAACCAAAATATAAAAACAGTAACAGTAACAGTAATAAGACAGATTTTAACAGCATCAAACCTACAACACAAAAATTAATTCATAAGTTAAATGGAGTATATAAAATTGAATGTCCTGATTGTAACAAATTTTATGTAGGTCAAACTAAAAATCGTTTAAAAGAAAGATTTATACAACACCGTAATTCATATTCAAACCCAGATATATACAAATCAAATTTAGCTAGACATTCAATCAAAACAAACACACATTTCCAAATTTAAATAACATCACTTTATGAAAACATATTTCCAAAGGTCCAAAAATGACCTTAAGGGAAAATTTAGAATTATTTAAACATAAAACAAGTAATAAATTAATACCAGATGAAATTCAGATTAATACAAAAAATGATGATATTTTCAAAATTACTAATTTAATAAAATAAAAAATGTTTATATTATATTTTATAATTAATTATATAACATATTTTGTATCACATATAAAAACATTAAACTTTGTCTACATATAAAACAGCTATATTGAACAATAGATTTCAAAAATGTCTGAATGTATTAATTTATATCTGATTATGATAAATATCTTGTTGATTCATCCTCTTCGTTCACTTTTTTTTAATATTATTATATATAAAAACTTTCACAAATGAACTTACTTTGGTTATCACTTTCACAAACGTTTCAAGGTGATGTGCCTCTTCCTCAGTGTGAGTATATACTCTGATTTACTCACACTGAGGAAGAGGCACATCACCTTGAAACGTTTGTAAAACTGATTATGATAGTTGGATTACTATCAAAACATATGTAAATTTACACAATATTAAAATGTATTCTTATAAAAAGTTTTATTATTATTAAAATATAAAAATAATAATTTATATTGTATTTATTTTTTTTTTTTAATTTTAGAGCCCAGAAAGCGTCCGCTAAATTTAATTTTCTTGGGGGGGGGGGACCACTGGTGAAATATCGAAATGTTTGCGGACCACTGGTGAAATAAAGTTTGATATATGTAAACCTTTTCCTTTTTCATTCCAGGATTGGGCGGCATCACCTGTTCCGGTCTCAGAGAATTTACAGAGTATATACTCAATTCTATATTCGTTTCTAATTCTATCGTTTCGTGTACATCCCTTTACGTATCTCAAGAAATTCATCTCTGCAGCTTGTATACGACTTGTTTTTGTTTAGATACTACCCATGTTTCGGAACCGTATAAAAGAGTGGGGACTGCCCTACCATCATAAAACTTCATTTGGGTTTTCTTTCCTGTTTTTCTCCATAAAGTTCTTTTAATAATGCTACAAATCGCCCGAAATCTGTTTATCTTTCTCTCGATGTCTTCGTCAAATATCACATCCTAGGTATTGAAAGTGGGATAGGCTATTTGCTCCAGCACCTTATCATTGATCGTAATTTCTGATCTTACGGGATGTTTCCCTTTGAAAGCCATTACTTTTATTTTATTAATGATGTATGTAAATAATATTGTAATTTCTGTTAATATTCCGACTACTTGTCGGGAGATGTTAAGTAGTGGTCTAATGCTGCCGCTTGAAAGAGACGTTTCGGCCCCTACGATTGGAAGCCATCGTCAGTATTACACATTTTTTAAAGCAACTGGTACGGTGTTCATGCGTTTCCACAGTACACCGATCGCAAGTCTGACGATGGCCTCCAATGATGGTTTCAAGTGGCAGCACCGGGGCCTAATAGCCCTGCGAGTAGTCAAATATTAACAGAGCTAACGCCGCCCGTGAGAGCCTAAGGTACTAATGTTGTAATTTCCCGCGTTACGACACAAGCGCCATACATAACTGCATTTTACCGCGTACCATTACAACGCTCGAGTCGAGGAGTCATTTCCCGAAGGCTACACAACTTCCTTATTCGATTGATCTCCACCACTAATTGAAAAGTCAAATAACATCAACCAGGCAAGCGGCATTGTCTGGTAATACGCATCGGCGCGAGCGGACGTTGTCGACACGAGTGCCGGTAACAGTAGGAAACAAACGGACACATTCATGTTTGCATAACACTACAGAGTAGAACGTTAGAGTGACGCGTTCACACTACACTGTTTCCACACCACTTTCCTTTATGCGGTCGATTGTGTCAATGCAAAAAGTATTTTCCGACACCTCATAGTAAAATTGCAAATGCAATTGTAATAACGTTTGTGTCTAATGAATTACGCTTGCGGTTGTTAGTACGTGCTGATAAACAGTAGCGAATCTAGAATTTGGCCTATGGGGCGGGGGAGGAGGTCCGGTCGAGTCGGCTTCACACAAAAGAAAAAAAACAAATTAAGACTAATCAACATTGCAATCTTTAAAGTGGCTGAAAAACGTGTGATAACATCATGAAATCAATGCCATTAAAGTAAAAACAAAATAAAAATAAGCACTACTGCGATATTATTTATAAGACAGGCCTACCTATTAACTTAATTGATGTTTTTTAAAAATTATTTCTAATTACCGGGGGCTGTTAGGCCATGGTCGGCTGCTCTGAATTATCGACATATCGTCGGCAACGTTTTGATTCCGCTCTCGGAAATCTTCTTCATGGCGACATAAAGCGACAGAATATGCAAAAACAGTAGCGGCAGATCTTCGCCAAACAAAACAAGTGTCGGGCATCGTATGTCACTGCTGTCCAATGTGTCCGCTTTTACAAGACAGACCAAGTTGCTTACATGAGAACGCTCCATACAGTGACTGAATGTGATATTTTTATAGTCTGTCATATAAAATAATAAATAAATGGTCTTGCTGTCAACAACTGACCTTGATTGATGTTCATCTAATTTTAGTGTCCAACGGTGCAGTATAATTATAACTTATGTATGAAGACCTTGAATACTTTCCTCACTATATTGTGTATTCTGTGCCATGAACCTGCCGCCACGTGGCTTCGCTACATTGTTTTTGTACACGCTAATGTATCCACGAAGGCTACCATTGCACACATCTAGGGTCAATCAGAGCTAAAGTTTGTTTCAAAATTTATGGCCTTAATGTGTGTGTGCGCGTGTGTAGTCAAATCCATAATAGTGTCACACAAGAACGAACTTGTATCAATATTAATGTATGTTTTAACATGCCTACCATTTTCGAACATGATTTTGTGCAGCAATCGTCAAACTTCCCAAATTATTGAGCTATTTCAATTGTATTTTATTTATAAAAGGTATAGCTAGATTTAGTTGTGATCCAAAAGTAATCATTATATTTATTTACTACTAAGAATTGTTAACAACTGTCATAAAAATTTCATTTTATTTGCAAAGATTTTTATTTTCAGCACGTGCAAAGAATGTGAAAGTGTTGTTTTTATGTTGAAAATTTTCATAATTGCCATATATAAGGTTATTATATGTTAATAATAATAATAAATTTTAATAATATATCGTTAATTGTAATCGTTGATGTGAATTAAGACTGAAAAGGCTTATTTCAGTTGGGATTAATTTTTAAATGTTAACGATCTATTTTCTAGTATATGTTAGTATTTAGTGTAGTCTCTATAAGGTTTCAGAGGCTGGACAATAAATATGTGATAAAATTGTTGGTGATAAGAGCTAACGGGACCTATTAAAGATTGTTTTTTTGTTGAATTAAATATGTAGCAAGGAAATTAATAAACCTTAACTTGTCACTGCTGACAGTATGTGGTGAGCAGGTAATGCCTAGTTCTGTGAATGTAATGAACAGTATAAACTTTAATAATGGGAATAAAGATATTTAATAAAAATTCCGCCAACTTTAAAATATATCGTGCATTACTTAAGCTGACCTAAAAACTGTTCGACGATATATAAGATGTTTCGAGAAATTATGCTACTCATTAAACTGAAGGAAAGTTGTCCAATAAACGTGCGTTGGAAAATGCTTCTTTTTTCGTCTCTGTCTGTGTTTTTATAAAAATAATAATTACTTATTAATGAAATTAGATGTAAAATTGAAATTTTGTATACTGCAGCGTAACAAATAATTATTGCACAGATAGGTATAATGAAAATATAAACACAGAGTCTAAATCTGGAGATAGGAAAATTTATTAACTAACAGAATTATTATTTCTGCCTCATTAAGTTTTAAAAATAAAATTATTTATTTGATTATTTGTTTATTGGGTTCTTATTTTACAATAATAAATTCCACAACCACCGTCAATGTCTGGCGATCAGCTGCTGTAGACGATTCGTTGCCCGTTGACCTCAGCGTCGTTCACTTCTACGTTTCACACAAACACGCGCGTTGCGGTTATCGAACTGTTATTGTTTATAAAATTAGCTCAGGGGTTGTTGTAATGGGTGACTAAATAGATCTTGTGTATTGGGCTTACACGCTCCCGACTCTTGAAGTGTCCTCGCGTCAATCAGTAATACCGCGATTGGTATTGCTGCCCCTAGGCGGAAAATCTTGCACTAGCGCGTAAAGCACTAAG
Source organism: Magicicada septendecula (assembly GCA_034769895.1). Classification (NCBI taxonomy): domain Eukaryota; kingdom Metazoa; phylum Arthropoda; class Insecta; order Hemiptera; family Cicadidae; genus Magicicada; species Magicicada septendecula. Next base: position 57,564,441 of record CM068375.1, on the reverse strand, counting down.
ACAAATTTGTATTTGAGTTCTTCGACTAGATAACGTATACGAAAAACTCATAACGTATACCTAAGTCTACGTCATCTATAGAATAGGCCTGTTCTGACACGTAAAACTCGCGACAGTCAGTACGACCTTCTATGACGAGATCTCGAAGCGAACTGTAAGAAGTGATCTCCGCAAAGGACTGACTCGAATAATTTTCAGACCTTCTGATTGGTTAAAATCTTAGCAACGTCATAGATTTAAACCATGCTAGACTCACTTCAGCAGGCGCTCAAGCCAAAAAAGTGCAAAAATGTAATATGTACTTCCTTAATTTACTTAGGCTCTCGTTTAAAATTAGAAAATTGGATATTTCGGCCGATTTGGACGGGGACATAAGTACTAACAAAATAAGTAGTTTATAATAACAATTATTACTTCAGTTATAATTTATAGTTCATAGAGCGGTGCGTTACGCTGAGTGTAACGTTTAGTAAGCTACCTGTTTTCTCTCTCTCTCGCTCTCACTTGACGGCGCGGTGGCGCAGCCACACCGGCCGCCGGCTACTCCTACCACTGAACCCTAAGAATTTTTACTTAAGTATTAAATAATATTTTTATGAAACTTAAATAAGTACATAAACCTTTTTCATAAAAATACTAGTTAATACTTAAGTTAAATTCAGCACTATTTTGCAGACATCAGTCGTTAAATAAAACGAAAATTTTAATAATGTTCCTAATTTCTATTATGAATAATGTGCTGTAATAATGAAAAAAATTACTTTAAAAACACTTTACATTTTACGAAATTTTTGGATAATTTTTGGATAAGTCCCCCAATCACGAGTAATACATTTTTAATAAAGAAAATGTGAAACCTACTGAAAATAATACGCCTACTAATAAATTGTAACCTTTAACTGGCATATGTATCTTATACTATAAGTTGTAGAAAATTAGGCTACTATATGGACTGCTAAGGTTCAAGCTCCTCCCAGATTGATTTCTGCGTACGCCACTGACCATCTTTAGTGTGAAAACGATTCAATAACTAACACAGTATTGGTCAGTTAACCGCAGTACTGTGGCAAAAGATACACACAGTACTGTGGCAAGAGATACACAAAATACTGTGGCAAAAGATACACAAAAACAAATTTTAATTCCACATCTTATTCCGTTCAGCAGTAATTAATTTTTAAAAACAAAAACGCACAGACACACAGACAGAAAACAAAGCATTTTTCGGCATATGTTTACTGGACATTTGTCGTGTAGTTCTATGAGTGGAATCATTTCCCGAAGTTTGGCATCATCTTTTGGAAACATTGTGTATGTCTTATTAAATGACGACGACGGCGTTGATGATGACAGTGACTATGATGATAATGATGGTGGTGGTGATCTCGATAGCGGTGCTGAGGTAGAAGGGATTGGAGGAGGTGGAGGAGGAGGACGAGGAAAGGATTGCCTTGCATTACTGGAATGGCGTGTCTTTGCACCCGTGGCATGATTGCAGCATCTGGGTCGGGCCCAGTGGTTACCAGAGGATATACGTAGCGCTGATTTAGTAGACGGATGCCTAAAACTGGACTGAACAACCGCCAACACGATCAGTCGCTAGCTGCCAGGGGAAGAAGACTTTAGTATGTTGCATTGCTGTTGGAACCGATTCAGGCGACATCTGTTGCCTGTCTCAAGCCCAGTCAGCAGACGCCTTGAGACGTCGGTCGCTCTCCGCGAGGCAGAGAGCCTCTGTGCCGGTGACGGGTAACAGGAGCAAGCAGCGTGGTCTGCGTGCAAGGAAGCAAGGTCACTAGGTTTAGGACGTGGAGTTACAGTCGAGGACGTTTTTACGGCACGTAATCGAGAATCGCCCGGGGGAATTTGACCCGAATCAGTAGAGAAGATTGCGAGGTGCTGATGATCCTTAGGTAGGGGAAGGATGAGCTCGCAACTGCAGCAAACAGAGTTACATTTAATGACCGAACAAAAGTAGACAAGGTAGGAGCTCGAAGACTTCCTCGAATTATATCATTCCGAGGAGGAGGAGCATTTCGTTCACTCGCACATATTCCGTTTAAGATACTTCATAGCAATGCGTGCATTTATAGTGAACGAAACAGAGAGAGAGAGAGAGAGAGAGAGAGAGAGAGAGAGAGAGAGAGAGAGAGAGAGAGAGAGAGAGAGAGAGAGAGAGAGAGAGAGAGAGAGAGAGAGAGACAGACAGAGAGACAGAGATGGAGACAGAGATAGACAGAGGGACAGAGCAATATTAATATGCGAACTGTTCGCTGTCCTTGATTCACTTAAACAAAACAAAAGCTATAAGTAATTTGTATTCTCTTTATTGCTATGAATATATACGCAGAGGTTAATGCCACAATCTAAACCTTACTTAATTAAATTATAAACTATTATTTTAATTGACGAACATAATAATTGCACTTGCTTGCTTGTTAACACCATGCGCAATAACAATAATAAGCACGATAATGAGAAATTAATTATTTTTATATTAACATAAATATATCAAACAAATATCCTTATTCGTCAAGGATGTCTTACATGTTGTGTGAACTCATTAAAACAACTATGCACGATGTTTAGATGTAAAACAAATATACAAGTAGTCGTCGCGGGCAATATTTGTTAAAAGGTTGACTGTGATAAGTACAGAGGGACCAGTCTGCTTAACACGTCTTACAAATTGTATGCATGTATACTAGCAATACGACTGAATGCAACAACGGAGACCGCTCTCTCGGAGGCGCTGCATGGTTTCCGTTGCATGCAGGCCATGTTTAGATTGCATCTTCACAATAGCTCGGGTCATCAAAACGTACAGAGAATATCAGTTGCACGCATACGTAGCTTTCGACGACTTTGGAAAGTCATTTGTTAGAATGAACAGGGGCAGACTGTGGGCAATAATGGCAAAGAAAGGGATCCCGCAACAGTCCATTAGAGACATACAAAGTCTTTGTGTGGAAAACAAAAGCTTAATTGAGATTGGAAAACTGAAAATCAACACTCAGAAAGCAAGTCTTTCCAGGACAATCTCGAGACCTGTCTCCCAAACAACACGAAAACAGCGATTAGCAGATTTAAATTAAAAAAAAAAAAAAAAAAAAAACAAGAAACCGTAACGTAAGAAGGTTCGAAAGAAAGGTTGTACGACGTGTTTATGACCCGGTTGAAGAAGACGATGAATGGAGAATAAGGAATAACAAATAACAAGCTAATAAAGCAAGAGAATATTGTAAGATTCGTAAAGTCTCGACGTACACAATGGGTAAGTCACGTAATGCGGTTGGGCGAACAGCGTGTGCCAAAGAAAATCCTGAAGACGGAAGTCTAAAGCAGAAAGAGGGACCGACCTAGGATAAGATGGTTTGACGATGTGCTGGAAGATTTAATAGTGAGAGGTTACCCTGAGAGGACAACGGATAAAGTCATTGTAGAAGATCGTTGTTGGAAAGCAGAACTCACATTAGGCAGTAATGCTGAAGAAGAAGAAGAAGAAGAAGAAGAAGAAGAAGAAGAAGAAGAAGAAGAAGGAGGAGATTTGAATAAGATTGAACGACTGTGATTGGAAGTACATACGATTAATTAGAAAATCAGATAATTCCAGAAAGAATGCTCAAAGGTGAAATGGAAGGGCTAAAGTCAGTTCCTACTGAAAATGATACACAGAAAATGATAGAAAGGGAATGTCAACAAAATACGAAGGAACTATTGAAAATACTAAAGGGAAAATACGCAGCAATAGATAGAGATGGATGGGCGTAAATGTGGGACGCCACGATCCGAAAGAGAGCAAGCGAGAGAGAGAGGGAGCCGGAGGAGAAGTGGGATTGATATACTCATTAGCAAGAACTTGTAAATACTAAAACCATATTTATTTCGTGAATGTATTGAATGTAACCGAAACGCAGATATGCCTCCAGTGCGAACTTTAGTTTGGCAACCGACCAGAAGTAAATGAGGAAGGTCAATCAAATTCATCAGAATGTTTTACGGCTTCAGTACCACAGACGATACAAAGATAAAAAATAGTATTTATTCCGTTTTCCTGATAGCGAATTCTTCAAGTGTAAAAGACGAGGAATGTAGTGTGGGGACCCGATCGGCTACACAGAAATAATTGATACAATTCATGCTAAAACCGTCGGCTCAGTCGACAGTATGGAAACGTCAAATAATTCCTTCTTTTGCAATACATGTCCAAGCAGTTTGGAGATGAAAGTGACAGCGCATATTAAAACACTATCAAAAGACTAAAAGTCTTGACTATCATGCTGTGGTCATTTCTTAACCGTTTTACCGTAATGAATTTGTACCACCTAACCTGATTCAGCTTATTCAATAAAATCACATAAATTAATTTTTCCTTATTAGCGATCTCTTTATTAAAAATAGACATATACCGTACTGTTTATAGTGGCAGTGGGTTATATAATTACATATAATTATTTATTATAACTTTATTAATTCGTTTTACACTCAGTTTGCATACATTTGTTTATAAAATAGTTAATAATTTACGATATATTACAACCGATCGAAGCTCAGTAACCCGAAATTATTATTGTCAGAATTATTCATTTTATAATGATTTCAATAAATACTGCTTTTTATTATTATTATTCTTTAATGAATATTCGTATAAGCCATGTATGGACTGCGATGACACAACTTCCTACAAGTTCTTTTCTCCTTCGACAGTATTCCTTCATTCTCTGGCTCGGTCTTGCTGGTTCTTATTCCGATAACACCCCCTTGATTCTCCTTGGTCTCAGATCCTTCAGCTCCGCAATATTTATTTTGAAAACTTCTCCATTTTCTCATCATCATTACTCCAAGGACTAGGCCTTAGACCTCTTTCGGAACCCATCTCCTCGTCGGTCTATCGACATCTCTCTTCCCAGTAAGGTGATAACCCATGGCGGCCACAGGTAGACGGATATCAGGCGTGCGATTCAAGTGTTCACACCATCTCTTTCTGTGGTCTTCAATCTTCTGGTGCAATGATACAATGGTTAAATCGCGTCTAATAACCTCGTTCCTTCTCCAATCGAAGAGAGAACAACCTTGCGTTCCTCTTAGAAATTTCATTTCTACTGCCTGAATCCTCTGCACGTCGCTTTTTACCAAGAGTCCATTTCTCAGTAACGTACAGGAATGTGGGGACAGCCACAGTTTTATAAAATTGCATTCGGGTATCCTTCCGTGTTTTATTTTTCAGGTACCTATGAATCGTTCCACACAGATGCGTCTTTTTGTTAGCTTACTATCCCAATCAATATTATTTCCATGTGAGATATTACAACCCAGGTAATTAAAATGACTAACCTGATCAAAAATCTGATTATTCCCGACTATCTTAGTTCATATAGGATACTTTCTCCGTTTTCTTCTATTAAATATATCTATAATATATCTATTTAATATATCTTCTCTCCTGATTCCACAATTTTCTTAATCCTGTTAGCGTCTTTTTCTCATGGTAGTTTTGTAGTTTTTCTTTTCTCCTTTCCAGTTGCTTCCCAGTTTGAGGTGAGGATCTTATTTGCTATCTTTCTGGTTTAATCCTTCTAAGGTAGCCATAGAAAGCCATTTTTTTCCTTGTCGTGGCCAAGATTTCCTCGGACACGTCGTACAACTTTTGGTTTTATTTGGTATCAAATAAAATGTCATATTTAATTGCTCATATTTTTATGGGCCTCAGGAATTTCCTCAGACATTTTCTTTCTTTCTTCTCTATTTTAGAAACTCCTTTACTAGCGGTTGCTCTTCCGTATATAGCCTGTTATTATTATTATTATTATTGTTATTATTATTATTATTATTATTATTATTATTATTATTATTATTATTATTATTATTATTATTATTATTATGTCAGTAATTTTGAATATCTGGGCTGTAATGTGTCGCTACGTTACAAATAATGATGTAGAGAAGAGGCTGTACGTTATTACTGTTAACAGTATTATTATTTCTATTATCACGTTTTCCTTACATCTCGATTACTGATATTAATGACGGAGATTGAGTGTAATAATGGTAACGCCTGCTCAGAAAATCCTAGATCCTCCTGTGAAGGAATTATGTGTTGAACAAGAAAATAAGACACGTAAGAAAGTATACTGTATGCAATCGGGCACCCACAAGGTGTGGGGAAGTGTACACCAGATGTGTCCATGTGTTACTCTACTGGCTCAGTATACAATTGACCAATGGCTACGGTATTCTCTCTTTCTCAAAGGGGATTTTCATCGGCTATTGCCGCATACCCACACCTAACCGCCATCTGTTTCTGTCCTGTGCATCTTCTTCTGTCAAGTCATCTGCCTTCCTCATGTTCTCATACCAGGACTGTCTAGGTCTGCCCCTTTTTCCTCTGCCTGGGGTCTTCCACTGAAATATTTTCCTCGGCCATCTCTGTTCATCCATTTGGAGTAAGTGACCGAACCACTTTAGGCCTCTTCGTTCTACTCTATTATAATAATTGTGTCTTCTGCATGCATCCTTCTTCTGATCTCCTCCCTGGTAATTCTCTCCCTTCTAGAGACTCTGGCACTTCTACGGAGATAATCCATTTACACGGCATTCAATTGTCGTATAATTTCCGTGCTCAACGTCCATACCTCACAGCCGTAAGACAGAACTGATTCAACAAAAGCTTTTCCTATATGAATCTTTGTGGCACTCGAAACTTGTTTGTCCCACCAAATAGAGTTCAAGCTTTCTAAAACTTCCCTGCTCTGTTCTATTCGTTTTTTGATTTCGGGTTTTCCTAAGCCTTCCCGTGTTATTAGTGCCCTCAGGTATAAATTCATCGACCTGTTCAATTGACGTACTGTCTTTAATCAATACTTCAAATCTGGCATCGGAATTAACGACTAGCTATTCTGTCTCATTTATATTAACATTCAATCCCCACGTTTCATATGCCTTGTATAGTCGGGTGAAAATAAATTCCAGATCATAAGAATCTTGTGCTATTACTGCTAGGTCATCACCAACTTGGATATTAAACAAGCAGACTTCTACGATATGCCTCTTCGTACTACTCTGTTAATAATTGTGTCTTCTGCATGCAACTTTCTTCTGATCTCCTCGCTGGTTATTCTTTCCCTTCTTAAAACTCTTGGCACTTCTACGGAGATAATCCATTCCCACGGCATTCAATTGTCGTATAATTTCCTTGCCGGATACCCATTCTACCGCAGCGTCTTCTCCATTGTTGTAGCGCGACTTCTAAGTATATATTGAATAATAATGGCGACAAACTACAGCCCTGTCTTAGGCCCTTGGTGGGATAGATCACCTCTGATAGTTTATTACCTACTCGCACATAAGCATCGGTATATTTACTAGAGCTCTATAGGAATAGGTATTCGCACCCGCCATCTTTGCTCCGAGACTTTTAAATGTAATGTGGCGGGAGCAATGTAAGCACGCTGTGCGTTGCATTATTTAATGTAAATTATGTATGTAAATATTAATATTTTTACATATCAGGGTTATAACCTTAGTGTACTAATTTGATTTATGTATTACACACGAATATGTACAATAATCATCTCATCTTGTCAGTGAAAACAAGGTTATAATTACTGGTGTTAGAGATATTATTAATGTTATGTAGTATGTTTTGCAGATTGTTGTACTACATCTCATAATCATAATGACTGGTTGTTGTGCTGTAAATTGCAAAAATCGAACAGAAACTAAGTTTAGAACATTCAAATTTCCGGCAGACCCTATTCGATGTGCAAAATGGATTCAAAATATGAGACGAGACAAATTTATACTAAGCAAGGGAATGCGTCTGTGTGTGGTTGTTCCTTAAAAGTTTGTGAATGTTAATCATAAAGACTAAAAATGTAATACACCTTTGCACTTTTAGGTCCATTTTGAAAGTTCACAGTTTGAACAGGCACGAGTAGATGGTTGGAAAAAACTGAAGCCTAATGCCATACCGACTGCTTGACGTACCAAATCCACCTCCTAGGATCGGCCCAGTTCCACGCAGATCACTGTACAAGGTGGTTTATTTTTGTAATCCATTAATTATAAATATAATGTTATAACTAAAGCCCGGATTCACGTGTAATTGCATATTTTTTTTTGCTAGTTCGTAAACGGCAAGTGACAAGTTATTTATCCGAATCGGGATGTGTAGGTCATTTTAACATACATTTTATTTTGCACAAAATTGCACGTTTTGGGGGTTACTGCATAAAATTGCACATTCTGCAGTTTTAATGCACAAAATTGCACATTTACCTGTTTTTCGAAAATCAGCTGCGCGATAGCCAAGCGCGAAACATACACGCAGATCATAAACAAAGTCGAGAACAAAATCAGCACGAAGAAATTCTAGTCCAGTAAGCGCAGCTTTTGACGTAACAAAATTTTGACTGTCGATGGAATTTCACGAAATTTGATATGTATGTTCTATATGCACTCTAGAACAAAGTTAAACTGTACGCTTTTTATTTGGGGGTGAGAACCACCCCTTTTTCAAGGGTGATTGATAAAAAAAAATTAACCCCAGGATCCAATAGAGAATCAAATTCTAAGCAAAAAAGTCAGTACGCAACTGTTTTGAAAAATGCGTTGTTTTCGAGTTATTCCAAATCAACATTTTCGATTTTTACCCCCAAAAAACAGGATTTTAGCGTAATTTTTAGCGAATAACTAAAAAACGTTTGAGTTTATAGTAAAAATGAATAGGACCAAAATTATTCTATACGAAATAACAAACAAAATGCGTTTTGGCCGGGTTTTAATCCACGAGTTGTTTTCAAGATATGGTCGTGAGAAGTTGTAACTTGCAAATTTTTTGCCTGTACTAACAAAGTTTAACCCTTCCTACTAACCGAGAAAAATACTTTGACTATAAAATGTCTAGTGTAGTGAAAAATACATTATTGTTAGTTTTAATAAAATGTTAAGCTAAACTTTTTATTATTAATTTTAACTAAATGTTAAGCAAAAAACCTGAATATAAACTTAATAGTAAGTTAAAAATGTAAATTCGTGTTTATTAAAAATAGTTTTAGTAACTTTATTTGGACTTTTGGACAAACGAAGTTTAGTAAACATTAATTCAACAGCCATCTATTATAAACAGGAATAAAAGTAAAATCTGAGAATATATACCTAACAAAGTGGTAAGTGGTAACGATTGGTATTTGTTGTTTTTTAGACAAAATTATTCTCCTTACTATGGTCTAAATCAGTAAGTTTTAAGATGAAAACTATTATTTCCATATTTTTAAGGACGTGGGACATAATTCACTCTTTGAAATTATATTTTTGGCACGAAAAACTATAATAGTTTATGTAATATCGAAAACAAACTTATACTGCGTCCCATGTATACACAAGCGGCATCATAATATTATGTCAGTCTCGGAACAAAGATGGCGAGTGCGAATACTCCCTTTTATAGATCCTTATATTTACAATAGGGGATGTAACTTCCATGGAAGTTAGCGGCTGCCAGAATACGGTTACGTTATTCAATAAGCTGCTGAAAATCGGACACGGAAGTTGGATCCGACTGATGTTGATGCATTCAGTCAAATTAATCATGTACACTGACAGGCTCGTCAAGTTTACTTTGTAGTAGTACTGTTGTATGACGTAACTGGACGTGAAAGTGTGTGTGTGTGTGTGTGTGTGTGTGTGTGTGTGTGTGTGTGTGTGTGTGTGTGTGTGTGTGTGTGTGTGTGTGTGTGTGTGTGTGTGTGTGTGTGTGTGTGTGTGTGTGTGTGTGTGTGCAACACAAAGAAGAGGTTGGATAACAACGCTCACTCACCGCCAACAGTCGGTAGATCACTCAAAGCCAACAACATCAAACCCCATCAGTCCGACTGATTGGTCCCTTTCGAACGGTCGGTTCATTGGTATTCCTGTCTGTCAACTTCAGCGGCGCAGTTGCGTAACCAATCTCTCACGTTGTGTCAACTCTGCGACTCGTCTCTTTCCCATTGTTTTCAGTCCGCGTAATGAGAAAATGAAAGTAGTAAATAGGTTTTGTGTTTAATTATTCTTCAAGTTGACTCTTCTTCTTCTCTGACGAGTGGAATTTCGACACACTCATTTTACTCGTTTCTTGTATTTTCTCATATCGCTTAGTATTTAAGCCTTGAATATTCCATATACCAAAAATCTATAACCTTTCCCGTTTGTGCTATCATCTATTGTTTATTAGTCAAGATTCCGAATCTTCGTACCAGGATTTTTAGCCCCTATTCTTTTAACCTCGACTAATATTTTATAAGGTATTGGCTGTGCCAATGTTAATGTATTGTTCCGATGGGTTAACTTGGTTAGTTCGCGTGGGTTATTGGGTGGTTCGGGTATCGTGTTAACTTGGGTTCCGACAAAAAAAAAAACGTCTGAGCAGAGAAGAATACAGGGATCGGAGATAAAATTCTTGCGACCTGCTGAAGACTGCACACGGAAGGATAGACTTTACAATGAAGACATTCGTAAAGATTTGAACGTTTTCAATAGACAAGATCGTATTGCAGAGAATAAAGAGAGATGGAATAGGATGCCAGATGTCTGGCGGGTTGCCTAAGGAAGTTTGACAATACAAGCCTGTTGGTCAACCTGTCTGAATTATTGATTAGCCTGGGACGAGATCCGTCCCGGTACAGGTTTATACAATCTAGTCCTTGAAGTGAAGAATGTGATGGGATTTTTTTTTTAGACCCATATGTAGATATCTTAACTATGCTCCATGTATCATTGTAAAGATATCAGTAAACAAGTGGTTAAAATTTGAAGTCTCTCCTATGTGTGGACAAATGAGTCAACAGGGTACACGTTAACATGGGGAACATAAGCATTACACAGGGGCGTATTTACGGGGGCGATGAACGGGACCGGACCCCCCCACCCCCAAGAGGGTAGAAAAAGTTGACAACTTTTGTTAATCTCTTAATTTTAGTCTGTTTTATTTTATTTTTTCCCGCTGTGTACGCCAATATTGTAGTAGCTCTTTTTCAAACATACGTACAAACAGACTTATTACACAGCATTAGCGTATACGTGTGAAATATGAAATATAGGAAAATCAATTCAGTATCAGAACAATAAATAAATCTTTTATTCAATTCAGTACAATAAGTATCTTTTAACAACGTTTCGGAAAACGCGTATTTTTATTGTGGTATTACAGTTTACTACATTTAACGGACTGATATTAGTATGTAATCACACTTTTTTCACCCACCTTGCAGATAGTAATGTTGATTAGTCTTAACTTGTTTTTCTTTGGCATGAAGCCCCCCCCCCACCCCACAGCCAAATTCTAGATACGCCACTAGCATTACCAGCCCTCGTTACACACACAAACATTACGGTAACGGGTGACATAACGGGGTAACGTGTAATTTCTAAAGCGTGCCTCACGACTCACGACTGCATATCGCTTTGTGTCATTGTACTGAAGCGGTAGTCAAGGCGATTGACTACTGCGAGATGATGAGTCATTGCCACTGAATGGTACAGTTGTTGTTTTTGTGTCGCCAAAAGACGATGACGTCAATACGGTTGATTATTGTCGACGAAGATAAGTCCCCCGAGTCTTGATTTCAGGGATGTCAAGATCGATCAGGCCACAACAGGCTATCTTGCCGAACTCGGAAAGCAGCTTGCAGATGGCTGTACATTCATTTCGATTCTACAAGGATTTTCGAGTATATATCTTCACATTGAAGAGTAAGGTGATGGCTTTTCATGGATCTGATCCCACACGAGCCCAGTTCATTGAAAAGCACAGAGAATATTAATTACCCACATACTTAGCTTTTTCACCGTCTTAGGGAACGCAATTGCTAGAGTGAATCTGGGCAGGCTGTGGGAAATAATGGCAAAGAAAGGGATCCTGCAACACATCATCTTTATGTAGAAAACAAAATCTTAATTCAGGCAGGATGACGGAGCACAATTCCTAATGTGGGCGTGATCAATTGTGGAGTACGATAAGGGTACCCATTGTCACCTTCTCTTTTTAGTTTATATATAGGCGATGTCATTCACAAATGGCAGATAAACATCCACAGCATTTAATGAAGTCTTCAGTTGGTACGTTGTTGTTTGTAGATGACCAGGCTGTCCTATCGATCTCGGAAAGGAGCTTAAAGATTACTGTAGACTCATTCCGTCGTAGCTGCAAGGATTTCGGATTAAAGTTCTCTACATTTAAGATTAAGGTAATAGCTTTTCATGTAGCTGATTCGCAGAGCATTGTGCGCGGGTGAGAGTGTTTAGTTAAGAACACCAAAACTAAGTAAACGATGTCATTGGACTTAATTTGGCTGATATGGATTTAGTATTAAGAGATATTAGAGATAAGTTAATGGTTGGTCTTACAGACCAGTTTTAACATGTTAAATTCAATAATTAAAAAAAAAGTGGCTGATTCCATAAGAGCAAAGATTGTTATAGACGACACTGTTCTAGAGCAGATCAGCAATATAATGTGCCTTATATTACGGAGATTGAAGTGGTGAATAAGCTACAACCTGTATGCGGGACCATCGGGAGAACTCTGAAATCAACACGCTTAAAGTTCTGCAAGGGGAGTGCCCTCCCCACACTTCTCTACGGGCCTGAAAATTGGACTTTAACGAAACCCCAATCCAGTGGTATTAGTAGGGAAGCAATGAGATTTTTCAGCCACGCGACCGCTACAAGGTCGTTAGAAGGAATGCAGATATACGGTAAGAACTGAATTTAAGAGTATACTCGATAGCATTGCCCAATATCGACGGAAATGATTGGAACATCTTAACCACGTGGGCGACTGCCGCATTCAGTTATAAGCCGAAGGGGCGGAGACGTGTGGGACGTCTGAAGAAGCATTTGCAATGACCAGATGTAGTCTGTCTGCTCGAGACCGGAACAAACCATTTTTGGTTTAATTCTTGTGAAACGATTACAAATATAAAATATCGGTAAGGAGAACCATAGGCCTACATGACTTTCATGCTCTAAGATGTATATTTAAAATCATTTTCGAAATAAAATGTTTCCATAGAAACTACTTCTTTCTACTTCTTGCTTCAGCCTTAACCACAGTCATTAACATATGCTACCTCACGTTAGGGCACTCGATTTTCACCGATGATGGCAGTCGATGGCACTGCCGAAACGTCTGGTTAAGCTGAAAACATTGGACTACGGCCAAACAGCCCGGGGAGGAATTTTAACAACAAACTACTTCTTTGTTTCCGATAACGTATTACACATATAAAAAAATCATCCCCTCCCCTTCAACCATCGTGTTCATTTATAGAAAATTACCCCCTCCCCCTTCAACTACCCTTTTAATTTATAGATATTTCATTTACCTTTCTAAAGTGCATTATTATGACTTTTTTCAGGATTCTTTATTTATCAAAATTAAGTACTTTACTCTTGTTCAAACATACAATGTTGCTGGTAAACTACACCTTCCCCTTAACCGATCTTCACCAAAATCAATAGACCTTGAGTCCTCTACAATTCAGGCATGTAGTATGCAAAAAATTATTTGATTCTGTTTGAATTTGGGGTAGTTATCGTTTGCTATAGAACAAATTCTACACACACACACACACACACACACACTTTTCGAAAAGTGACTTTTCTTAATGTTTTGAGGGTAGTACAATCAAAATCAGCCCTTATCTCGAACACAATTTTGTTCGCCAACACTACTTCCATTTCCTTATGGAACATGGAAGTAAAATTACTCCTATGTGTACACACAACCAAACAGAATACACCATCATCATAATGTTATAGTTTGTTATAGTAATGTTATAGTTTATCAAAACAAAGGAAATTACCTTATTAAAACAAAACCAAATTACAAAATCATGACAACACAATTAAGTCCTTGTAGTATTACACTGAAAAAACTTGTCTGTTTTGAAATCATGTGTTGACTTAAAATTGTTTACCGTAAAATTTACATGACCACCATACATGACTGTGTGTACTTTGACTGTAGAGCGTAATTTTCTAACAGTAAAACGGCTGAAATGTCTTTTGAAAAAAAAACGGCCTGTATCTATAACATTAAAAACTGCAAAGAACAGATTGCTTAAAAATCAATAAATAAAATTCAAAAATTACCTACACCTAGGGAGAAATTACAACACCAACAGCAGCAGAAAAACAAGGTACAGAAAGAAGAGCATACTTTTTCCGTTCTTAGTTCAATCCTGATATAACAAACTCACGTTGCAAATCTGAAACGCTATTGGCCAGGGGCGTTGACACTGTTCACACAGTAATGCGTTACGCGCATGTGCAGAATGTATGTATAGTGTAACGTTACCAAATTTGGTAGTTACATAAAGTAAGCAATTATTACGTCAAGTGACGGGAAAGCATGAAAATATTTCTAAGTAAGTAAAAATATGTGAACAAAAAGTGTGTATCTACAGATATATTAGTGTAAAATTCCAACAAAGAAGAAGGAAGTGTAACATAGCAGCATCGTACACAAAATAGAGAAAGAAAATGACCTTGAGCCAAAATAAAATGTTAGAAACCAGGCCCAATAGATTCCAACAGTGAGGGGGACCAACAAAACAATACAGTGTAAAAGAAGACAACAGGATTCCAACAGTGAGGGGACACAATATCAAAGTGTAAAAGAAGACAACAGGATTCCAACAGTGCGGGGAACCAACAAAATGACTATGTAAAATAAAAGAAGAGACAACTCAAGAGCAACCACAATGATGGCAGGCAAACCAATATATTTACAAATATAAATATTATGGAACAACGACTACTACAATGGAAATATTGAAGAAGACGTTCAAACCTAAAGAAGAAAGGAAGAAGAAGGACAAGGAAACATGACATGAAGAGAGAAGATAATGGATAGACGATACAAGAAATCATCATTCATCAAGTATACTAGAGACAACACTAGTAACCAGAAGAATAGTGATTGTCAACTATGAAGAAACAGTGTTTAACATATTTAAGAAATCACAAACAGTAATAGTGAATACTTAATGTAAGTGTGAGAACCTGTGACCAGTTAACCAATTTTAACCTAATAAACCCCACAGACAATTCAAGTGATAAGGTTTATAGCGGAAGAAAATGTGTTACTTTCATAGTGGAAACATCAAGGATTAAATAGTCAAAAATACACAGACAGTTAATGTGACTAATTTAATGAAGATTGTAATCCAAATAGATAATCATAAGACCACCAAGAAATGTAAGATAGAACAGTTATATCATTGTTCGTAGAACCTGATAATAAAAACCTTTGTAAATTTCAAAAGAAATGTAACTGAATGCCACGGCAAAACAGAATACAATACAAAGAAAGGCCAGAAAAAATAATAACAAACAAAATAGTTTGTTAAATATCAAACAACAATGTAATAGAAATTAGGTACAAACCATGACAAGAAATGTATTATCATTAGGTCAAGAATATTTGTATTATTGTTTAGAAGAAATAGTGTAAACATGTGTATTAATCAACAATTAAACTATTATAATAGAATGACATACTGAAGTCATGATAGTAGTAGCAAAAGCTGCATAAGAATATGTTGTACATTGTTACATAACCCCATAGGAAATGCACCTATGAAACAAAAACTCATACATGTTAATTAAACCAAACAACCATCAACAATTGTGTCAATCAAAGATTCATTATAAATAATGATGCACGCTAATAAATAATGTCTTATATTGAAATACACTGCACATAAAGCAGACCAAATATGATAGCACAAAGCTAGATGAAAGGGAACCCAATATGACAAATTAGTTAAGCAAAATACATTGTTAAAACTTGTACAAAGATTGATGAAAGTGTTACCAGTAGTAAGAAGGACATCTAATACTACTATGAGAACAGACCATAACCATAAGAATAGTAATTTTATAGACAAATTATTAAAAACTAAATGACCATGATTGTGGAATCAGAATGTAAAACAATATGTAGCAAGTTATTTAAGCAAAATGCACCATCCAAACTTGTTCAAAGGTAAATAAAAATGTTATCAATAATCAGAAGGATATCTGATACTACTTTGAGAATCTATGTCAAATATAATAATAACAATTTAGTTATTGATTTATCAAAAAATAACTGACTGCCATGTCATGACCTGATGTAAACAAACCCAATACTAGGAGTTGAAGGGTTCTCAGATAGCTAAACGCTAACAAATATATTAAATGAACTGGGTACTATAGTTGTACACTATTTGCATTTTCAACATTATATACCTTATGTAGAAAAAACAAAAACAAAGTGACAATTTGAAGAAAAGAGATCAGGAGGTAGTTAGATAAGACTACTAGTATATGAAACACAACATTGTGCATATACTAAAGAGTAAACCAATGTAAATAAACATTTATATTATTATTAGAATACAAAACAAATGTTATTAGATAAGGAATAATAGTATTAAGGGCGATTGTGAATAATCGAATATGGACGCTAGAGACGCCATTATCAAACATTGTTTGAATAATAATTATTCCCAAATTTTAGTATTAAGCAATTGAGAAATGAACTCAAAACGTTTAATCAGAAGTGTTATTGTGTAATTAGATAAGATTTGGTGTAATAAACTTATTAATTTTAAGATTCACCATAAAAATTTGTGAAATCGTTGTAGTGAATTAATAATGGACGGATTATATTCTTGTTTGGACTTTATTTAAAGCTCAGGATGTCCGCGATTTATTGACACCAACCATTCAACGATATGACAACTAATAAGAAAGTTATAACGATTATAAACTTTTTAATTATTTTGTACACCAGTGCTTACGTCATTTTAATCTCCAACCCATATACAAATTTGGTAATAAATTAAAAGTTTTACTAAATCAAGGTGTTTTGGGTCGGAGAGTTCGAGGAATTTAACCAATCAAATGAACGAAAACCGGCAGACAAGCCAGAGACGCTCCGGAGGAGCGTGACAGTCATCTTTCAATCTTCAGCGAGTCAACACGTATAATTCGACGGACAAAATCGATGAAGAAGTTTATTTTGAATTGTGCGCGACACGTATACATTAGTCAAACTACACACACCTAACCTACATATAACACAGAATTGACGAGTGTATAGTGCGGAGTGAATATATTAATAAAATACGACCAGTGTATAATATCGGTCGTATTTTCGAGTTTTGTGTTGAAAATAAACCAGGGAGTACAATATTTTTCAATATTTAAAAATAAAACAGAAATAATAATTTCTGTAAAAACGATTGTTTGGATACTACTTGAATCAGTAGTAGCGAAGTATAGTAATGCTGATGAAAGTAATCAGAAATGACGAAAGAATTATTTCGCAATTTTTAACTTAATAAATAAATGTTTTTAATATTTATCATAATTAAAGGAGTCAAGATTAATGTAATTATTACAAAATACGAGTGCCGCAAATAGTCGCTCAATTGACTCATGCAGTTTTTGACTTGACTAAATGTAAATAAATATTTTTAATTTTTTGCGAAAGAATATTCTATTCTACTGATAGTTCCGCATTAGAAGTATTATGAATAGTATATATATGTTTAGATTAATAAGAAATCAATGAATAATATAATTAACCCTAATACTACTCACGTTATTAGATAACCTAAAAATAATAACAACAACTTGTCACCTTTTTGTCATAAGTCTGTTCTCAAATAATACAAACCAGATGAAAGCTATCACAAGAGTTTTTTTTATTATAACTTTTTCTCTTGTTAATAAATAATTTCTATAGTTAACTATTAAATAATAATAGTAAATTTTTAGCAGTGCAAACCAACGCACTTGTTTATCAAAGTAACTACTGTGTACTGGATCCCGCGTACGATAATACGATAGTTATCGATTATATGGTACCAATTTTCAATTTTAATATTTGTTTGTTTGTTTTCAATTAATTGTTTATTAAATATTGTTATAAAACACCACATCTTGTATCTGGCATCATGTCACTTCAAAGATCACACGAATTTGGTAATTTAACTATGTAAGAGGACATAACCTCTCAAAATAAAAATTATTGTATTAACCTACAGTGTTACCAGCCTTGAGGTTAAGAAGAGTTTCTTTTTAAAATTGTTCATGGTAATTATTTTCTTGTAAAATTATTAGTGACTGATTGTTAATTTTAAAAGATTTAATAGCATTCCAAACTGTTAATAAACCTCAATATTTTTGTTACCAGTGGAAAAAGTGTTTAATTTCAAACTTAAAATAGTTTATTTTTTCATAGCTAGTTCTATCAAAAGGTGGCGGCAGAATTTGAATATTCCTAATAATTCAAATCAATATTCAGTTGTTATTTTATTTTTATTGTGCATGCTTATCACGTATGATATTCAAATAGAATATCTCCTTGTATGTGTAGAGTGTATGTTACAGCTGCAGCAGTCACCCAACAGAACAGTAATATCCACGTATGGTAAGTGGGGAGGTGATCAGCGGAGTGCGAAAATACTTTTTAAATTAAAAGGTTTAAACAGAGATACCCACACAATTATTAATCACAATCAAACTGCTAATAATAATTACATTTTTTGGAAATTTTATTGTACAACATTGTTGTGGATACCGGAGCGTATCTACAATCAATATACAAGCAACACAATCACACACATATCTATCTACGTATCTATAATATTCCATTATAGATTGGTGCTCCATCGCGGGACAGAATTGATTGAAGATCACACTTCGAAGAGTTACATCTATCACATCAATAATAATCTATTACAATAGTCATGTGAGAGTTGTCTTACCACTTAAATCGGGGCACGTCGTTTTAAGACTTCCTTCTCAGCACTGTATTCTGAACCCTATTGACTTGATATGGAGCCAGTTGAAAGGATATGTTGCCCGTCACAACACAATATATTATAAGCTGCCTGACTTTGATAGAGAGGAACACGTGGTATTGTTGTATCGAGCATATAATCAAGGAAGAAGGTAAGGTCTGGGAACTGGCCCATATTACCGACGCTGTTTTGGACACACTTATCATTAATAACGCTAACTCACGTGATGATACAAGTTCCGACATAGATATGGAAGGGATAATATACAGTTCACTGGTAAATAATTATCACAGTTCGTTTTAAATAAACTTTACTTTTTTGTTTTCTTGCGATTTTTAAACAGTGAATAAAAAAAAAGCCATTAACTGGTATGATAAAGTATTTCACTGTCGGTCTGACACAGTCGTACAAATTTTACTTTGGTCAAGACAAATTATTACAATTTACATGTGTTTATACAGTATCAATATTATATGTACCCTGTCTGTACTGCTTCTGTCACAGTGACACCGAATCTAATTCAAGCAGCAAATAGCGTTTCAGATGTGCCACGCCTGTTTGTTTACATAATAATTAAACTAAGAACGGAAATAGCATACAAAAGTTGTAAATCGCTTACCATCTTACAGGAAATCATTTATTACAAAAACGCCTATGCAATATACATGTTTCCTATACAAAAAAAAAAGAAATGCAAATTAAGAGACTGCAAAACAGTGACACGTCCTGAAGCCTTATATGTATGTGAATGCTTGGGAGTATATTTCGCAAATAAAACATTAAAACTAGAAAGAACAACATTAAGATAAATTCATGGCCCGAAACAAAAAAAAAAGACTTTAAATTTACATTAAGATAAAGTTACAAAATTTAAAGAGCTTTCTGTATACTTTCAATAGAAATACTAAATAGAAGATTCGGTAGAAATGTTTCATAGACATTTCTTAAGAATGAAAAATAAAATTTAACGAAACAGACATTTGAATATTTAAGAAAGAAGAAAACGAAATTTGGGTGGCACAAAGAAGTACAGAAGTATTTAGAAAAGTTCAAAAATGTATACGAAGAAAGAACAACGGAAACGAATAAATACAGAAAAATAGTAGAGGAATTCGAGCTGGAGGGAAAGATCAATGGAAACGTGATGAAATCACAGAAGAAAGGAGAAAGATCAGAAGTGAATGAACGAAAGCCTACTGGAAAAAAGAAAAGAACGGAATGACTAGCGCGCGGCTGAAGTGGCCTTAATCGTCAGACAACGGCTAAAATAAAAACCGTCATGTTTGCGGCAAAATTTTTTGTCGGACAATTATTTACAGTTAAAACAATAAATTCTGTTTACAGCATTCGACAGACAAAATTAACAGCTGCAGCCAAGGACATTCGTTAACGCCGTAACTCGCAGTCACAAGTTTGTGTCTTCCGAAAGCAGCCGTCTGTTTAATGACTCATAACTCTCTTGCAGCCTATTTACTTAGGTATCACTACTTGAGGGTATTAAATAGTTTGAGTGGTGGTTATCTTTGTGTACTTTTACACATATTGTAAGCCTATGTAGTATGTCACCTTCTGTCCAAACTTTCCCAGACTTGGAAAACTTTATCAGCTAGCTGATTAAAAATAATCGGCCTCTTTATTGCTGGTTTGTAGGAAGAGATGAGCTTGTAGGTCACAGAATTGTAGTGACAGTCAGGGCCGGGCTCAGCGCTTCTGCCGCCCTGTGCAGTATTTATGAGTGCCGCCCCCTCCCTATTTTTAACTCTGAACACATTCACGCACACTAGACCTACTCTAAAGATACGGCGACTGCCTTTAAATGACGGTTTAGGAATGTTTGCATTGTTGTGTTTATCAAATAGCTAGAACGTTTTCGCGTTTACGATGCGGTAAACGGCTGCAACAAATATTGTAGAGACAATACAAGGAATCATGAGACAATGAAGATGTATGCCTATGTGATGACTTAAAGTTAAAAAACTAACTAAAATTCATCATGATTGAAATATAACAAAAGTAATGTATCACATACCTTAGTTAAAAAATACTCGTCTAGCTTTTGCACTGGTAAACTCCTTTATGATTTCGTTGTAATCAAGTGATTCAACTATGATGTTCTATAGATATAGTCACCAGACCACTCAGGCGAGTCTCGGATATACTCGATCTGAGACAAGTTTTAATAAGTTTGAGCTTCGAAAAAGTCCTTTCTCCGCTGGCCACTGTCACAGGTAATGTTAGCAAAATTCTTAGAGCGACACCAACATTTGGCGCGAACCCATACTCTTGAATAACTTAAGTCTTGAGAGGCGTACTTTTATGTTTTACAATTGTTGAAAGCACTTTAAGTTCATCCTGTAAATCAATAGCACTGATGTCTTTTGATTCACCATGAGTTATGCCATTGCACGGTTTAGTACACTTCTCCGACAAGACTTCAGGTGACGTGTCTTTGACTTTACTCACGTCATACAGGAAGTCAAAAAGTTTATTATGGAATCTGCCGCCCTTTAAAATTTGCCTCCCTGGGCGGTGGCACGGTTAGCCCCTGCCTGGAGCCAGGCCTGGTGACAGTAAATCACAATGTGTGCGTGTTTATTGTAGAATCGTGGAGTAGTCTTTCGGTGTGCACGGTGAGAACATTGCGATGTCGTGTCCGGTTTCCAAGCGTTTCCTCCTTCCGCTCTATCGCTACACAGTCTTCAGTTAACCTGCGCTCCCTTAGCTCTTATTGAATATCTTCACCCCATGTTGGAGCCTTCCTCTATTCCTTTGTCCGGTGGATACTCATTGAAATGTCACTTTTGGCAATCTTTGATCTCCCATTCTGTAGGAATCTTCAAACCAGATTAGGTTTTTGTTCCAATCTTTTTTTTTGTGTCGATCTTTTCTTTCAGTTTTAATTCCTCAATTCTGACTCTTGAATCCCAGCTTATTATTTTTCTTTACTTGGTCCTGACCTTAGTGGTTTCTTCGTCTATCACAGTCGCTAGTGCTCCTTTCTTCCTTTGGATGATAAAATAATAACCTTCATAATCCTCTTAACCACAGAAGTGTCATGCCCCAGCCATTGTAGCCTTGAAGCTTTTCAAATCTTACTACATCCTCTAAGCTTTATTAATTGATCCACCTCACAATTTGGCAATTTCTTCAGCCATCATTCTTACGTATAAATAAATGTTAAACTCTATCAAAATAGTGAGGGAGTTCTACAGCCCAAGGAGCTTAGTAGTGTGTTCTGGAATTAATTAATTTGTATGTTTTACTCTGTCCATTTGTTTTTACGCGGTAAGCATTTGTGTTACTGACATTGTATTTTGGTTTTGTAACCGCCGTATAACGATGGGAAGATATTATATACAGGGTCCGCCAGTGAAGCGGGAACTTTTGAAAGTCCAATAGTTCATTTTCTCCTCACGAGAGGGCGTGGAGGTTTTCGATTGTTGTTTTACATTTAATGCCATTTGTTAAACATGGAGCAGTGGTCCGGTGCACAGCGTGCTTTCTGCGTAAAATCGTTTTATAAGAATGGTGACTGCGTGACTTCTGTACAACGATTGTTTCGTAATCATTTCAATATTCCACGACATGGAAGAGTGCCGTCTGCTCATGCAATTATGTCATGGGTGAAAAAGTTTGAAGAAACAAGTTCCACATTAAACTTAAAGCATAGAGGAGCAACAAGGTCTGAAGGTCTGTAAGAACAGAAAAAAACATTGAAAGAGTTCAAGTAGCATTGACGTGTAGTCCACAACGTTCTGCAATGAAACATGCATCCGCACTAAACATTAGACACATCGTTACGACGAATTTTAAAGACTTATCTTTTCATCCTTACAAAATTCAAGTAATCCAGGAGTTGAAAGATGGCGATATGCTGGCTCGCAGGATTTTCAGCGAAGAAATATTGCGACGTGTAAATGATAATGAAAACTTTATTCACCGCATGTTTATGTCAGATGAAGCACATTTTCATTTGAATGAATATGTAAACAAACAAAATAGTCGATATTGGAATGATGAAAACCCAGGTGAGTTGCATGAAAAGCCATTACATAGTCCGAAAGTTACGGTGTGGTGTGCAGTTTCATCATGTGGCATTATGGGGCCATATTTTTTCCAAGACGATAGAGGAAACACCACAACTGTCAATGCAGACCGCTACACACACATGGTCAGAACATTTTTTATGCAACAGCTACCTAGATTTCCGGAAATTAATTTTTTCCAGCAGGATGGGGCCACAAGTCATACTGCTCGTGTGTCCATGGCTGCTTTAAGAGAACTCTTCCCGGACGGACTCATATCCAGATATGGCGACATCTCGTGGACTGCAAGATCCCCAGATTTGTCCGCACGCGACTTTTTTCTTTGGGGATTTCTGAAGAGCAGGGTGTACATTGATAGACCGCACACCATACTGGAATTAAAAACGAATATCAGACAAGAAATTGCACGGATTCAACCTGACCTGCTTCGTCGAGTGATGGAAAATTTTCGGTCAAGATTAGAAGAATGTTTACACAGAAATGGCTCTCACTTGAGCGGCGTTATTTTTAAAAAGTAAAATAATGGCATACTTTACTCAACTCAAATCTGTAAAAAAAAATTCTGATAATAAATGTTTCATGAAAAAATTGGGTACTTTTAATTTTCCCGCTTCACTGGCGGACCCTGTATTTAAAAAAGTGGATAACTATAACTTATATAATAAGGAAACCTAATTAATATTTTTTTTTATTAAAGGACTTCCTCAATGCTAAGGGTTTGTCGTATCAATACACTACAAAGACAAATTACGTACATTATATATTCAACACATTACATATTACATTATAGATTAAACAAATACAAGGAATTTCCTGATACGACTAGTCATTCTCCATCATTGATCATGGTTGTCCACTGCTTCTACCTTCAGCATCTTCAAATTTAAGGCCATACTTGTCCACACCCTTTTGTACACAGTCAATCCATTTTTCCTGGGCTTCACCCTCCATCTTCTTTTCTTTGCCACCTATTCTGCCCACTGCTTTGGGGACTCTGCCTTCTTCTATTCTTCTGAGATGTCCGTACTGTATCAAACTTTTATTCTATCACTTCTACAACAGTGTTTTCCACTTCCATTATTTTGTCTGATTGATTCATTCCTCAGTCTTCCCATCTGGCTCTCCTAGCCGCTCTTCTCCAGTAATCCGTCTTTGTTGGAAGCAATCTCTTCTGATGTTGTGTGTTGATTGTCCACGTTTCTGCTCCGTACAGCATTATACTCTCAACAATTATATAGTTCTAAGGCTTTCAAGGCCGGTGTCAGTAGTTTTAAAAGTATGTACCTGGCTGTTTGGGCGTGGTCCATGGTTTTCAAACAAACCAAACGTTTCGACTTTCGACAGCACCACTGATTGCCATCGTCAGTGGAATTCAAGGAATTCGAGTCTACCTGAACGCGGGTTGTTAACGTTAGGCCCACAGTACTGTGGTAAAGACCTTTACCACATGGCAGCCAGTTTGGATTGTTTGAAACGTTTGGTTTGTTTGAAAACCATGGACCACAATGAAACAGCCCGGTCATACTTTTAATAATACCCTCAACAATTGTCTTGTAGATCGTTATTTCGCTTCTATTCATTATGTTGCTACAGAATATAAAAGAATATTTTAAAAGAGTGTTTTTATGTTATAAAAGAATTTAACATTTCTATTGCTCTTCGGCCTTCACAAGTTATTTTCCTTATATTCATATTAGATGATCCATTCAATTCCATTGTTGACCCTAAATATGAAAGCTTTCCACCTTTTTCATCGAATTTCCATTAATGTATCTTCTTCTTCTTCTTCTTCTTCTTCTTCTTCTTCTTCTTCTTCTTCTTCTTCTTCTTCTTCTTCTTCTTCTTCTTCTTCTTCTTCTTCTTTGTAACTACACCGTCGTTCACAACGAAATCACAAATTAGATTTTCTTCTTCTTCTACTTCTCCTTCTTCTCCTTCTCTTCAAGGATTAGGTTATATAAACCTGTTCCGGCATCCATCTCATCCTCGGAAGACCCGCGTTTCTTCTACCGACGGCTTTGTAATTCAATGCAGCTTTCGGCAATCGATCCTCTGTCATCATTTACAGATGATCCCACCATTGTCTTCTGTGAGCTAAAATAATTACATTTATGTCCTCTACTTCGATTTCTGCTCTGATATCCTCATTCCTTATTCTATCTTGCAATGTACACCTTAAACCACTTCGAAGAAACTGCATTTCAGCACTCTGAATCTTGCCGCATTCCATTTTTTTTTTTGTCATAACCCACGCCTCACTCGCATAAATCGATGTGACTATTGGAATTGTCTTATAAAATTTAATCCTTGTGCTGTCTCGTGTTTTATTTCTAAAATTTCTATGAATCGTACTACAAATGTTCCTAAATATATGTTCGTATGTAGTATATCCGTATCATCAGTATTTAAACTATCTAATTAATGCAAACAAATTATATTGAACTGCAGTTTTACTTGCTGAATTTAACTTGCTGTACTTGTTTAGTAGAACAGGATGCGGTTAGGAGAGATACGAACACCCGTTGTAACGACAGCTCAAACAGACGCGCGGTCTCGATGTTAGCGTCCGGGAGCCTGTGATGAGGATGCCACAGACTGCAATGACAGGTGCGTCTCTGTTGGAAGTGATAAGTAGGCTACTTATATTAACACATGTTCCGTTGTAAGATCAGTCAATTGCCAACTTAACCACTCCTATACTATTAAACCAGCTATTACGGTTATTTAAAAATCTGCACCAGTGTTTATGTATTTATTGCGTCGTTTAAATGCACTACTTGGGTCCCATTACTACATAGTCGGCAAATGGTTTAGCTACGGCTAACTCATAACAGTGTGTATTCGAAGTACTCGTCGTTAATTTTGAAAACATAATTTTACCATTGCCAAACAAAACTTACGTTCACGAAGCTTGTGCGAATTGAAACATATATACAATTAAAACGCATCTATAATTATTTCATCATCATCATCATCATCATTATCTTCAAGGATTAAACCAAGGATGGTTTGTTCCGGTCTAAAACAGTCAAAGAGTCTAGAGCTAGTCACTTCAGCGCTTCCTCGGACGTCCCACACCTTTCCGTCCCTTCGGCTTATAGTTCCAGAGTTGTTTGGGGATACGGCAGTCATCCATTTGGAAAAGATGTTTCAACCAGTTCAGCCGATACTGAACGATCCTGTCGAGTATACTCATAATATTCAGTTCCTGCCGTATATCTGTGCTTCTTCTATGATCATGAAGAGTATACCCTCCCACGTGCCTGAAAAATCTAATTTCAGCCGCTTAGATACGACTGGCCTGGCCTTTAGTTGAAGTCCAATTCTCAGACCCATAATAAAGTGTGGAGAAGCCCATCACCTTGTAGAAGTTTAGGCGTGTTTCTCTACTTGCTGACTTAAGAGTTCGCCTGATGGTTCCGCTCATAAGGTTGAACTTAAGCAACTTATTTCCAACGTCGTTGCTTGTATTATAAGACACAATGTTGCCTAAGTATTCAAAATTGTTTACTTGTTCCAGGGCAGTACCAACTGTAAACATTTTTGCCCGTACGAGGTCAGTTCTACGAAAGCCATTACCTTGGTCTTAAGTGTAGATATTTGTAATCCCGAGTATTTGCAGATTCGATGTAACAAATGTATATCTATCATACCGTTCTGGGCCTGTGAAAACTTGGTCTCCGTTAGCGCATTCAACCGTGTTCTTAATATAGATGCATATAATTTATATGAAGATTAATAAGGCTGACTCCTCTGTAATTCCTGCAGTCATTACAGCCCCCTTTCTTGAATATAGGAATTACCTTTGCAATCTTCCAGTAGTCAGGAACATGACCAGTGAGCCAGCATAGATTGATTAACTGCACCAAACGATCATCCAGCAAGTCTCTCCTCTTCACCTCGACGTAATGTGCCACATGATTCCAGACGTCCTCCGTTCTTACCGTGGCTCCGACGATGTTATCTGGAGCTGTCATTCGTATATCCGCAACCAGAGACGCTCTTCTTGTGGCCCACCCATCACAATATTATCACTATATTTAATTGTAATATTGTGTTAATAATGCTTTTGGAATATCATAATTATGTCTACCTATTTAAGTAAAACGGTATGTAATAAAAATTATTATTTTGCTGATGTAAAACATATCTGTCTCATCTTTCCACAAACAAACACTGATTAATTAACTGATCTGTTTATGTGTTTGATTATTTCTTGATTATCCAGACACAGATCCCGATGATAACCATAAACACTGTCGAAACATCGACACAAATAATCGTAAAAATTTTGTCTATACTTATTGAACGATCGTCGCCAAACTTTCCATCGCTAAACACCTATCGACCAGTTTCTGAGGCTCTCGCGGCCAGCATCAACTCTGTTGATATTTTTATCTGCCGGGCTATTAGGCCGCGGTCGAATACTGTTTTCAACAGACGTTTCAGCCCCTGTTTCGACAGATTGGAGGCCATCTGTTGGAGGTTATTTAAGTGGGCCTGTTTAGCACCAACAACACTTAATCTGTACCACAGTACTGTGGACATTGGCGTACATCTTGCCAGTTACTTCAATCGTTAGAAACAATTAAAGATGGCCTCCAATGGTGGGCCCGAAACGTCCGTTGAAAATAGTATTACACCGCGGTCTAATTGCCCGACAGAGAACAATATTGACCTGTCGTCCAGGTTTTACGCCTGTGCGAGGCAATTCTGCAAACAAATGCCAAATTATTCTGTTTCTTAATGTAAAGCGAAAATACGTGTTGTTTTTATTTGTGAGGTTAGGTAATAACGTTTGTTGATGTTTAGCTTACTATTTAAAGAAATAAAAGCTATGGTTGGGAAAAATATGACATTTAATGTGTGAACGCTAAGCTTGGAAGACAGAAACATTATAAACAAAGAACATAATGTATTTTTAACAACAACAGAAAAAAGTGAAAAATAAAATTATTTCTGAATAGTAAGATTAAAACAAAGCAGAAAAACAACGTATTATCAAATGAAAACAATATTTGTTATTCGTTAGGTGGTTAATGTTCTTTTATGTTATTTAGTAAAATCTAGAAAAAAACTTTTGGAAAAAACATTTGTGCGAAATACAAAAAAAGGACACACACACACACACACACACACACACACACACACACACACACACACACACACACACACACATATTCAAACAGTTTCTGCTACAGTTCGTTTCTTGATGTATATAATATATATTTTATAATTACTTTACCTCAAGATGTTTTCTCCCTATTTGGAACATGTTTCCGGATCCTTAGTGATCCCATCATCAGCCTTTATAATTTTGAATCTTGTCGAGTACCTGTGTGCTGGTTGGCTGTTGTTATGGCTTCCCATTGGTTTTTGGTTTTTTAAATTATTACTGTGTGTGATTGTGGTGTATATATTAGTATTTTGTGTATTTTCTATGTTGAGTGCTTTGAAAATTGTGTCGTGTTTTGTATTGATTTGTATTTGTTCGGGTATTAGTTTGTTTTGTGTTTTATGTTTGTATATTTGTAAATTTTCCCAAATGTTCATTATGGTCCCTTTGTGTGGTATGTGTTTTATTAGTGTCATATTGGTTATGTCTGGGAATTCATGTCCAGTGTTTATTGCATGTGTGGCCAAATTGGATTTATATATTTCTGGTTTTTTGTATGCGTCCAGGTGTTCAAAATAACGTTTGTTCAGCTGTTTTTTTGTTTGTCCTATGTAACATTTATTCCAATCTTGGTATTCAATTTTGTATATACCGTTAGTTGTTGTTTCACAAAAATTTCACAAAAAGCGAGTATGATTTTAAAGGCATATTGGTTTCCATGTGTGATTTTGAGTTTGCATGTTAACATAACAAGTTAAAGGTTTGGCGTCACAACCACACATCGGAGTTTTTGCTAGAAACATTTTTCGTAAAAAAATATTACAACGAAACACTATTGCAATCGTCAACAAACTATTTTGTAACATACACAAATAAACTTTCACGATTTCTATTGTCCAACTAAAATTATATGCGATATTCACTACATTTCGATGCCAATCGAAATATCGAAAATGAGCGCGGGCACGGTTATTGGGATAGTATCCGTTTATTATTGTTGAATGCTGTTTTCGTTTAAGCGATCTTGCACACTGATTTCTCCTTTGTTTCATATTGACTGCATGTACTTGCACAAACTAATATGAGCGATTCACAGGGCCATTGTATTCTATAATTTTATTCAGAATTCTGCCATCAAACGACAATCAGCAGTTAAGTGTTTGCTGTTTTCCATCAAGTATTTTAACTATAATTATTTTACTTGTTTCGGAACCATTTATTTCTTTTAATTTTTCATGCTCCATTTGTTTTTAGGTTCAACTTCATGTTGTATGACGTAAACAAACCAAACGGTCAGCAGCAGTGTTTAGACTGGTTGCATTTCCGATTCTGCAGTGTTCGCGCTAATGACGGAAGTGCGAAACAGCTTTCTAAAATATATTGTGAAGAATCTAATTTGTACTACAAGTATTATAAAGTTTTACATGAACAGGTAACAAATCAGCTTAACAAATCAATTTGTATGGGTTCCCTGCTATATGCAGATGACATAGCTCTTATTCAAGAAAATGAGGATGATTTACAAAGAGCTACGGTTCAATTACAAGACGTAGCAATAGAGTACTCACTGACAATTTCAGTGAGAAAGACCAAAACCATGGCCTTTAAAGGTAAATATCCAGCGAGGAATGAGACAGTTATAAACAACAGCAATTTAGAACAAGTGAGCCGTTTTAAATACCTCGGGTGTGCCATAAGCTATGAATCTGAATATGATAAAAAATAGAAGATAAATACATTCAGAAATATTTGTGGTACGATTCATAGATTCTTAGAAATAAAACAAGACACAGCACAAGGATTAAATTTTATAATACAATTGCAATACCCACATTGACATATATGCGGGGTTGGGGTTTTCTCTCTTAGCATTTGAGGATAACGTCACAAGATAGTGGTTTTATAATTTTTAAACAAGGTTTTCTTTCTCTAGTCTTTGACGAACCAACGCCGGACGAACCAATGAAACTCTTCAGAGTCATTTTTTACACGTTGCTGTTCCCAACGACATTTTTTTTGTGACCAAAAACCTTTGAGGATATTGTGTATCCCCACCTCACCGTTTACCAGACAAAACAAATACTACTTGCACAACTATTGCGGAATACACAATGTTTCATTAAAAACATTGTTTTCCTCTTGTTCTGTACGCCATATACAAGCACTTTTACTTCGACGTTACTGACTTGAGTTTCTTGTAAACATGAAAACTATAAATAACATTAAGAACGAAGACCTGCCCTACTTGTGGCTTGGCCGAGAGGTGAGAAATGTTGTCTCGTCCAAGGACAGTGTTCCGCTTATCAAAGCGATTAGTCGAACAAACTCTTAAAGTTATTACAAGAAACGTGTGTAAATCAAAGAAAAAATCTGTTATTTCGATATTTCTTACTTTTATTATGATTACGTTTACATAACACTGTTAATTTGCTGTCAGTATTGTAAAAATATCAATTAACGTTTGTAAAGACCTCTTACTTCTTCAATATCTAATTAGAAAGTAAACAAAATCTAGAATTTCGCAGAATAGATTTCAAAGAAGCCGCTCTTTGACTTCAACTGAATTAAAAAAACGAGTTACTTTTTCCAATTGAAAGTTTAGAAATGCAAGAGTGTTAGGTTCACAGGCGGAGAGTCACATTAAAAGTTATTTATTTAATGATAGAACTTCGGTCGTTGGGACCCAATAATACAAAATCCGGATCGGTTGCGACCGTGGTGAAAATTTAACTCGGTCAATTGCGACCCGGCCAATCGCGACCCGGTCAATTGCGATCGAAAACACCGTCGTATCAGCTACAAACGCATAACGCGTCTATCAAATGCGTGTGAAGAGATGAAGGCTCACCATTGGGGGCCATCATCAGTGTCGGTACAATTTGGCACGGCGTCCTTTAATTCACCCCAGTGTGATGAGGTAGAGACTATAGTGTGAGGTAGAGACTTAGTCTCTCTGGGATGAATTGGCGGACACCGTACCAGTTGTTAGCGAAACTGATGATGGCCCCCTACGGAGAGCCCGAAACGTATGTCAGCACAAACTCCAGACCACGGCCTAACAGCCCAGTTAATAAGGTTTCCGACTCCACACGTGTGTCTTCACCAAATTCATCCTTATCTTTAAACTTGAACAGGATTTTCTTTTTATTAAATGCCTTTTTCGCACGCTAAATTCTGCTTATAATTTCCTTACAACTTTGATCATCACTTCTAATGTTGCTTCCCAGGCAATTACATTCTTTCACTTCCTGGAGGACACAATTCTATGAATTATTCTGGTTGGATTCGCTACGTTTCGTCTACACGCTACAACCTTGGTATTTTGTTCATTAATTAACCGATCTCTTAGAAATGAGTGCCAGAGAAAATACTGTCTGCGCCATTCAACTAGTCGAAACGATAGTTGCGAGTGTGTAAATGAGACAGGACAACACGTCGTTTGGAGAAGATAATCCTTCAGCCTGTTACAGATGCGTTATAAATCCAATTGACAACATTAGATTCATCATCATCTTCACGGATTAACCAAAAATGGTTTTTTTCCGGTCTCAAATAGGAAAAGATTAGAGCTGGTCACTCCAGCGCTTCCTCGGACGTCCCACACCTCTCCGTCGCCTCGGCTTATAGTTCCAGAGTTGTTTGGGGATGCGGCAGTCATCCATTCGGCAAAGATATTCCCACCAATTCAGCCGATACTGGGCGAGCTTGTCGAGTATACTCATAATATTCAATTCTTGCCGTATATCTGTGTTTCTTCTATGATCATGGAGAGTATACACTACCAAGTGCCTAAGAAATCTCATTTCAGCCGCTTGGATGGGACTCGCCTGGCCTTTCGTTAAAGTCCAATTCTCAGACCCATAAAGAAGCGTGGGAAGAGCCATCACCTTGTAGAAATTT
Organism: Magicicada septendecula; assembly: GCA_034769895.1. NCBI lineage: Eukaryota > Metazoa > Arthropoda > Insecta > Hemiptera > Cicadidae > Magicicada > Magicicada septendecula. The sequence goes on along the minus strand of CM068375.1, from coordinate 57,532,540 downwards.
AGGCGTGTTTCTTTACTTGCTGACTTAAGGGTTCGCCTAATGGTCCCGCGTATAAGGTTGAACTTATGTAACTTATTCACAACGTCGGTATTCAAAATTGCTAACTTGTTCCAGGACAGTAGAATCTATAAAAATGTTTCCCCGTACGGGATCAGTTCCACGAAAAGCCATCACCGCAGTCTTATGTGTGGATATCTGCAATCCAGAGTCTTTGCAGATTCGATTTAACAAATGTATCCCCATCTGCAATCTGTTTTCCGAGTCCGGCAGAATAGCCTGATCGTCCGCAAACAACAAAGTGTCAGTTGTAGAGTGACCAATCATAAAATGTTCTGGAAGACACGTCTGCCAGTTTTGTGTGACATCGTCAATATATAAATTAAAAAGAGAAGGTGATAATGGACACCCTTGTTGTACTCCACAATTGATCAGGCCAACTCTAGGAATTGTTTTCGGTTTCCCTGATTTTATTAAGATTTTATTCTCCACATTAAAACTCTGTATTGCTTTGAATAGATGTTGAGGGATCCCTTTCCTTGCCATTACTGCCCATAGTTTCCTCCGGTTCACTCTGTCAAAACAACATCAGATTGGTAATCTAATCGGCCGTAAATTAAACAAGAAAGTTTATTCAAGAACAAGATGGGTCGAAACAGGTTGACGACCGTGTTGAAACCTATGCCAGGCATTTCTGTACGTTAGCCAAATAATTTTCTAATTATTTTCGAATGTCAACAAGTTCTTGGGTTAGTGGGTCCATCAGCGCTTGCAAGCAACCGGTTTTCCGGAACTAAAGTTATATAAGACAATCTGTAATTATTTTTTTTTAAATCTGCGATTAATTTTTTTAATCAAAATACCTTGATAACGTTTCCATGAAGAAACTTCGTAAAGATCTCGTGAAAGTATGTACTACCCTGCTTTACAAGGATTCATCGCGTGTCTGTTATAGTTTTCTGTCGACATAAGTCTCTCTCTCTCTCTTTCTTCCTGTCTCTCCCTCTTCCTCTTTCTTATACGTTAACAAGTTGGATGGCAGTTGCTATCGACGTTTCTCGATCTTCGATCGCCAGAAGAGCCCTGGATGGGGATTTCTGGAAAAACGCCGCCCTATAGAGACTCATGGACAGAGAATTCCCTTACCGTAAAAGTTCATAACATTACTTTGAACCAGAACTCTAGGTATCTAGGGGTGTCCGTTCCCTGAACGCTACCATACGGACACTTTCCGGAAAGTTCTACCACTACCACCCCTGTGCCCGATTCCAACCTATCAACACCCATCTGTGACAGGTTAATCTTGGACCCGTCCTCGGCGAGTCCTGGTAACCCTACGACCGGTAGTAGGGAACACCATGAATCCCCCGTACACCGTGGTCCCTGCCACGGGAGCTGGGGACGCGGCGTAATCAGGCTTGCCCAGGCTCTCTTCTCTCCCACGGTTCTCTTCAAACTTCCCTTCCAGTTTCTCCGTGCGTCTATCTCTACGATCTGTCCTTCAAGTCTTTCTTGGCTGGCTGCGGCATTTTTAAGCTCTGACGCTTTAAGAGTATTCGATGACTAGAAGTGTCCTTGTTCTTTCGCTTACATTTAATTCAAAATACACAAATTACAGCCATACATCGTAAAGTGTATATGCTCTATAGCACCGTAGCACAGTCATACCGGCCACCAGTGATTTGATCCCTTCGCAAAAAAATATCATCACTTTGGATTTCCTTAAGCTTTCACGGGCGGCGACAAAATTGTTGAATTATTGTTATTATTAGCCGCGGGCTGTTAGAGCGGATTAAGGCAGACGTTTCGCCCCCATCATAAGAGGTCATCTTCGGTGTCGGAAACACGTTTGACAAGGTGTACGCTAAATCACCGTGGTACTGAGGTAGAGACGATTTTTAAATTGGTTTCCATCGGCGAGGACACCTTGCGAAACGTTTCTCCGGGCTTAAGATGGCCTCCGATGGTGGGGCCGAAATAGCAGTCGAACACGGCATAACAGTCCAGTAAATAATAACAATAATTCTATCCTTGTTTATCGATTTTGTAACTGCGGTCGCCTATTCTCGAACCCTAGCTTCCATCGACGCCGATGCAAACAGTCCTCTATACTCATGGTGTCTTTAACATCTTTTCTCCAGGAATGCCTAGTCCTTTCGTTTTCCTTCTATTGGGCGGTACCTATTTCCTTCTTTGACAATCTCTACTGTGCCACGCGGTTTAAGTGTCCGAACCAATTTAACATTTCCACCTCTACCGTTCCTATTATGGCTACGCCAATCCCCATTTCCGCTCTTATATCTACATTCTCAATTCTGTCCAACTAGTTTGTCTACAGCGTCGTCTCCAAAAATCCATCTCCACAGCTCTCAGATTCTGGATTTATTTCTTTTATTTACTTTCTACACTGTTGCCCCCTATCAACATATACCCTCTACTTTGGTTTTATACCTTCTAATGGTATTTTTGTTTAGCTCTACAGTCCAACGTGACTCCTGGCTTCCAACACCAATCTTCTCCAATGTATCCTATCCATTGTCATCCCAGTGTAATCTGAAAAACGTTTCAAAACATTTACTAATAATTTTTATCTTGATTATAAGGCTTACAAAACAAATATATAATAACATTATTGCTACGAATAACGTCTGAAATATTTAGGCGTAATAATAACATCTGATGGTGACAGAAATCGAGGAATAAAACCAAGAATGGCGCACACAAAAACAGTTACAAGGCAATTGAATAACCTACTATAAATTACCCGAATTACAAAGCATAATAACATTTGGAGGTGAAGAGTGTAAGACGTATTTTTTGGCCCGGTTAAAGAAGACGATGAATGGAGAATAAGAAATAACCATGAGATAGATGAGCTACTGAAGCTTGAGGATACTGTAAGATTCGTAAAGGATCAACGAACACAATGGCTAGGTTACCTATAGGGGATGGATGGTCAGCGTATGCCAAAGAAAATCCTGAGGGCGCAAGTCTGTAAAAGTAGAAACCAGGGGTCCACCTAGGATAAGATAGTTGGATGATGTGCTGGATGATGTGTTGGATGATGTGTTGGATGATGTGTTGGATGATGAATGGATTTGAGGGATTACGTTTTTGTTGGGATACATAAGATGAGTTTGTAATCAAAGAGCAAACACTATTGTAATTAACGAAAGCGACGACGACCGCGTCTCCCTTACGACTTCTAACAAGGTGACAAGTTTTCGTAACTACTCATCAATTGAGCAATTACACCGTGTGTATGGAGTAAATTATAATTACTGTTTGATTTGGTTGCCACACATCGGTTTCGTGGCGTAAACACGAGATTTTCATAACCTCTCGTTAACGATAAAATTCGGCTTTGATTGATGTTTTGCTTTCTCCATCGTTTTGTTTCACAAGGCACAATTTGTCGCTCAATCGTTATTCGCGCAGATACGTTTCTGCAACAAGCCAACGAACCTGCGTTTCGTCATGTCAACAGGAGGTGATAAGCCGAATGGTTTAAGAAAGATTATGAAAGACCTGAGTTAAATATGTGACACATCCACTTGTCATAAAAATATAGGCTACATTTTGCCAGGTAATAGGTTTGAAGCTGACTGCACTTGCAGAAATAAATTTTGTTGGGGCGAATTAATACATTTATTGGATATTCATTTTTTTTATATAAAACATATACAGTGTATATGTGAAAATTATAAATTATAAAATACATAAATCAGTGACGGCTGGTGGTTCCAAATTTTGGTGGTTGCAGTAGTTAGTTGAGTGGATGGGAGACGGTTAAAAGACATTAAACTATCATAATCACAGTTATACAAAATTATTACTATAATTTTATAACCTCAAACAACGGATAACGTTTGAAACAACATAAACACTAAACCTGGCATAACTTATAAATCAAGAAGGCTGTGCTGATTTCATGACACAAATTTTGCGCTACAGCGCTACTTGTGAAGCGTTGCAGAACGCTTTGCAACCGCCTAGCTAACACAGGGAACATAGGGCAGTCGTGAAAAGTAGCGCACATCCTCCCATATGTTTGTGTAGTAAGCTCTGCCATGTACTGTTCAAGTTGCAAACGGCCTACAACCACCAGCCTGCACGCCACATTTGAGTTGTTCGCGAATATTACCGCGTAGGATCTAATACGCTGTCCGTTGAAATTTATGATAATTTTAGCTGCTTAATGTTTTCGTATATTATTTTGTAGTTTAGTTATTCTATATTGGTGGTTGTGCAACGCTGCAACCATAGCACCAGCCGCCCATAGCACCAGCCGCCACTGACATAAATTCTAAAATATTTTACAATCATCATCATCATCATCTCCTAAGACCTGTTCCGGTACCCATCTCCTCGTCGGTCTACCGACATCTCTTTTCCCAGTAGGATGATGACCCAAGGCAGTCACAGGTACACGGATATTAGGCATGTGATTCAAGTGTTTACACCATGTTCTTCTGTGGTCTGCAATCTTATGGTGCAATGATGCTATGTTTAAATCTCGTCTAATATGCTCGTTCCTCCTCCGATCCAAGAGAGAACAACCTTGCGTCACTCTTAGAAATTTAATTTCGGCTGCCTGGTTCCTCTGCACCTCCCTTTTACCAAGAGTCCATGTCTCACTAGCATACAGGAATGTGCGGACAGCCACAGTTTTATAAAATTTTATTCGGGTATCCTTCCGTGTTTTATTTTTCAGGTACCTATGAATCGTTTCATAGATGCGTCTAAATTTTGTTAGCTTACCGTCCCAATCAATATCAGTATTTTACAATTATTAAAATTAAAAAGAATCTTCAATTGTTTTATACTTTATAAAGAGTCTTTAAAATTGTATGTCCCTTCAATTTCCTGGGTTATCTGGCGGGGCTGCTTCTATGCTTTCACATCGGCTGTTGTCCTCCTAAGTTGGGATGTCGATCACAGGATTTCCTCGTGCCCGTTGCGTCCATCCAAATTTTGCTGCTTGTTCAGTCCTTGTTAACAGCCATCGGTCGGTGAAGATCTCATACGCCGGTCCTTGACTTCGTGGTCTAATTCAGCCGTTCCATCGACGATACGCTCTTCCTTCCCAGAGACTGCGAAAGACTCCTCACTAGAGACTGCGTAACGCATGGCCAATCCGTACTTTTATAGATTTACGAATATGACGTCATTTTTACATGTTAAAACGTTCTTGATTTTACTAGAAAATCGACCACGTGTTAGTGGACATGAACTTCCGGTTTCTAGACCTTTCCAAACCACGTGTTTTTAACGGCATGTGCTTGCATAGCTAATTTACTTTGTCAGTCGAATAAATACTATTAAAATGTATTTAATATTAAACTAATTAGTTAATATTAACTAATTAGTTTTTCCAATTTGCAAACTAATATAAATCACTTCTAGTGTGTCTGTTGACTTACTGTTAATTATCTTCACACAACTCGTTACGCGCACAACACTTATTCACTTTCACTCTACACTGCACTGCTGCTTTTTATTGTTTATTATCGTTTTAAACTACGTTAACACGCAGCACTTATTCTAATAACAATTGTCTTAACAACATTCACACCGCTTTGCGCAAGACGCCAACTAAGGCTTCTGGCTTCCAGTAAATATGTCCCCATCTGTTCACACATAGTGTGAATGTTTGTCTCATTGCAGTATATTTATCTGTAGGATCTGATCTTATAGTTTAGTAAGGACAATTTTGGGATGAGGATTGATTTAAATAGTTATGCGTCACGAAACGCCCAAGCTACAATATCGTTCGTAACGGTCGCGGAACGGAAGATACGTATGCAGAGCGGTGGACGGGAAACACGAAAGCAGCAACCGTGACTTTCCATAATCATCATCACAACCTTCTACACACATAAAACCAAAATTCCCGGTTGTCTCCGTGTGCACCAGTCCCACACCTCTTCGTCCCTTCGGCTTGTAAAACAATATTTGCTTGGGGATGCGGCAGTCAACCAATTCGTTTAAAATTTTCCAACCATTTTAACCGACGTTGGGCATTCATATCGAGTATGATTATAATATTCGGTTCCTAACATTTCTTCTCCGATCTTGAAAAGTACCTGAGAAATATCGTGAAGAGGTACTGAGAAAACGTCGGGCGCTTCAATACAATTGGCCTGGGATTCAGTTAATATCTAATTCTCAGACCCATAGAGAAATATGGGGAGGGTTATTAGCTTGTAGAATTTCAGGCGTGTTTCCCTTTACTTGTTGATTTTCGAGTTCCCCTGACAGTACCCACATATGGTTGAATTATGTAACTTCTTCACTACATCATTGTTTGTAATATAAGACGCATTATAGCCTGGCTATTCAAAATTGCCGATCTGCTCCAGAACAATACCATCTACAACAATGCTTACTCGTATGGGATCAGCTTCATAAAAGCCATCACCTTAGACTTCAGTGTGGAGATCTGTAATTCGAAATACTTGTAGGTTCGATGGAGTGAGTTTACAGCCATCTGTAAGCCGCTTTCCGAGCTCGACAGGACAACCTGGTCATCTGCAAACAACACCGTGTTAACTGAAGAGTTGCCTATCATAAAATGCTCCGGAAGATTTAATTCCTAATTCACCATCTACATATAAATTAATATCGGTATGGAGAACCATACATGACTTCCATGTCCTAAGATTTATATTTAAAATAATTTTCTAAATGAAATCTTTCCATAGAAACTACCTCTTCCTTCAGCCTTAATCAGACACAGTACTCTGTTCCTTATGGAACATGGAAGTAAAAATTACCCTTGTTAAAACGTAAGTCATTGCAGGTAAACTACCCCTTTCCCTTAACAGATCTTCACCAAAAATAATAGGTGTTGAGTACTCCACAATTCAGAGCTGTATGCCAAAAATTATTTGATTCTGTTTGAATTTGCGGCTCTTATCGTTTGCCACAGAAAATATCGGTATGGAGAACCATACATGACATCCATGTTCTAAGATTTATATTTAAAATCATTTACGAAATGAAATGTTTCCATAGAAACTACTTCTTTCCACTTATTGCTTCAGCCTTAACCACAGTACTGTGGTCACTAACGTATACCACGTCACGTTAGCGCACTCGATTTTCACTGATGATGGCAGTCGGTGGCACTACCGAAACGTCTGGTTTTGCAGAAAATATTGGACCACTGCCAAACAGGCCGGCAAGGAATTTTAACAACAAACTTCTTCTTTGTTGCCGATAACATAGTAGGCATATAAAAAATTATCCCCTCCCCCTTCAACTATCATTTTCATTTATAGAAAATTACCCCCCCCCCTTCAACTATCCTTTTCATTTATAGATATTTCACCTACCTTTTCACAGTAGAGTATTATGATCTTCTTTTCAGGATACTTTATTTATCAAAATTAAGTACTTTACAGTTGTTAAAAGACAAAACGTTGCAGATAAACTACCCCTTCCCATTAACCGATCTTCACGAAAATCAACAGACCTTGAGCTCACCGCAACTCAGGCTAGTATGCAAAAACCTATTTGATTCTGTTCGAATTTGCGGCAGTTATGGTTCGCCATACAAAAAATTCAACACACACACACACACACACACACACACTTTCGAAAAATGGCTTTTCTTCATGTTTTGAGGGTAGTACAATCAGAATCAGCCCTTATTTCGAACACACCATCACCATACTTCCACTTCCTTATGGAACATGGAAGTAACAATAGAAGGCACTGTTGTGTACTCCACAATTGATCAGGCCCATGCTAGGAGTTATGCTCGGTCTTCCTGTCTCAATTATGATTTTGTTTACCACATAAAATTTGTAAGGCTCTCATTAGGAGTTCTGGATCTTTTTCTTTGCCATTATTGCCCACAGCCTGCCCCTATTTACTCTATATACTAAATGAGTTTCCAAAGTCGATGACGGCTACGTGTATGTGAGCAACTGATACGTTCTTTGACCTGGGCTGGTGTGAAGATGTAATCTACCTATGATTTGCCTTGCCTTGAAACCATGCTGGCCTTCCGGGAGAATGGTCTCCGTTATTGCATTCAGTCGTTTTGCTAGGATAGTATACAATTTGTAATGCTTGTTAAGCAGGCTGGCCCCTCTATAATTATCACAGTCATCTGTTTAACAAACATTACCAACGAATACTTATAAAGACGTTTTACCGTACATCTGAACATCGTGCGTGGGGTGTATGGTGTACGACTTTGGGGTTGTACTGAGGTAATATACTAAAATAATTCAGACTTTTCAAAATAAGGTTCTTTGCAGTACTTTTGGTGGACCATGGTACGTAAGAAAGAATGACATCCATCGGCACCTGAAAATGCCTGCGGTTGCTGACGAGATAATTACTGGTTGCGGATAAATATGTAAGAACTGCATGATACTGCTGGACTCGTTCGGCGATTCCAGAGACAAAAACCATTTACACTGGTGAACTAAATATGTATAGTAATTCTCAGCACATGAACAAAGTGTAACTGTACTGAGGAATGCTCCAGTGGGAGCTTATCCTACACACTGTTAACTTATGCATTAGAATAAAATTGTTAGATAGTTTGTAACTAGTTGCAATGAAGTTAAATAACAAAACACCGTGTGTAGATGTTTTAATGGCTTCATACAACATGTAAGAAAATCTTCTTAAGACGTGAGGTAATTGTTTTATTCATTAACAATTACCAAAGTCGTTAGGTCTTTCAGCCGCCATTCGTGGTTTCCAAAGACGGCCCCGGATTCTGCGGGTCCAAATATCAAGAGTAAAACGTTTACGATGAATACAGCCCGGGAAGAGCTTCTTTGCGTTCCAGGAAGTGATTACGGAAGACGTAATGGAGTGTGTGTTAATGGAACGTGGACAACAGAAGTAAACGTGAGTGCAGTAGCCTAAAGGGAGTCACATAGTGCCTACAATATCGGGGCTACAATTAGTTAATACATTTCTTGGCTGTTGTCAATTCAGGAAATGGTCAGTTTACAGTACGTTTAACTGCGGCGTTGCTTTCACTTTACTTGAGACTTTATGATGCGTAAAATCGCTGTCGAAGTTAACAGATTTGAAGGGTTTTACCGTTATGCTCATACAAGTTGTGTAATGTCCGCTTGTCCGCATCGTTAATAAAAATTTCGGTATGGACAGCTATACATGACTTCCATGTTCTAAGATTTATATTTAAAATCATTTTGGAAATGAAATATTTCCATAGGAACTACTTCTTGCTTCAGCGTTAACCACAATACTGTGGTCACTAACGTATACCACCTCAAGTTAGCGCACTCGATTTTCACTGATGATGGCAGTCGATGGCACTGCCGAAACGTATGGTTTTGCAGAAAACATTGGACCACGGCCAGACAGGACGGGAAGGAAATTTAACAAACTACTTCTTTGTTGCCGATAACGTAGTACACATATAAAAAAGTATCCCCTCCCTCTTAAACTATCATTTTCATTTATAGAAAATTACCTCCACCCCCTTCAACTACCCTTATCATTTATAGATATTCCATCTACCTTTCTGCAATGGATTATTATGACCTTCTTTTAAGAATACTTTATCTATCAAAATTAAGTGCTTTACGCTTGTTAAAACGTAAAACGTTGCAGGTAAACTACCCCTTCCCTTTAACCGATCATCACCAACATCAATGGGCCTTGAGTTCATTACAACTCAGGCAGGTATGCAAAAATGTATTTGATTCTGTTTGAATTTGCGGCAGTTATCGTTCGCCATAGAAAAAATTCTACACACACACACACACACACACACACACACACACACACACACACACACACACACACAACCACAGACATTTTTCGGAAAATGACCTTTCGTCTTGTTTTGAGGGCAGTACAACGAGAATCAGCCCTTATCTCGAACACGATTTTTTTTCGCCATCACCATACTTCCATTTCCTTATAGAACATGAAAGTAAAAGAAAACTCGCCTTTCTCTGAGTCACGTTTAAAAACACCATCATTATCATCACTACTACCTAGAGAGTACCGCTAATGCAGTGGCGCAACTGGGAGCTACTCCTGGCAGGGGGATAATGAAACTAGCTTCTGGTGGAGGAATGAATTTAACTTTGGTTTAAGTTTGGGCCCCCCATTACCCTCAATAGAAACTAGAAATTCATTATTCTTTCTGTATGATTTTATAAATTTTAGCGTCTCAAATTTTTTGAGTAAATTCAAGTGAAGTATAAGGGTTGAAAATGTATTGAAAACTTTTAACTTCAAAATATTCTATCTTGATTAATTTTCGTTATTTTGAAGAATGTTCATCTTCTTCATTCACATCACTTAATGAATATTAATTGTTAAACTTTTACTTGTGAACTTACTTTGTTTTTCCCCGTATGCGTTTCGGCGTGATGTGCGCCTTCTTCAGCGGTGTGATACAGAATGTCCGGAACTTGTAACGGTTTTTTAGTTGGTGGTTTGTGTGAGGGGGGTGGAAGGGAATTGGCGCTGGAATCCGAATTATTGTATGTTTTATGTATAATTGTGTCAAAGAGTGCGTGTGATTTAAAGTGTAATTGGTCGTTAAGTATGTTGTTTGGTTGTGTTGTGTAGTGTTTGTATATTTCATATTGTTCTGCTGTGTTAAGTTTCCGACTTTTAGGCACGTAGTGTAGTATCTCAAGATTATTTTCTATGTTGGTGTAGCTGTGGTTTTTTGTATGTATGTGTGTGGCAATCGCGGAATGTATGTTGCTGCTGGATAGAGCTTTTAGGTGTTCAGAGTAACGTGAAGTTACCAATTAAAAAACCGTTATAAGTTCCGGACATTCTGTATCACACCAAAACGCCGAAACGCATACGGGAAAAAATAAAGTAAGTTCACAAGTGAAAGTTTAACAATTAATATTTACTTGATTAATTATTATTCAACATTAATGTAATAAATCTCATGCGATTAGGAATCTCTTTAGTTCTTTATTTCATTCTGATTTCTTAATAAATCTTGTCAACTTAGACCATTAAAAATATTTTGAGAAATCCATTTTATTATCCCTTCGCAATTCCATTTAAGGATTTTGTCACAAGAATGCTTTAATAATTTATACTTTGCGCTAAAGTATGTTATTTTTTATGTAAAATCCGGCAATAAAATCTTATTTATTTTTCGAAATTAAAGCCATGAAACTGATGCTTTACCTGTGCATAGACGACAGTTGAAACTAGAGGTTTCATGATATAGTCGGCAGCCCTGCGCCCGTCGATAAGGTTTGACGCGCACGCGAACCAATTTGTAATTTTCTTTTCTTTTGTATGAAGGAACCCACCTGCATTGTATCTGCTTCGAAGTACTTTATTGTAAAATAGTACAAGCTATTTCAAGTTTTACTTTTATCTAACACAATAATTACAATATTAATTGATGACTCGTTGGGCACTTGGTGAAACATATTAATACAAAGGATTTTAAAAATATATAAACACTTGGTACGTTTCACAGTTTTTATTTAACTCTGACAGCTGTTTCACCTGATTAAGCTATTGCCAAAGAGATCAGTGAACAACTAAACTAAACAAAGGATGTTAGGGTGGTGAACATATGTTTAGGGCGTGTATCCGGACATGCGTGGGGTGTGATGATGGAGGGGGTTAGAGAAGCTAAGGGAAGGTCAAGTGTATGTAAAAACTAAATATAATCTGAATGCAAAATATAAAAATTAACTAAACTAAATAACAACTTTTAATAAAGGAGATACACAGGATTCAGTTTGTTCGTTTGTTAAATTTTTGTTACTTTTTATTGCTTTTCTAATTTCTAAAAAATCCATTTTCCAACCTTTTTGTATGTTGTGCAGTAGTGTTATGTTTTTTGTATCTATGAAGTGATTGTGTTGTAAGCAATGGTCTGCAAAACCTGTATTAACTGTATTAGTTAAAATCGCCTTCTTATGTTCAGAAATGCGATGTTTCAGAGCACGGCCACATTGTCTGATATAAATAGCATCGCATTCTGGACAGTGTATTTTATAAACTCCATTTTTCTCTAATGTATTACTAACAATAATTACTGTTAGCTTTTTTTTTTCAAGGAAAGGAACTAAAACCTTCATTTATGTTTTAAATGTGATCTTTTCAAGTTTTTCATTTCTAGGCACTTTACAAAAATAAGTAGTACTATTGTGGTAAGTTTTTTAAATTTATTTTTAATAAAATATGTTCTTGTTTAACCATTTGTTTTCTTTAAAGTTTTGTTAGTTTTAACGTGCGTGTGCATGATGACAGATTGTTGATGACCTACTCCTAATGTAAAACATTTTCACAAATTTATGTGAAAAAAACTGCAAAGCCTTTTTCGATTTGGTGTTCCACTTCGCTAAATATAAGCGCAAGAGTATTGTATAAAGGAGTGGCGGCTGGTGCTATGGTTGCAGCGTTGCACAACCACCAATATAGAATAACTGAAGTACAAAATAATATACGAAAATATTAAGCAGCTAAAAGTATCATAAATTTCAACGCACAACGTATTAGATCCTACGCGGTAATATTCGCGTACAATTCAAATGTGGCGTGCAGGATTGTGGTTGTAGGCCGTTTGCAACTTGAACAGTATATGGCAGAGCTTATTACACAATCATATGGGAGGTCGTGCGCTACTCTTCACAACTGCCCTATGTTCCCAATGAAAGCTTGGCGGTTGCAAAGCGTTCTGCAACGCTCCACTAGTAGCGCTGTAGAGCAACTTTGTGTCATGAAATCAGCACAGCCTTCTTAATTTATAAGTTACCGGTATGTCAGGTTTAGCCGTTACGTTGGTTCATTCACGATAAACGTTATCCGTTGTTTGAGGTTATAAAATTATAGTAGGCCTAATAATTTTGTATAACTGTGATTATGAGAGTTTAATGTCTTTTAACCGATCTCCCGTCCACTCAACCAACTACTGCAACCACCGAAATTTGGAACCAACAGCCGCCACTGGTACAAAGCGACAGTTAATGTTTGCAACGTCCGGCTATTGAACTCCGCACTTTTCTATTTTCCATTGATGGGTGGGGAGGCGTGCGCCCATCGAACTGTTCCTCAGTTATATATGCGCCCCCATAAATTCAAACGTCGCCTATGACTGACATAGACACTCCTGTAGGGGGAAGTGTGTCTGGGTGCAAAAAGATGAAGGTAGATTAATAGGTTCTGCCTTCGTTTTCTGACGAATGAATAGTTGTTTCAAATATTGTTCTAAGGCTTTCAAGGCCGGTGTCATTAGTATCAGAAGTATGTACCGGGCTGTTTGGCCGTGGTCCAGGGTATTCAAACAAACCGAACGTTTCAGCAGCACCACTGGCTGCCATCATCAGTGGAATTCGAGTCTACCTGAACGCGGGTTGTTAAACGTCAGAGCCACGGTACTGTGGTGAAGGCTCATATAAGACGGTCCTTTTTGGAACCACGGAGCCTCCAACACAGTACTGTGGGCCTGACGTTTAACAACCCGCGTTCAGGTAGACTCGAATTCCACTGATGACGGTAGCCAGTGCTGCGGCTGAAACGTTTGGTTTGTTTGAAAACCCTGGACCACGGCCAAACAGCCCGGTACATACTTGTAATCCTAGTTGTTTCAAATCCTTGCGAATACCTTCCTTATTACCAAATTTTGAGGGATTTTCATTATTAAAAAAAAACTTTAACTAAATTTTATTACCTGTTTATTAGGCTTTAATGGCCGGCGTCATAATTATTCAAATTAAGAATCTATAATTATCTTGCTGATGGATGTTATCGTCAGACATTTCGGCCTCACCTCTGGAGGCCATCTTCACTAAAACCGTCTTGAAACGACTGACAAGTTGTGCCTCAGTAAAACACAGTACTGTGGCACAGGCTACGTGGTTCCAGAAAGGATCGTCTTATATAAACTTAAAAGAGGTGCACGGTGTCTGCTAGAAACCACCATCGACCAATCAGTGGCGCTTGTTTCTGATTTGAGTGGCGCCATTAAGTTAAGTGTACCTGAACTTTCAAATTAACTTGAAAGAACGATGAAAATTTTTACAATAATTACGCGTCTTCCTAGTAAGGAATACGTATTGTTACGCAATACGGAACGTTCTGATACCATGGAGAACATTGTTCTACGCATTTCTCGCTTAGCCCAGTACGCGCTTGTTTACGCCAAGGCCGCGTTGAAGTATCCTCTAGAATTTTCGAGTACTTGTTAAGAACGTATATTATGGAACTCTGCAGACTATAAATACCCCAACCCGCCGGTTAGTTTCAGTTTACTTGGGGCGATTACTCAGTGCGTTACAAGTGGCTATTAGTGACAAGTGATTATTGTGCGGCACTCTATTAGTTGACATTATTATTGCGTGTGGACAAATTTACTTGAATTATTGTACGAGTATAATCTTGTTGATTTACAAACTGTTAATTGTGATAATTAAAACTGGTGATTAGTAACATGATCGGTGTGTGTAATTTTGTTTTCCACTGTACCATACGACTATCAAGTGGAACGTCGTAACAGTGTTCTTTCCCGACAAAGTAACGTCAGTATAGTCTACTGTTGGTCACGTGATTGCCTGTATTGACGCGTGCGAGCGCGCCCATACGTCACCGCAGGCGTCCCACTTGTGTTGTGTCCCACTTCGCGAACCTTACACACTGTCATACAGTACAGACAGATCTGTCTTTGTGTTCGCGGTACAATGCTTTCTCCGCTGTACTGTAGGCCTACTGTTATGATGACAATAAGGAACAACCAGAGTTTACACCGTGTAAATTATAGACTTGTGAATAACCGAATGTTTAACGTGAACGAGTTACCAGCCCTTTGCACAACCCCCAACCTGAGGACCAGGTAATTTGTACTCAAGGTTTCCTTCCTCTACTCTTTGGTGATCCAACACCTAATTATCTAGGCAGCAACATTGCCATACCCTGGCAGGGGGTAAAAAGACATAGTATTTATGAATATTAATAAAAAATAGTCGTATAATGCATGTCTTATAATGCAGTGTGTCTTAAAATGCATGCAACGACGTTGTGAATAAGTTGCATAAGTTCAACCTTATGTGCGGGACTATCAGGCGAACCCCCTGGTCAGCAAGTAAAGGAACACGCCTAAAATTCTACAAGGTGATGGCTCTTCCCATACTTCTTTATGTGTCTGAGAATTGGATTTTAACGAAAGGCCAGGGCCAGTCGCATCCAAGCGGCTGGAATGAGATTTCTCAGGCACGTGCCAGGGTATACTCTCCATGATCATTAAAGAAACACAGATATACGGCAGGAACTGAATATTATGAGTATACTCGACAGGATCGCCCAGTATCGGCTGAATTGGTGGGAACATATTTGCCGAATGGATGACTGCCGCATCCCCAAACAACTGTGGAACTATAAGCCGAGGAAACGGAGGGGTGTGGGACGTCCGAGGAAGCGCTGGAGTGACCAGCTCTAATCTTAGCCTATTTGAGACCGGAACAAACCATCTTTGGTTTAATCCAATCTTAGAGAGAGAGAGGAAGAGAGAGAGAGAGAGAGAGAGAGAGAGAGAGAGAGAGAGAGAGAGAGAGAGAAACAGACACAGAAAGAGAGAGAGGGTCATAATATAATGTTGTGATTTTTTTTTATTGTCCGTTTTTCAGTAAGCTATCCGTTCGGCACGAGGAAGAAGACCCCCTCCCCACCATCAAATAAAGAATTACTTCACATAGTTAGATATTAAATAATAAATCGATATCTACCCAAATCAGCGATATGCGTCGAGATGATCAACAGCGGTCGCGGTAGCGAGTTAAGCTGAGGTGGCTTTACTGACCTACCTATACATTCCGGACGGACGGAGTGGCCGCGGCCGCGCGACTCGACAGTCAGTCTGTGCCCGTCACCCGACAGCTATACATGTAACGTGCATACGTATACAGTTTTGCTTTCACTCGCCGTGTGTTCGATTCAACAACGTCTGTACGTTTGTTGTTGTCAGTGTGCAGTGCTGTTTATATATTATTTTCTTATGTGTGTTTGTGCCTTGTTGTTGTTGTGATAACAACACAATATCAGGATTTATTTATATATACATTTGTTGTTTTGTCCTGTCTCGCAAACTATATTGTGACACGTCCAAATAAGTTTGTTTTTATGTGACGCAGGTTCGAGTCTTTTACAAAAAAAGTATTAATATTATGACACACCTTTGCTCTAAAATAATTATAATTTTTTAATGGAAATCAAACAAATATAAATACAGAGTGTTAAAAATAATCTCGTATAGTTGTGTTTAAAAAGAGTATAAATTTTATTATTTTTTTGTTTATGCATTAACAGGTGATTGTGGGCAACGTTCGGTATTTCGTTAGAATATTCTCGATAAGTTTAAATTAAAAATAGTCATTCTGTAGGATTTGTTTAAGTCAGTGTTTTTCGTTATAAACGTAACGACAGAACCGGTGACACTTAATTGTGACAAAGAGTTTATAAATAGTGAAGTGGTGTGTGAAGAAGGTACTACATAAAACTTTGTGGATACTGTTCAACACTGAGGATCTTGCCGTAAAGTAAGTTGTTTATTTTATTTCCTATAATACATATATGTATTTGTAAGATACATGTGCGCGTGTGTGTGAGTGTAATATCAGGAATAAATTCTACACATCGCTTTTGAAGAACACAAGCGTTTGGAGGTTATGGAATAAGCCGCTTTCCACACATTTTTCACACAAGCGTGGACAATGATGTCCAGCTATGGCAAAAAAATTATCATACACACTACAATGCCGACTTGTTGAAACTCTTAGGGTTCACCAACTTAAAAACCAGGCGTGTATTTACTTGGGGAACGAACGCTAATGTAGTAGTAACTCTTTTTTAAATATACAAACAGGTTTATTACACAGCATTAGCATAGCCTATACGTTTGAAATGTGAAATACAGAAAACTCAATTCAATCATTAAGTATCTTTTAAACAGTGTTTCAATAACGCTTGTTTGTACTGTGTTATTACCGTTTACTGTAATGGGACTGATTTCACCCACTTTAAAGGTAGTACTGTTGATTAGTCTTAACTCGATTTGTCTTTTGTATGAAGCCGACCCGACCCCGCACTCCCCCAAGGACAAATTCTAGATAAACGTATCTTTATAAGAATCTAACAACGGGCAGCCTGTGTGAATTTTTTTGCAACAATTTGGAGGCCCTTTGAAAAAAATGGATCAAAATTAATAACGCGGTTGATGTGTTTCGGGCCGTTATTTTGAGTTCGTAAAAATTACGTTTTGGCCAATTATGTTTCAATGACTTTCAGCCGGTTTTTTTTCCGGCAAATTCGAATGCCATTGTTGTTCCCATTAGACTATAAAACATAATTTTACAGATAATTCATTTAATACCAATACTAGTAACGGCAAACAGAATTTAAAATTGTTGCATCCTTCATTAGAAATATAACCTAACGACTGCGAATGCAGTAACGACTTTTACTGGAATAAAAGTTCCCCAAATCATACATTATTTATAAAAAAAGTTGAGTTTTCTTTGTTTATTTAGTCTGTTGTTGAAAGTCCTCATGTAGGTCATCATCTATCTTTGTTGTAGATAATAAACTTATAAGATTATTTATTTAATCGTTTGTTAAAACACATAGTAGAATGTTACAATGGTCAATTATATCCGAATTCACTGGAAAAGAAAACAGTACATTCCCAATAACGGTACCTACACTAATTGTCGATATTTCGATTATGCTATAGCTGCCAACGAAATGTAGTGAATATCACGTATAAATTTAGTTAGATAATAGAAATGGTGAAAATTATAAAATAGCTTGTAGACACGGCTGCAATCGTTTTTCATTTTCATATTTTTTATGAAAAATGTTTCTAGCAATACAGCTTTGATCTGTGCCTGTGATGCCTAAGTTGTCGTTAGGTTAACAGGTAAACTAAAAGTACACATAAAAAGCAATACGACTCTAAAATAATACTCACTTTTTTGTCGTAAATTTTTGCTTTGTACAGTAAATTTTACACATGTACTTTTTGTCGCTGAAGTCTATTTGTGGTTGTCGCTGTTCTCTGGTCTAGTATAATACATTTACAAGGTTTTTTTTAGATTGTTTATGAATACCGTCAACAGTTACAGTACAGTCCTTAAAGATATAATATATTCTATTTTAGTCGTAACACCTTTGTAAAAAGAATTTTTGTTTATTTTGGTCGTAAGGTAGGTTTGTTAGGTGAGGTTTAAATATAATTACACAGTAATAAAATCCACCCATTATGAACAAAATTTTTAGTGTAGGTTCGGCATATTTATGAGTGAAGAAGAAGAAGAAGAAAACCTTCGAATGTTACAACAATGCTTATTTCGGTTTTCTTTTAGTTGTTTCTTTTGGACGTGCTAAGATTGTCACAAAGTGCCAATCGATTACAATGATTTTATTTACTTATCAGACATTATATTTTGTCAACTACCAGTTTTGTTTACTTTAAAGAATAAGCTAAAAAACCGAAAAATTCTTACTTAACTTCACGCATTACTACATTACGTATTATAATACAATAGTTTAGAATTGGTAGACTTCTTCTTCTTACATTGTGTAATATCGATACTATCACGTACCCAAAACATCGAACTGTAATGCAGGTACGGTTATTAGGAAAGTAGGAGTACATAAATTTTCTTTCATAGTACAATGATGGGAACTCGTAGTATTAACTAACTGTAAACCTATCTTTATGAGATTCGAACTATGGGTAGCTCGTGTAAAATTTTTACATCAACTAAAAGGTCCTTATTCTAAAAAACGCTTTAAAGTTTTTTTTAAATTTATTTTATTTTTGCAATCTGTTTACAAAATAAACATTTGGAAAAATTGATGACAATATATATGACATGTAGAGGGTGGTCCATTGATCACTCCTCCTTAAGCACTAATATTACAGAAATCTAGCCGGAATGTCCACTTGTTTGTGGCGTTTGAGTCTTCTTGTATTGGTGCCTGCGTCTTCCATGAGCTTTTGAGCTAGTTCGTTGGGGTGCGCCGCTAGTCTCTTACTGTAGTTAACGAAGAATCGTTTGATTTCACGACGGACAGAATTCACTTGGAGGTCGTTCTCGATGACATTATTCGGTACGTACCAAGGAGCGTTGACCATAGCTCGGAGCACCACATTGTGGAATCGTTGTAAAATCTCGATATTTGAAGTACTCGCTGTCCCCCACAGCTGGATGCCATGTGTCCGGGTTGGCTTAAGTATGGCTTTGTAGATAAGGAGTTTGCTTTCCAGAGTTACAGGGGATCTCCTTCCGAGTTGCCAATACATATGCTTGTACTGTAGTCTGAGCTGTTTGTTTTTGTTAATTATGTGCTTTCGCCAGGTAAGGCGGCGGTCCAGATATATACCGAGGTATTTTACATTTTCTTTTTGCGGTAGTTGGCAGTTATCGAGTGTTACCGGCGGGCAGCTGTCACGTCTCATAGTGAAGGTAACGTGTGATGATTTAGTTCCGTTCGCCTTTATCCGCCACTTCTTGAACCATTGATGGATTTCATTAAGGTTGATCTGTAGGTTACGTGAGGCGCAGGCAGCATCTGCGTGCGAGGCCAGGATCGCCGTGTCGTCGGCGAAAGTTGCTGTCATAACTTGATTTGAATTTGGAAGGTCTGCGGTATATTAGGTAGAGCACAGGACCCAGTATACTTCCTTGTGGGACTCCAGAGTTGACTTGATGCAAGCTTGTAAATTCATCTTGATGTTTGACAAAGAAGTATCTACCTTGGAGGTATGATCTGAGGACAAGATAGTAAACGTGTGGAAGGAGTTTCTTCAATTTGTATAATAGGCCGGTACGAAACCTTGTCAAAGGCCTGGCTTATATCCAGGAAGGCTGCAGAGCAATATCGTTTACCTTCGAGATCGCTGCTTATTTTATTTACAATGCGATTGACCTGTTCTATGGTGCCATGTTTTTTCCTGAAGCCAAATTGGAAATCAGGTATTGTCTTCCTCTCATGTAATATTGGTTGGAGTCTTTGAAGAAGCTTTAAAGTTAATAATCTGAATGATGTGTGTTCAATTGCCAGTGCGTAATTGCCATTACGTTTTTTGCCGGTGACTTTTAGTGTGTTTCTTTTTCGGCAAAATCTTATGTCAAGGTTCCCATTATTCTTAGAAATATAAACTAACGTTTGCGATATGTAATATTGACTGCACTGAAAGTTTCCCAAATCATACATTCTTCCGGAAGACTATAAAACAAAGTTGAGCTGTCTTCGTGCATCAACGGACCTCATGAAAGTCGTCATCTATTTTTGTTAATGTTGAAACCTAGAAGATTATTTTTTAGTCGTTTGTTGAAACATACGATAAACAGGCAATTATCCGAACGTGAAATATTAGAACAAATATCCGAATTCATCGGAAAAAACAATTTCGAAATTCGATATAACAATTGTTATCGGTCCCTTCATACGCGTGCTACGTTTTAAACTGTTTTTCTATTATTTCGTTCAATTTTCATTTAATGCATTATCACTTCGTATAGTGAAACAGCATAAAAGAGCAGCCTGTTTATTTATTTATTTATTTTTTTAATATTACAATAATATTGATCTATAACGTTTAGACGAGGCATGAGATTGTATCGATCCATCACTGCAATAATTACTGCAATTATAAATAGTTTCGTGTTTTTTAAACGAGAAACTTATAAACATTGAACTTATCTTATGACAGATCTGCCCAAAGAAGCTGTTTGAAAATTATTCACAAACGTAAGCAGTTTTCTCATCATGTTTAACTTACTTATAGGTCTATTATGCTTAAATATTGAAACCTATAAACTAGTAGACTCCCCGAGTTGCAGGACTCACTCTCCGTGTTAATTTTTCAATTAACAGAAAAAGTACGGAAACCCCGAACACTACTACTTTTCTTTTGTAAAATAACAAATATAATTAATTCACTACCGACTCGGAACACAAAGTTTATATAGGTAAAAACGCAAAGTTGTACCTTATAGCCTGAACCGGTTTTCCCTTTTAAAAAGCTTCTTCAGTGTCTGCCGTTGGGAGCACTGTCCGTCTTGTTGTTGGCGACGGTATCGACTTTTGAAAGATCGATGTTGTGTGTGTGGGGTGTGGTATGTTCGAATAATGCGTGTGATTAGAATTGTGTCTGTTCGTTTAGGATGTTGTTTTTATGTGTTTTCGTGTGTTTGTATATTTCCACACATGCGAAAACATCGGCAATAACATGGACATTCTACACGTACACACAAAAGGTCGAAAACTAGACACTCTAGAACAATTGGAAATATACAAACACACGAAAACACATTTGGATTTGGGTTAATGTTCCTTTTAAACTGAACGCGGGTGGATATTTACAATTTTTCAAACGTTTGTTCAATTTTCGGGTTCTCCTGTCCTAAAATTCTGATATTTTAAAAAATGAACACTATGTTAAGATTTCTGTTAACATTCATAAACATAACTTAGAAACGTTTTGGTGGCGATCCATAATTTTCATGGAGCGTTAGTAAACATTAAATTTTGTCAAATTATTAAAGATACCGGGTTTTAATTTTGGATAAAACTAAATACAACTATTATATTAACGACTCGGAACACAAAGTTTTTTATAAGTAAAAACATAAAGTTTTACCTTACAACCTGAACCGGTTGTCACCTTTTAAAGACTTCTTGAGAGGTTGCCGCTGGTAGCGCTGTCCGTCCTCTTACAACTTAAAACTTTATGTTTTTACTTATAAAAAACTTTGTGTTCCGAGTCGTTAATATAATAGTTGTATTTAGTTAAAACGGACACGTCTTGGACAACGGAATCGAAGAATTTCAATAAAATTCTCATACTTTGATCCTCCACATTGATTCCCTTTAATGTTATACCCGGCGTAGATTTTTTCGATGTTTCAAAGTTTTCACTTCCTTACATTTTTGCCTCTCGTCCCCTATTTTTGAGGGAGACGTTTTATTATAAGTGACATTTTGTATATAAACAGAATTATCACTGTTGCACACCACTACAGAAAAATTATTCCGATTAGCGCTTTCAAGCTTCACAGCTCATCGTCAGCTCGGAAAATCAGATCAGATTTTCCGATCTTACGATGAGCTGAGAAGCTTGAAAGCGCTAATCGGAATAATTTTTCTATAGTGGTGTGCAACAGTGATAATTCTGTTTGTGATTGTAACCACTAACACAACTTTCTTAATTAAATTTTGTATATAGTGTGGTACAGTGCTGTAACTAGGGGGGATATGACTACTTCTGGGAGGGGATGAGAATATCTTCGAGATTGGACTCCTCATTTTGCTCAGGACAAATGAGGAATTGAGGATTCTCCCTTAAATGTTATAAACACATTTTACGTAATAACATTTGTACATTTGTAAGGATTCAAATACGTACGTTATATACCATATATTGAGTGGATCTCATTATTAAGAAAAACTCTTATTTTATTTTATTAATTTACAAATATTTCAGTACCCGTTATTTCTACAATTATTCATAAGTCTCATTTTAATACACGCAAGTTGTTTAGAAACAGATCTACATTACGCGATTATGGAAAGTTTTAATAGCTGTGTAAGGGGCTTTAACCCCCCCCCCACTTGTTAACCATGTGTGTGGTATTTACTGTATAAATAGAGGAAATTTCAGTACTTAAGTACACATATTACAGAAACTATAAATACAATAATATATTAATTACATAAATATTATAAAAATAATATAATAATAAATGGTTCCACTCGCTTCCCCTCAAACAGTTAGGGGTTTTATGCAAGCAGGCTGTCTTATATCGGGAAAAACCTTTTATTTTTCTTGTTCTCCACTTCAGGCATTAGGTCATAGACCTGTTGGGCCCTCCGGTCGTGATAAAACTCACGCCCCACCCCAGCCAGAGAGATATTAGCCAACCTTTTAACCCACGCCCGGGAGCAAGCCGAGCAGCGGGGGGGGGGGGTTAAGAGTGTTGTTTATGTGTGTAGTATATATTGTGTGCCCTTGTTACTTATCTGGCCCCGGTATGCCAGAGAAGACGTACGTATTATTTGTCCGCGTACGTGCGAGGGGACGAGCAAATCGAGCCGTGACCTTGACTCGATCTCACCACATCGGCAGCACAGCAACGCTCTGATTATATGAGTCAGAGACGCTACCACTGTGCCGGCTCGCCCACTCCTTTTATTTTTTTGTTTTATTAATTTCAATTTTCTTTCCATTTTTCAAAACTTTTGTAATCAATAGAAAACTCTATTAAATAATAAAAATTAACCTTGAAAATCAGTTAAATAATTTTATTATTTCTCTTTCACATGGAAACCTTTAATCTCAGTTTTCCGTTAATTCACCTAAGTGGACTTGGGTAACTTTATCACTAACCCCACGATATGTGCCTTCGCCATACGAGGTAATACTGCGTTTCAACCGCCCACAGGTACTACCCCACAGGATATTACCCCAAGTACACGTCTTCACAAGCCGAGTCCAGCTGATGGATGGGGCTTGATTTTATGGAGTGCCTACTAAGCATCTCTCCAGGTACAATATTTACACTATTTCAATTCATTTTATACGATATAAACAATGAACGCCGTATTGCCGTATATTGTATCAGAAACATTGTCTGTAGGAATATCCTAATTTTCATAGGCTTATAGGCCTATCCGAACGCAAATCAGCCCCAATTGGTTCGGATAACTGGTGTTTTACTGTAATTACCTTATGCTGATTGACGTGTATTTTCGTTGGTAACTCACAAACACAATATATAGTATAAGACACTTATCAGACCGGTTGTTGCATATGGAGGCGAGACATGGACATTGACAAGAAAGGAACTACTAACACTAAGAAGGTTTGAAAGAGAGATCGTAAGATGTGATTATTGATCCGTTAAAGAAGATGACAAATGTAGAATAAGAAATAATCAGGAGATAGATGAGCTATTGATTACGAAGACACTGTAAGATTCATAAAGGATCAACGAATCCAATGGTTAGGTCCACCTGACGGTTAACGGATGGATGATCAATGTATGCCAAAGGAAATTCTCAGTGCGCCGGTCTGTAAAAGCAGAAAGAGGGGCCGACTAGGATAAGATGGTTGGATGATGTGCTAGAAGATCTCAGAAAAATGGATGTGGGGGGGTTACACTGACATGCCAATGGACAGGAGACTTTGGTGTGAAGATTGATGTTGGAAAATAGGGTTCACGTTGGGCTGTAGTAATGAAGAAGAAGAAGAAGAAGAAGAAGAAGAAGAAGAAGAAGAAGAAGAAGAAGAAGAAGAAGAAGAAGAGGTGTATTTTCGTAGCGTTTAAACTAAATTGTGATGGCTTTAGTTATTTTATTAAATAAAAAGGATGTGACGCGTTTGTGTGCGTGTGTGTGTGTATCGCGTGTGCGTGCGTGTAGTAGTAGTAATAGTAGTCATTCGGTCGCTATTAGTCATATATTAGTCAATATTAGTCATCCGCTAACGATCGTTAGCGGTCAAGTGAATCAAGTTGTCCATGTTAATGAGCCGCAAACTAGACGAAGGTTAAATGAGCACGGCAGCGTTATTCTGTCGCAGTCGATCCAGAAGAAATCGTGATTTAACGTCACCTCCGAGTGACAAGGTTGCGTCCACGTGTTCGATCACCGTTCACCGTTTCCTAAGCTCGTCGACTTTCAAGCGGAAAGCGACATGCACAGATTTCGCCAGCAGGAACCGTAATTATACCAGTCAAACTGTAGGCTACTAGTCGTTAACGCATCCGGTTCGATGTCATCGTTGTTGTTGTTGTTGTTGTTGTTGTTGTTGTTGTTAGTATTGTTATAATTAGCGTATCGATTTAGGAAATGATGTTGCGTCTCGTTTCCGGCTTCGGCAGTCCGTCGTTGTGAATCTATACATACTCCATACAAACCCGAACTATTCCGAAGTACGAAGTGTGTTCGGCGACAGTCGTTTGTTGTTGCTTGAATCATGCACCGTTGGGATAACACCGGTGTCGCTGCAGAATTCAATGTGAACTGCAGAATTCGCTCACTAATTTAAGCGAAATATTTTTAGACATAAACTATTTCTAAGTCTTACACGGCCGGCGTTAATATTGTTGAAACTAAAATCCGGGCCACTGTGCCATGGTGTAAAGCTATTTACATACATATATATTTATGTATTTATACATATAATATATCACTTAACTAAAAATGAACTTTTTTCATGTGAAACTTACTAATTTTATTGGACGCGTTTCGGCTTAGTATCCGCCTTCTTCAGCTTTGGTAACAGACTGCCAGCATTTTGTAACGGTTGTGTGGAAGGTGAAGTGGGGGGTGGTGTGTGGAGGAAGGGGATTGGCGCGGGGATTCAACTTACTGTTTGTTTTCTGTATAATTGTGTCAAAAAGTGTATGTGATTTATATTGTAATTGATCGTTGAGTATGTTGTTTGGTTGTGTTGTGTGGTGTTTATATATTTCGTATTGTTCAGTTGTGTTGAGTTTTTGACCTTTGGGTATGTAATGTAAAATTTCAAGATTAGTGTCTATGTTGGTGTAACTGTGGTTTTCTGTGTGTATGTGTGTGGCAAATGCAGAGTGTATATTGTTGTTGGTTAAAGCTTTTAAGTGTTCAGAATAACGGGATGAAAAAGATCTTCCCGTCTGGCCTATGTAGAAACTATTGCAGTCATTACAATTTAATTTGTAAACACCTGTTTTGTTATATTTGTCTATGTCTGTGTTTGTATTACTGATGTGTTTTTTGATGGTATTGGTTGTTCTGAATGCTATTTTGTATTTGTGTTTTCTGAATGTATTGGCGATTCTGTGTGTGTATGAGTTGTGGTATGTGAGTGTGATGTACTTATTGTGTTGTGTGTTGATGGTATTTAGTGTTTTGTTGTTTTTGTTTTTGATGCGTTTGTGTAGTATGTTTATTAAATTGGGGTTATAACCGTTTTTTATTGCTATGTATTTTATTGTGTTGAGTTCGTCGGTGTAATCTTGTTTATTTAAGGGTATTTTAGTTAGTCTATGGAGCATATGGTTGAAGGCCGCATGTTTATGTTGTGTTGGGTGGTTTGATGTGTTGTGTATAACCATGTCAGTTGTGGTAGGTTTCCTGTATATTTTGTACGTGTGTGTATTGTTAGTTTTGTTAATTGTTAGGTCTAGAAAATTTATACTATTGTTTTGTTCAGTTTCCAGTGTAAATTTTAATTTGTGGTGTATAGTGTTTATGTATTTGTGGAAGTTTTCAACTTGTCTTGTGTTGCCTTTGAATAAAAGTAATATATCATCCACATACCTGTGCCAGTATATAATTTTGTTAGTGTATTTGTTGTTGTTTATTATGTGGTTCTGTTCAGTGTTGTGTATATATATTTCTGCTAGTATTCCTGATATGGGGGATCCCATCGGGAGTCCTTCTGTTTGTGTGTATATTTTGTTATTGTATGTAAAGTAATTTTGTTCAGTTATTATTTTGGTAAGTGTGATGATTTCTTGTATGTGTGTTTCAGGTGTGTTGTTTTGTCTGAGTAGTTGTTCTAGTGTTTGTATGGTTTCTTTGATGGGGACATTAGTGTATAAATTGGTTATATCAAAAGATGCCAGAGTTGAGTTATGTGGGATGTGTATGTGTTCAGTTTTCCTGACTAGGTCAATGTTGTTTTTGATAGAGGTGTTGTTGCTGAGTTTTATGTTTTCTCTGATTATTTTGTCTAGTTGTTTTGCTATTTTGTGGGAGGCGGCCTGTGTGTTGTTTATTAATGGTCTGATTGGAATGTTAGGTTTATGTATTTTTGGTAATGCATTTAGTTTAGGGGGGTTAGGTTTTATTTGTTTAAGGTATTTGGCCTTGAAAAAAGTTCATTTTTAGTTAAGTGTTAGTGCTGTGAAAGAAGAGATGAATAATCAAGACAACTATATAATATATTTACATATATATACGATGTTAGTCTCAGACGTTTCAGCCTCACCTTTGAAGGCCATCTTCAGTGATAAAAAATACTTTTTATTTAAGTCTGGAGGCCGAAACGTCTGGGAATGACATCTTTCAGAATACAGTAGAACTCCATTTATCCGAACTCCAGTTATCCGAATCGATATCAGGAAGTAGCATGGAATAAAATTAATGGTATTTCGACAAAACAACAAGTGCAGGAAGAGGAAAAAAGAGCAAAAGAAAGTGTCGAAGGAAACGAACCTGTATTAACTGAAGACATCCAGAAATTGTACAAATTCCTGGCTGTTCCGAGTGTGACGCGGACAACATAAACGAGTTGTTGCAGTGCGATCCACCGGACCCTGGGTATCAATTTTTGGGCGATGATGAAATTATCCAAAGTGTAAACGATGAATCTCAGCAGGTGGACGAAGACGGTGACAACGTTGCTTCAGTTGAGCCGGAAAAGGAACCTACGGCGAGTGAGGCATTCCTTGTTTTGACACTACCTTAAAGTGGATGCAACGGCAGCCTGAATGCGACCATATGCAGCTTCTTGCCGTCAAGCGTTTGCGGGACCTGGCTGCACGTAAATGAGTTTCTACGTCAAAGTAATTAACTTTGTTTGACATGTTCAACTGAAAAATTATAATTATGTGTGAGTATTATTTTTAATTTTTTTGTAGTAAAAGTGAACTTTTTGCAAAACACGTGTGTCCTGGTTTTTATTAAGATGTCGTACTCATGTAATAAAAATAAACGAAAGTGATTTTTCACCAATTTTCGCGTTTTCTTTCATAACATAACCATTTTCTTATGTTTGTCCCAATTATCCGAATTTCTGCATATCCGAATTATGTCTGGGACTCATTAGTTCGGATAAATGTAGTTCTACTGTAATAACTTTAGACCACGGCCAAATAGCCCGTATTTTATTTTCAACAACTTTTAGTCATCATTGTCACCTTAAGCAAGGCTTAAACCAAAACCCAAACAGATACACTAGAGCTGGTCCCACATCTCACCGTCCCTTTGGCTTATAATTCAATATTTGTTTGGGGATGCGGCAGCATCCATTCGGTTAAGATGTTCCAACCAATTTAGCCGATATTGGGCGGTTCTATCGAGTATACTCATAACATCCAGTTCCTGCCGTATATCTGCATTTATTCTTCGATCTTAAAGAGTATGCCCTACCCTTTACGGGCTCCACGGGGCAAAAATAAAAGTCAACATTTTAACAAAATTATAAACGTGCGTGTAGGGGATGAAGTTATTTGGTATTGTACTGTTACGACAGTCTACCTGATCGTCGTATGGTACAGTGGAAAACAATATACAAGACACCAATTAAGTCACTAATCATCAGCTTTAATTATCACAATTAAACAGTTTGTAATCAACAAGATAGTATCTTACAACAAATCAAATAAAAGTTGTTCACATGCAATAAAAATGTCAATAATAAAGTCCCGCACAATTATAAAAAACGTAACACTTCGCCACAATACTTCGAACCGCACTGGAATAAATCGCCATTAAAACTGAAACCAAGCGTCGCTGAGTGCTTGTATTTGTACTCCGCTGAGATTCTAGAATAATCCATACTACGCGTCAAGAACGCTACTACAGGGTCCGTCAGTGAAGCGGGAAATTTTAAAAGTCCAATAGTTCATTTTCTGCTCACGAGAGGGCGTGGAGGTTTTCGATTGTTGTTTTACATTTAATGCCATTTGTTAAAAATGGAGCAGTGGTCCGGTGCACAGCGTGCTTTCTGTGTAAAATCGTTTTATAAGAATAGTGACTGTGTGACTTCTATACAACGATTGTTTCGTAATCATTTCAATATTCCACGACATGGAAGAGTGCCATCCGCTCATGCCATTATGTCATGGGTGAAAAAGTTTGAAGAAACTGGTTCCACATTAAAGTTAAAGCATAGAGGAGCAACAAGGTCTGTAAGAACAGAGGAAAACATTGAAAGAGTTCGAGTAGCATTGACGCGTAGTCCACAACGTTCTGCAATGAAACATGCATCCGCACTAAACATTAGTGACACATCGTTGCGACGAATTTTGCATAAAGACTTACCTTTTCATCCTTACAAAATTCAAGTAATCCAGGAGTTGAAAGATGGCGATATGCTGGCTCGCAGGATTTTCAGCGAAGAAATATTGCGACGTGTAAATGATGATGAAAACTTTATTCACCGCATGTTTATGTCAGATGAAGCACTTTTTTATTTGAATGGATATGTAAACAAACAAAATAGTCGATATTGGAATGATGAAAACCCAGGTGAGTTGCATGAAAAGTCATTACATAGTCCGAAAGTTACGGTGTGGTGTGCAGTTTCATCATCTGGCATTATTGGGCCATATTTTTTTCAAGACGATAGAGGAAACACCACAACTGCCAATGCAGACCGCTACACAGACATGGTCAGAACATTTTTGATGCAACAGCTCCCTAGGTTTCCGGAAATTAATTTTTTCCAGCAGGATGGTGCCACAAGTCATACTGCTCGTGTGTCCATGGCTGCTTTAAGAGAACTCTTCCCGGACGGACTCATATCCAGATATGGCGACATCTCGTGGCCTGCAAGATCCCCAGATTTGTCCGCACGCGACTTTTTTCTTTGGGGATTTCTGAAGAGCAGGGTGTGCATTGATAGACCGCACACCATACCGGAATTAAAAACGAATATCAGACAAGAAATTGCACGGATTCAACCTGACCTGCTTCGTCGAGTGATGGAAAATTTTCGGTCAAGATTAGAAGAATGTTTACACAGAAATGGCTCTCACTTTAGCGGCGTTATTTTTAAAAAGTAAAATAATGGCATACTTTACTCAACTCAAATCTGTAAAAAAAAATTCTGATAATAAATGTTTCATGAAAAAATTGGGTACTTTTAATTTTCCCGCTTCACTGGCGGACCCTGTATAAAACACTAGAGCGTAATTGCTTGCCGCCTTGAACACAGTGTGCGCGGACCGGCGAACTTTGGATCAGTCTCGACTACGGACGCGTGACAAGTGTAACGTAATTCTCCTTCGTCTTAAAGGAACAGCAAAATGTACGCACACACACATTACAGCCGGACTCCGCTGGAATAGCCGACAAACACGTAAATATTGCGTAAAGGCGTAACATATTCAAAACACAAAATCGATGTCTTTGATAATTTGCCAAAATAAATATGTGTCAACACCCCTTGAAAATTTTTGTCCGCCTTCAAAAGTGAGTAAAAATGTTTACATATTGTTGTCAGTTATGTATGTTTGAGAAAAATGTTAGATATAGCGCTATACGTATCTATGGAAACGTACACAAACTTAAAAACTATGGCTACATTATTTATTATAGTCATTATTGTTATAAATTTAACTAAACAACTAATGCGATCGTTCGGAATTTTTCGTTTTTATTGTATGTTCGACTGCATTATGATTACTACTTTATTAAAATATCGGTATGGAGAACCATACACGACTTCCATGTTCTAAGATTTATATTTAAAATCATTTTCGAAATGAAATATTTCCATAGATACTACTTCTTTCTACTTACTGCTTCACCCTTAACCACAGTACTGTGGTCACTAACGTATACCACCACACGTTATCGCACTCGATTTTCACTGATGATGGACGTCGATGGCACTGCCGAAACGTCTGGATTTGCAGAAAACATTGGTCTACGGCTAAACAGGCCGGGAAGGAATTTTAACAACAAACTACTTCTTTGTTGCCGATAACGTAGTACATATATCAAAAAAATTATCCCCTCCCCCTTCAACTATAATTTTCATTAAAGAAAATTACCCCCACCCCGTTCAACTAGCCTCTTCATTTATAGATATTTCATCTACGTTTCTACAGTGGGTTATTAAGATCTTCTTATCAGGATACTGTATTTATCAAAATTAAGTACTTTACTTAATTTGATTAAGTAAAAAATGATGTGATTCTGCTTCAATTTACGGCAGTTATCGTTCGTCATGAAAAAATTTCTCTTGTTACAACATAAAATGTTGCAGGTAAACTACCCCTTTCCCTAAACCGATCTTCACCAAAATCAACAGGCCTTGAGCTCTCTACAATTTAGGGATATATGCAAAAAATTAGTTGATTATGTGAAATTAACGGCAGTTATCGTTCGTCATAGAAACAATTACTCTTATTAAAACATGTAACGTGGCAGGTAAACTACCCCTTTCCCTTAACTGATCTTCACCAAAATCAATAGGCTTTCATTGCTTTATAATTGAGAAATGTACACAAAAATATATTTGATTCTGTTTGAAAGTGCGGCAGTTATCGTTCGTCATAGAAATATCGGTATGGAGAACTATACATGACTTACATACATGTTCTAAGATTTATATTTAAAATCATATTCGAAATTAAATATTTCCATAGAAAATACTTCTTTCTACTTATTGCTTCAGACTTAACCACAGTACTGTGGTCACTAACGTATACCACCTCACGTTATCGCACTCGATTTTCACTGATGATGGAAGTCGATGGCACTGCCGAAACGTCTGGATTTGCAGAAAACATTGGACTATGGCTAAACAGCCCGGGAAGGAATTTTAACAACAAACTACTTCTTTGTTGCGGATAACGTAGTACACATATAACAAATTATCCCCTCCTTTTTCAACTATAATTTTCATTAATAGAAAATTACACCCACCCGTTCACCTAACCTCTTAATTTATAGAAATTTCATCTACGTTTCTACAGTGGATTATTATGAGCTTCTTATCAGGATACTTTATTTATCAAAAATAAGTACTTCACTCTTGTTGAAACATAAAACGTTGCAGGTAAACTACCCCTTTCTCTTAACCGATCTTCACAAAATCAATAGGACTTCAGTCCTCTACAATTCAGGGATGCATGCAAAAAAATATTTGATTCTGTTTGAATGTGCGGCAGTTATCGTTCGTCATGAATACATTTCTCTTGCTACAACATAAAATGTTGCAGGTAAACTACCCCTTTCCATTAACCGGTCTTCACCAAAATCAACAGGCCTTGAGCTCTCTACAATTGAGGCACGCATGCAAAACATTATTTGATTCTGTTTGAATGTGCGGCAGTTACCGTTCGTCATAGAAACAATTACTCTTGTTAAAACATGAAAAGTGGCTGGTAATCTACCCCTTCCCCTTACGCGATTTTCACCAAAACCAACAGGTCTTGAGTACTCTACAAATCAGGGCTCTATGCAAATGGTTATTTGATTCTGTTTGAATTTGCGGCTGCTATCGTTTGCCATAAAAAAACGTTGCAGGTAAATTACCCCTTTTCCCTTAACCGATCTTCACCAAAACCAATAGGTCTTGAGTACTCTACAAATCAGGGCTGTATGCAAATAATTATTTGATTCTGTTTGAATTTGCGGCCGTTATCGTTTGCCATAGAAAATACCCTTTTAAAATATAAAACGTTGCCGGTAAACTACCCCTTTCCCTTAACCGATCTTCACCAAAAACAATAGGTCCTGAGAACTCTACAATTCAGAGCTGTATGCAATTAATTATTTGATTCTGTTTGAATTTGCGACTGTTATCGTTTGACATAGAAAATACCCTTGTTAAAACATAAAACGTTGCCGATAAACTACCCCTTTCCCTTAACCGATCTTTACCAAAAACAATAGGTCTTGAGTACTCTATAAATCAGAGCTGTATGCAAAAAATTATTTGATTCTGTTTGAAGTTGCGGCTGTTATCGTTTGCCATATTAAAAACACACACAAAGACACTTTTCGAAAGATGACTTTTTTTCATGTTTTGAGTGTAGTACTGTCAGAATCTGCAATAATCTCGAACATTTTTTTTTTTGCAATCGCCATTCTTCCATTTCCTTAAGGAACATGGAAGTAAAAATTACCGTTGTTATAACATAAAATGTTGCAGGTAAATTACCCCTTTCCCTTAACCTATCTTCACCAAAATGAACAGACCTTGAGTACTTAACAATTCAGGAACGTATGCAAAAAATATTTGATTCTGTTTGAATGTGCGGCAGTTATCATTGGTCATAAGAAAAATTCCCCTGGTTAAAACATAAAATGTTGCAGGTAAGCTACCCCTTTCCCTTAACCGATCTTCACCAAAAACAACAGGTCTTGAGTACTCTACAATTCAGGGCTGTATACAAAACATTATTTGATTCTCGTTTAATATGCAGCAGTTATCATTCGTCATAAAAAATTACCCTTTTTAAACATAAAATGTTGCAGGTAAACTACTCTTTTCTCTCAACCGATCTTCACCAAAATCAACAGACCTTGAGTTCTCTATAATACACGAAGTTATACAAAAAAGTATTTGATTCTGTTTGAATTTACGGCAGTTATCGTTCGTCATAAAAAAAAATACCCTTGTTAAAACAAAACGTTGGAGGTAAACTACCCCTTTCCCTTAACCGATCTTCACCAAAAACAAAAAGTCTTGAGTACTCTACAATTCAGAGCTGTATGCAAAACATTATTTGATTCTGTTTGAATTTACAGCTCTTATCGTTTGCCATAGAAAAAAAATCTACACACAGCAGACACACAGATACACACACACACACACACACACACACACATTTCGAAAAATGACTTTTTTCATGTTTTGAGGGTAGTACAATCAGAATCTGCAATTATCTCGAACACGATTTTTTTTTGCTATCACCATACTTCCATTTCCTTATGGAACATGGAAGTAAAAATAATTGGGTAGTCAAAGGTTTAGTAATGTTTTTTATCATTATCTTGTTAAAGGAATAAACCAAAAATGTATAGTTCCGGTCCCAAGCAGATAGACTAGAGACTTCTTCAGACATCCCCCCCTTCTCAGTCCATTCGGCTTACAATTCAACAGTTGTTTGGGGGCGCGGCAGTCATCCATTCGGTTCAGATGTTCTAACCATTTTAACCTACATTAGGCGATCTTATCGCGTACTCATTATATTCAGTTCCTACCCTATATCTGCCTTACTTCTACGATCTTGAAGAGTACACCTTACCACGTGCACTAGAAATGTCATTTCGGCAGCTTGAATACGATTGACCTGGGGTTTCGTTAATGTCCAATTACAAGACCCATAAAGAAGTGTGAGTAGGACCGCCACGTTGTAGAACTTCAGCCATTTCTCTTTACTCGTTGATCCTAATGGTCCCACACATATGGTTGAACATATGAAACTTATTCACAACGTAAGTCTTTGTTAGTAAAGTAAGACACATTATAGCCCAGATAGGATATTCAAAATAGCTCACTTGCTCTAGAACAGTCACATCTACAACAATTTTTACACGTATTGGATCAGCTCCATGCAAGGCCATCATCTTAGTCTTCAATATGGAGATATGTAAACCGAAATCCTTGTTTATTCTATGTAATAATGCTCCAGAATGTTCATGTGCCAATTTATTGTAATAGTGAATATAGATTAAAAAGAGAAGGTGATGATGGGTGGTTCTGACCAATAATGACAAAGAAAGGGACCCTGCAACATCTCCTTAGAGCCATACAAAGTCTTACGCGGAAAAAATCTTAATTAAGTCGGGAAGAAAGCGCTTTCTAAAGTAAACAGTTCTACCTTCTCGTTTAAAATTATTCCTCTTCTCATAAGTATTTGTGGACTAAAAGTATGGACATACATGTTTTACAAAAATTGATTGATACATTCAAAATGTTTCATGACACATTCCCCAAACAAATAGACAGACAGACAGCAAATTCCAAACGGCTGAAATAAAACTGTACTCGCTTCCCTCGTTCAAATCCTGGGAATCTGTATATTACTTAATATTACATAAGAAACATTCACTCAAAAAATACTAAGCTAACCACTATCACCTTTTTACTTCCATGTTCCATAAGGAAATGGAAGTATGGTGATGGTGAAAAAAATCGTGTTCCAGATAAGGGCTGATTCTGATTGTGCTACCCTCAAAACGTTAAGAAAAGTCATTTTTCGAAAGTG
This sequence comes from Magicicada septendecula, assembly GCA_034769895.1. Taxonomy (NCBI): domain Eukaryota; kingdom Metazoa; phylum Arthropoda; class Insecta; order Hemiptera; family Cicadidae; genus Magicicada; species Magicicada septendecula. Next base: position 57,497,606 of record CM068375.1, on the reverse strand, counting down.
TGTGTGTGTGTGTGTGTGTGTGTGTGTGTGTTCTCTGGCAAACGATAACTGCCGCAAATTCAAACAGAATCAAATAATTTTTTGCATACCTACCTGAATTATAGAGTACTCAAGATCTATTGGTTTTGGTGAAGATATGTTAAGAGGAAGGGGTAGTTTACCTGCAACGTTTTATGTTTAAACAAGAGTAAAGTACTTAATTTTGATAAATAAAGTATCCTGAAAAGAAAGTCATAATAGGTAGAAACTGTAGAAAGGTAGATAAAATATCTACAAATGGAAAGGGTAGTTATAGGGGGAGGGGCAATTTTCTATATGTGTACTACGTTATCGGCAACAAAGAAGTAGCTTGTTAAAATTCCTTCCCGGGCTGTTTGGCCGTGGTCCGATGTTTTCTGCAAAATCAGACGTTTCGGCAGTGCAATCGACTGGCATCATCAGTGAAAATCGAGTGCGCTAATGTGAGGTGGTATACGTTAGTGACCACAGTACTGTTGTTAAGGCTGAAGGAAGAAGTAGTTTCTATGGATGTATTTCATTTCGAAAATGATTTTAATTATAAATCTTAGAACATGGAAGTCGTGTATGGTTCTCCATACCGATATTTTATTTTAATTTCCCAGACCTTGTTAAATAAGCTGAGTTTTGGGGTTCAATATATAACAATGATGATCTGAGGAAAACATTTTTTTATCAAGGCGTTACCGGAATTTTTTGAAATTTTACACAAAATTTTACACTTTGCTTTTTTTTTCTCGCCTGTCTTTCAACGTCGCTGATGGATGGAATATTCGTATATGCAATTCTTTCTAAAGTTATGGAATGTTACTGTGTTTTTATCGTTCACTTACATGGGACTGATTTCAGCAAAATTTAAAGTTGTAGTGTTGATTAGTCTTAACTTGAGTTTTTTTCTTTTGTACGAAACCAACCCGACCCTGGACCCCCTCCCCCTGAAGGCCAGATTATTCTAGATAGGCCACTGTTTACGTGAAAAAATCTTAATTGAGACAGGAAAAAAGCGCTCTAAAAAGTACACAAACTACCTTCTTTTTTAAATTATCCCTCCTCTCTTATGAGTTTGTGAGGTACAAATATGGAAATGCATGTTGAGTTTTACGAAATTGATTGATGTATTCAAAAGGTTTCGTGACACATTCTCTAAACAAACAGATAGACAGACGGACAAATCCCAAACGGCTGAATTAAAACAGTCCTCGCTTCGCTCATTCAAATACTGGGAAGGCGGAATCCGTATATTACTTATGTTAACATAAGGAACATTCTCTCAAACACTACTAAGCCAATCGATCTAAGAGTTCTCTTTAATATTTCCAGAGCCTGGTTGAGTTTTGGGGTTCAATAGATAATCATGAAGGCCTGAGAAATATCCATGATTTTGTTATCCATACATTACAGGAAATATAAAAATCTGTATGGAGAACCAACCATGCATGACTTCCATGTTCTAATGAATTATAAAATTATTTTTAATATATACACTCAGAACGAAACTAAATATATCATCATGCTTTTAGTAAAAACGCTGAGAAAGATAATCAAAGTACGAATTGTGCCTAGTTGTTAATACAGTAGTTTAAAAACAAAGATTTAATTTGATCAAATTATCTTTTATTTAAACAACGCGAAAGAAAACGAATACCGTCCGATCTGGTAATCTATGAATTTCTTAGAAGGAAAAATTATTTTGTTTACGTATCCGTGGTGACTAACATGGAATGTTATCAATTATTAATATTTTATTGGAATTTTTAAGTTTTCTGTCGAATAAATTTATAACATCAATACAAAAAATTACCCCCTCCCTCCTTCAACTACCCATTTTATTTATAGATATTTCATCAACCCTTGAACAGTGGATTATTATGACCTTCTTTCAGGTTACTTTATTTATCAAAATTAAGTACTTTACTCTTGTTAAAACGTAAAATGTTGCAGGTAAACTACCCCTTCCCCTTACCCGATTTTCACCAAAATCAACAGGCCTTGAGTCCTCTACAATTCGGGTAAACATGCAAAACATTATTTGATTCTGTTTGAATTTACGACAGTTATCGTTCGCCATAGGAAAAATTCCACACACACTTTTCGGAAAATGGCTTTTCTACATGTTTTGAGGTTAGTGAAATCAGAATAAGCCCTTATCTTGAACACGATTTTTCTCGAGATCACCATACTTCCATTTCCTTACGGAACATGGAAGTAAAAAGATTAACAAAAGTACTGGGGTGTTGGGCCGTGGTTGATTCTTATAGATAGATAGATTATATTTCTTCTAAAAGGTTATATTTCTTATGTTTCGATTAGGCTACCTACCGGAGGCCTTCTTCAGTAGCGAAAAATGTTCGTCACGGGATGGCAGGTCGAACGTACTCTAAGCTGAGATATAAGCAACAAGTTTGCGAGGAAGTGAGGTTCCCTATATAAAATACGTTGGAACCAGAGTGCCAATCACAAACCAGAATTCCGTTATGTTGTGTAAGGCGAGCCAATGGCAAAACAGTGAACAGTGTGAATTTTACACAACATAATTTTTAAAACTACAGTAGAGCATCGATTATCCGAACCTGTCGGGACGAGGGCCCATTCGGATAATCGGTATTTCGTATAGTAGATCGTAAATTGAAAACATTATTTCTCTTTACGAAAGCAAAGGTTTTTATTATAAAATCATTTCTAACATAATTTTATATAATTACAGCAACCTATATACTGTACTGTAATGTATTACTAAGGCTAAAAGTCAATTAATTAAAACTGAGTGTAGTTAATTAAAAAAAACGTTAATTTAAACAAGATTACAGTGTAATGACAATCGTTGTACTATAAAATTAATTAAAAAACAAACGTTCAGTGATAGAGGCTTTCGTTGACACAGTTTGTTTATCAATTGTAAATGTGTTTATCGAAGTTTGTTGATGTAAGTGTGTTTATCGATAGTAAGGCTGTATAGATACAGCGTTTATTTATTACTGTACAGTACTGTAATAATTAAGAAAGTTGTTTTAGTGGTTATAATCACAAACAGAATTATCACTGTTGCACACTACTATAGAAAAATTATTCCGATTAGCGCTTTCAAGCCTCACAGCTCATCGTCAGATCGGAAATAACAAACAAGAGGATCAACCAAACCCTTCACACCCCCACCCGCCCCACTGGTCACACACACCCTCGCAAACGAGCTATAATTCAAATGTCCCTTCCCACCTCCGAACCCTGTCACCCCCGTCTGTACAGTTATATATTTTTCCTTGTGTTTATGTGTTGTGTGTGCGTACGTGCGCGCGCGCGCGTTTGTACATATTATAAAATGAAGAAATATTTTATAATATAATTAAAAAGTAAAAGATAGAAGACGGATAGATAACAGTAAGAATTAAATTGCATAGGCCTATATGGATGTTTTTGAAATAAGGGTGAGTGACCGCGCCCACAAGTGTGAATGAGAAAGGCGTTACAACGTTAGGTTTTAAAAAGCATGTACGCGCGCGCGCGCGCGCGCGCACACACACACACACACACACACACACAAAACACACAAACACAAGGAATGTGGTAGAAAAATATGTAACTGTACAGACCGGGGTGACAGGGCTCGGAGGTGGGAAGGGACATTTGAATTATAGCTCGTTTGCGAGGGTTTGTGTGGACAGTGAGGCGGGTGGGGGTGTGAATGGTTTGGTTGATCCTCTAGTATGTTATTTCCGATCTGACGATGAGCTGAGAGGCTTGAAAGCGCTAATCGGAAGTGGTGTGCAACAGTGATAATTCTGTAAGTACTGTAATAATTTATAGTATACAATGTTTTATGTTCCATAAGTATCCAATACGACTACAATACATTACTGTGCAGTACAGTACAGTACACAATTGTACTTTTTATTGAGTTCGGATAATAGATCGTTCGGTTAATGGATGTTCGGTTAATCGATGCTCTAATGTACTTCAATTTTATTAAAGTTAATCTAGTTTGTATAATAGTGCAGTAGTAATGGTTATGTGAAAATCTTAATCCAATCAAAAGAGTATTTACTGAGAAACTTTTTCTTATGTGGTGAAAAAGTTAATTTTAGGGGAATCGCAAACAGTAGAACTACCTAGGGCAGTGGTTCCCAACCTTTCCGGACTCGCGTACCACTTTGGTCTTCCGCGTTCATTTCGAGTACCACCGGAGCTTAAAGAAGGTCTTTGGGGTTTTCTCAATAAAAACCTTGATACAACATGAATAGTATACCTTGTTATTCCTAGCAATGTATAGTTATTTAAATCTAATACATAGAATTTACAAAACGGGAACTGATTTTATAAATTAATTTCCGGTTGGTTCCATGTTAAAATAAAGTAGGCCTATAAAGTTTTTTCAAAAGGCAGTTGATTACTTTCATCACAGATTTTCTTCTGAGAAATAACAACATATTAAAAAGAAAATGATTAATGTGAAACTTGTTGCTTCTTATTTTGTACCAGAGAGTTAATGTCAGGTTCTATTGATGTTATTTTAACCTTAAATCACACTCAATCACACATCCTGTTAGATTCTAATGAAATATTACCGCAGAGTGTTTACGTTGTGTTTTAATAAGCATAATAGTTTTAAATCATGTCCGATAAAAATGTATTGTTGTTTTGAAAATACTTTAAGTAAATACTTTTTACTAGCTAGGTCTTCTTGCGTACCATCTTGGATCCTTACGCGCACCACCGGTTGGGAACCACTACTGTTCAAGACATTCCCAAATTACAACCTGGAGACTCATCAAAATCATCTTTCCTTTTCTTTTCTTCAACTTTGCTTTTTTCCTCGCTTGTCTTTCAACGTCACTGATGGCTGAAATATTCGATATATGCAGTCCTTTCTAAAGTTATGGAATGTGATTATACTACACACATGCGATTTGTAAAAGCTGAGATGCTGGATGATTTTTAAAAATATAAATTAATATGAAACGTACAAGATTATATAAATTACACATCAACTTGTTCGGAAAGAGTAGTATTTTAATAATAAGCTGCAAAATAAAATTGTGAAAAAAAATGATTTGTTTACCTTCCGCCTCCCCTTAAACACATTTGTGGGTATGTGCGATTGGCGCTAGTATTTATACCCCAATGATGCTGGTAGTAAAAATATTTACACAGCGGCAAACTGTTGGGTTGAAGTGGTGCCTCCTCACCATTGGAGATTTCCATATTGCCTGGAGACTAGAGAGCGCCGCATCGGAACAGTGGGAATTGTCAAATTAAAGCTCTGACAAATATGGGTCAACGCACTCTTACGCATTATGACGTATACCGCCACTGCATTATTATGTAAACATAATAATATCACCTATTATAGCGGTGTACTAAATATTTTGGAGGAAATTTAATTACGCGATTTGGCCTTCACCCGTATTAGGCAATTATCTTTCCCCTGTATTGTAGTAGACTGTATGTCTTGTGTTCTCTCTCTCACTCTCTCTCTCTCTCTCTCTCTCTCTCTCTCTCTCTCTCTCTCTCTCTCTCTCTCTCTCTCTCGTAAGAATACAACTTTGCTTAATTATTTTCTATACGATAATAAGATTAATATGGGCTGTTTGTTGTTAATCTTCACAGTTTTGTGTCCATTCATTTGTGTTTTTTTTTTTTGCGTAATGCGATCCTAAACATTGTTAACCAAAACATACAAGCCTACATTACAGAACTAAAACATCCCTCCTTGCAGTAGTGTGGCGTCCATGTAACCGCTGTTGCCGGCGGCAACCGTACTGCAAATAACAGAAAATAATATTAATTATATCACAGAATAAATACTTTAGTTATTGAATAATTTGAAATCCGAACGAGGGAGACTTGAAGAAAAGCGTAGCATTGCTTTCGAACTGATGTGCACTTGCACCGTCCGTAATGTTTTACTGCATGTGGTCATTGACCTCGTAGTTTTTGCCACTGTATAAACTGTGGAGGGGGGACACATTCGTCTACCTAATGTGTTGCCGCTGTATAAACCGGCAAAATGCTCAATTAGGAGCTATGTTCGTTTTCGGAACTGACGTGCAACAGATATTACGTAGATTATATAAATAAATCACCTTGTATCCATCGTGTGACTTCGTTGTACGTCGATTAAAATGACGCGTTTCGGAACATATGCTCCATCATCAGATTAAATCACTCTATTGAGGTCGTTAACAGTTAAAATCACATGTTACACATAATTGTCAACTAATGTAAATCACTCGCTTTCTAAATGGTGCGCACCACAGCGAAGCCGATCGGACACTGAATTATTATCTGAGTGATTACGCCTAAGCAGGTTCAATGCTGTATCGTACAGCGGGTTGGATTTAAAATTTAAATGGTCATTCAATATGAAGTCTCGGCTGTTTATGTTATTATATGCTTTGTATATTTCGAACTCTTCCATTGCGTCCATGTAACGGCCTTTGTTGCACACATGTACGGGTATCAAATTAGATTTGAAATCGGCATAATTATGATTGTGTAAGATTAAGTGGCGGGCAAAGTTGGACTTGATATTATTTAACAGAGTGAGATTATTTAGGTGACGTTTTGGTGTGTGCTCTTTAAATCGTTTGAGGAAACCTCTCCCCGTTTGACCAATGTAAAAACTGTTGCAGTCGTTACATGATAATTTATATATGCCGGATTTCTTTTCTAAAGGTATGGGTTTTCTGTGACGTAGTATTTTTAATAGACTATTGTTTGTTTTGAAGTTAGGGCTAGCGGTAATATTCAATTTATTAAATGTGGAGGTTAGAACCTTTGGCATTATATTTGTGTATGTGGTAGAAATAAATGTTATTTTTGTATCCTTATCTACTGGGGGCTTGGATTTTCGAATTTTATGTTTCTTGATGAGATTATCAATTAACGTGTTTTTGTAACCATTAGCTAAGGCTACATGGTTAATGATATTCAACTCCTCACGGTAATCATCATCACTGAGAGGCACTGGCAACAATCTGCGGACAAAGTAATTATAAGCTGCCAACTTTTGCGAAAAGGGATGATAAGAGTCAGCATGTATTGTCACATCAGTGATGGTCGGTTTTCTATAAATATTAAATTTCAATTTATCTATGTGTTTAATGACAGATAAATCTAAAAAATTTAATTTATTATCCACTTCGGTTTCCATCGTGAATTGAATGTTTTTATTGATACTATTCATATAAGGTTTTAGGTTTTCGATCTACAGTACCATTGAAAATTAGAAAGGTATCGTCTACATAACATGCATAAAATATTGTATCATTTTTGTATTTGTTATGTGAGAGCAAATGAGAGTTTTCATAAAAATTCAAGTAAACGTCGGCCAATAGACCAGAGAGAGGTGAACCCATGGCCAATCCATCATCCTGAATGAAAAATTGGTTGTTGAAAGCAAAGTAATTTTGTTCTAAAATAGTTTCAAGTAAACCAATTAACTCGTTTATCGTCTGTGTATTTAATTTATTATTCTCTAATAATATAGTAAATTTGTAAACCAACATACCAGTAAAGGAAACACTAAATATCTTAAAAGAAAATTTATTTCTTAAAGAAAATTACTTTGCTTTCAATAACCAATTTTTCATTCAGGATGATGGATTGGCCATGGGTTCACCTCTCTCTGGTCTATTGGCCGACGTTTACTTGAATTTTTATGAAAACTCTCATTTGCTCTCACATAACAAATACAAAATATCGGTATGGAGAACCATACATGACTTCCATATTCTAAGATTTATATTTAAAATCATTTTCAGTCAAACAGCCAGGGAAGGAATTTTAACAAAAAAATACTTCTTTCTTCCCAATAACTTAGTACACATATAAAAAATATTATCCCCTCCCCCTTCAACTATAATTTTGATTTATAGAAAATTACCCCCAGCCCGTTCAACTAGCCTCTTCATTTATAGATATTTCATCTACGTTTCTACAGTGGATTGTTAAGATCTTATCAGGATACTTTATCAAAATTAAGTACTTTACTCATGTTACAACAAAAAATGTTTCCGGTAAACTGCCCTTTCCCCGTAACCGATCTTCACCAAAATCAACAGACAATGAGTTCTGTATAGCTCAGGCACATATGTAAAAAATTATTTGATTCTGTTTGAATTTACGGCAGTTATGGTTCGTCATATAAAAAATTACCCATGTTAAAACATAAAACATGAGATTTATAAAACATATCTAAGATTTATATTTAAAATCATTTTTGAAATAAAATATTTTCATAGAACCTACTAACGCTGGGGAAATCTGAGGAGCCAATCAGAGTTAGGCCTACCTGTCACTCTGCTGAATTTGGTGGAAAGCCCTGTCACTGTCGTCAAAGTATCAGCCTTGACAGGGTCCTCTTTTTCTGCAAAATGGGAGAGGAGGCTTGAGATGGAGTGAGTGACATGGTCCCCACCTCAATGAAGATCCCATTGTTTTATAAAAATATATTTAAATTTTGAAAACTGAAAATTCTTTTCTTGTTGTAAATATTTATATTTTATAATCAAAATGACTTTATCAAAAAACAAACATTATTTTTTTATAATAAGTACTTACATATGTTTCTTAATATGCTTACTTTTTCTTCAATGTTGATGATCATTTCCAAACATTCTGACAAAATTGTATCTACAGAACAGTTAACATTCCCCAGGCTTCCATTTCTGCTAATTTCTCATTACACCTTCCACTGACGTATTATTAACCATTTCATAAGCTATCGTATAATCTTTTCAGATTTTGTGGTACAAAATCTGAAATTTTCAGATTGCCTGGCAACAAAATTATTTTATTTTCAACAATTACCATTGTTTGAAAAAGTTTAAATGAATTTTCAAGTACTTTACTCTTGTTAAAACGTAAAAGGTTGCAGGTAAACTACCCCTTCCCCTTAACTGATCTTCACCAAAATCTAAAGGCCTTGAGTCCTCTAAAATTCACTGACGTATGCAAAAAATTATTTTATTCTGTTTGAATTTGCGGCAGTTATCGTTTGCCATAGAAAATACGCCTGATAAAAAACGTTGCAGGTAAACTACCCCTTCCCCTCAACCGATCTTCACCAAAAACAACAGGTCTTGAGTACTCTACAAATCAGGGCTGTATGCAGAAAATTATTTAATTCTGTTTGAATTTGCGGCTGTTATCGTTTGCCATAGAAAATACCCTTGTTAAAAAAACGTTGTAGGTAAACTACCCCTTTCGCTTAACCGATCTTCACCAAAAACAATAGGTCTTGAGAACTCTACAATTCAGGGCTGTATGCGAAACATTATTTGATTCTGTTTGAATTTGCGGCTGTTATCGTTTGCCAAAAAAAAAAATTTCCCATGATAAAAAAAACCGTTGCAGGTAAACTACCCCTTCCCCTCAACCGATCTTCACCAAAAACAATAGGTCGCGAGTACTCTACAAATCAGGGCTGTATGCAAAAAATTATTTGATTCTGTTTGAATTTGCGGCAGTTATCGTTTGCCATAGAAAATACGCTTGATAAAAAACGTTGCTGGTAAACTACCCCTTCCCCTCAACCGATCTTCACCAAAAACAATAGGTCTTGAGAACTCTACAATTTAGGGGTGTATGCAAATAATCTTTTGATTCTGTTTGAATTTGCAGCTGTTATCGTTTGCCATAGAAAATACGCTTGATAAAAAACGTTGCTGGTAAACTACCCCTTTCCCTTAACCGATCTTCACCAAAAACAATAGGTCTTGTGTACTCTACAAATCAGGGCTGTATGCAGAAAATTACTTGATTCTGTTTGAATTTGCGGCTGTTATCGTTTGCCATAGAAAATACCCTTGTTAAAAAAACATTGTAGGTAAACTACCCCTTTCCCTTAACCGATCTTCACCAAAAACAATAAGTCTTGAGACCTCTACAATTTAGGGGTGTATGCAAATAATCTTTTAATTCTGTTTGAATTTGCGGCTGTTATCGTTTGCCATAGGAAATACCCTTGTTAAAACATAAAACGTTACAGGTAAACTACCCCTTTCCCTTAACCGAACTTCACCTAAAACAATAGGTCCTGAGAACTCTACAATTCACGGCTGTATGCGAAACATTATTTGATTCTGTTTGAATTTGCGGCTGTTATCGTTTGCCAAAAAAAAAAAATTTCCCTTGATAAAAAAAAACCGTTGCAGGTAAACTACCCCTTTCCCTCAACCGATCTTCACCAAAAACAATAGGTCGTGAGTACTCTACAAATCAGGGCTGTATGCAAAAAATTATTTGATTCTGTTTGAATTTGCGGCAGTTATCGTTTGCCATAGAAAAAAAATCTACAGACACACAGACAGACACACAGACAGATACACACACAGACACTTTTCGGAAAACGACTTTTTTTCATGTTTTGAGTGTAGTACAATCAGAATCTGCAATAATCTCGAACACGATTTTTTTTGCCATCACCATACTTCCATTCCTTAAGGAATATGGAAGTAAAATGATATAATATTTTATGCACGCTATGCACTTAAATTTTAAATCCAACCCGCTATACGATACAGCATTGAACCTGCTTAGGCGTAATCACTCAGATAATAATTCAATGTCCGATCGGCTTCGCTGTGGTGCGCACCATTTAGAAAGCGAGTGATTTACATTAGTTGACAATTATGTGTAACATGTGATTTTAACTGTTAACGACCTCAATAGAGTGATTTAATCTGATGATGGAGCATATGTTCCGAAACGCGTCATTTTAATCGACGTACAACGAAGTCACACGACGGATACAAGGTGATTTATTTATATAATCTACTATTCCTATGTGACTTGGATACCAAGAACCAACATGCATTTTAGATATTACGTACCTATTTGTTCCTTATTATTTTTAATTCGATTTTTTGTGTTCTGATTTATTCTGTGTAAGTATAATGAGGGTCAGATCCCGTTTAACCGGGACTCTCTTGTTCTCCTAGCGAATGATAGAAAATGTTCTAAAAAGAACACATGGTACAAGAAAAAATTCGAATTAATTTTTAGATTAAGTTTTAGGCCTATCACAAACGGCAACAGGTGTTATGTACCCACTGCCACCTTGTTTACTCTAATGCCCTCGTAGAAGTCAATACCAGAGACGAGTGACGTAACTATGAGATGCTGTTAGGTGTCGGGGGGGGGGGGGGATGAGATTAGTTTGAAGGTTGGACTGCCCACTTTTCTCGAGGAAAAGCGAGAAATCTGTGATTCTTTCTATATCATTTTGTTTCTTTGTATCAGCTAATTTATAGTTCAGATTTTCCTGTACTTTTTTCTTTCACATATCTTTCGTTTGCGATAATTAGAATAGCTGTAGAAACGTTGTGCTTGATTAAAAATGACGTGACGTGTGATCTGAAGAGTGAACTAGTACTCTTCAAGGATTAAGTTATATAAACCTGTTCCGGCACCCATCTCATCCTCGAACGACCCACGTCTCTTCTACCAATGGCTTTATAGTTTAGTGCCGCTTTCGGCAATCGATCCTCTGTCATGCTTTGCAGACGATCCCACCATTGTCTTCTGTAAATTTAAATAATTTCATTTATGTTCTATACTTCGAGTTCTGCTCTGATATTCTCATTCCTTATTCTATCTTGCAAAGTATGATTTAAAGTATTTGAAGAAACTGCATTTCAGTACTCTGAATCTTGCCACATTCCTTTTTTGTCATGACCCACGCCTCACTCGCATTTGTCAATGCGAGTATTGCAATTGTCCTATAAAATTTAATCCTTTTACTGTGGTGTCTTGTTTTATTTCTAAGGTTTCTATGAATCGTACCACAAATATTCCTAAATTTATTTATCTTCCCTTTTATATCATATTCAGATTCATAGCTTACTGCACAGCCGAGATATTTAAAACGGCTCACTTGTTCTAAAGTGCTGTTGTTTATAACTATCTTAGTCCTCACTGGATATTTACCTTTAAAGAGCATGGTTTTGGTCTTTCCTACTGAAATAGTCAGTGCATTATTAATTCTATCAGAATAACTGATACAAAGACACCGAATCCTATCTCCGAAAGAGAAGGGTGAGGGCGAATCTCCTTGTACTGTGGAGTCTTGTTTTATTTCTAAGATTTCTATTTATTTATTGTTTTATTTATTTATTTCGATTTGTCTTGTTTTATTTCTATGAATCGTACCACAAATATTCCTAAATTGATTTATCTGAACTCGTATGTGGTGAAAATTAAACTTTATTCGAGTGCACTCCTGAAACTGAAGAGTTCACTCAAAAGTGTAACTCTGTGATAGCGCTTAGACACAGACCACGGTTCTCTACACTGAATCTTCGTTTGTCTTTCCACAACTGTCACTTTTTTCAAGTCATCCTACACATCTCGCAACCAGCGCTTCTGGATCTGCCAAATAGAACCATCTGAGCTTCCAGTTCGGTATAACCATATCTACCGAATTACAGGTTAGATCACAGAAACTCCATACTAAATTTTAAAATCTGAAGAAGGAAGGAAGGGTTTAAGCCCGTTTAAAAGGTATGTCTCACTATTAATTTACAATGCCCTTTCTTAAAAAATTAAGGAAAATGTTTTCCAGTTTTCCAGAATTAACTTGGAAACGATGGCTTTATCTACATTAAATGGAATCCTGTGTGATAAGCAAATTACAGCAGAAACTAAAACCAAAATTATTAATTGATGCCTCGTTGGGCACTTGGTGAAACATATTAATACAAAGGTTTTTAAAAAATATATAAACACTTGGCACGTTTCACAGTTTTTATTTAACTCTGACAGCTGTTTAAGCTTATTAAGCTATTGTTAAAGAGATCAGTGAACAAACTAAACTAAACCAAGGATGTTAGGGTGGTTTAGGGCATGTATCCGGACATGTGTGGTGTGTGATGATGGAGGGGGGGAGTTGGAGAAGCTAAGGGAAGGTCAAGTGTCTGTAAAAACTAAGTATAATCTGAATACAAAATATAAAATTAACTAAACTAAATAACAACTTTTAATAGGCGGGATACACAGAATTCAGTTTGTTCGTTTGTTAAATTTTTGTTACTTTTTATTGCTTTTCTAATTTCTAATAAATTATAATAATTTATAATAATAAGAAAACTGAAACACTTAAAACCATTGTTAAAAGTTTCATGACTTGCGGTTCAGAAGTTTGGGCTGCCAATAAACACACAAGAACAAAATTAATTATAGCAGAGATGGACTTTTGGAGACGTTTGGCTAGAGTATCCAGACGTGAGAAAATTAGAAATAAAGTCATTAAGGACAGAATGAATGCGAAAAATTCAATTGTTGATTTTATCCAAACAAAAAAATACAATAGTATGGACACACGAAAAAAATGCCACTAATAAAATAGTATGGACACACGAAAAAATGCCACAGGAAAGATTGCCAAGGAGAGTTAAGGAATGGACCCCATCGAGAAGAAGGAAAAGAGGAAGACCAGCTATCACCTGGATAGAAGAAATTCAGACTGTATTGAGGGAATGAGAAATTGAAGAAGATATTTGGATGGACAAGCAGCAATGGAAGATGAGAATTCAATCACTTCTGTAATCTGTGGTTCCGGAAAATGTGTAAACATTGTACAGCCGGTATAATAATAATAATTATAAAGGAAAATCTACGTGGTGTCCCCTAGTCCGCAGCCCCCCCCCCCCCAAAGCGGGTCCGGCTGTTAGTTGTGCTAAAGATCTTATGTCACAGCCGCATTTACAACGTTGAGTATATTGTTGCTCGCAATGATGCAATGAAACATATTTGTTTAGTGTACAAAATACGCATGAGCTGTAGTTTACATACTGTTATCAGCAGTTGTTGCTGTGTGATGGGATGGGATGTTTACACAACCGAGGTCAGTGTCTGTTCAACGGAAGGGAAGCCGGTAATTAGACGCTGTGTCACCCGCCACACCACGCCCAACATTGCCCCTCGCAACTTGCCACAGATACAAGGTAGCACTCGTGTCTCTACACCTATGTGGAACATCATTTACAAAGTACAGACTGTGCCATAAGTAGATTGACAAAAAAATTTGTTTTTTTAATAACTTCTGTAAGTTTATTTATTCAATTTCTTCCATATTTATCCATCCGGCTTATTCCTCTGAGACTTATGAGCATATGATTTTATTTTTAAATGAATGGGTTACCAGCTCATCGCACAATCCCCAGCGTGGAGGATCAGATAATTTTTAATCAAAGTTTTCTTCCTTTACCCATTGGCGATATGTCCTAGATATATCTAGAATACAATAAGCGGAAATGAGATTCTTGAGGGCAGTAAAGGGTTGTACCACGAGAGATCTTATCAGAAACGATAATATTAGAATGGAACTAGGCATAGCTGAAAGCTTAAATGAGAAAATCACCCGGTACAAAACCGAGTGGCGGTTGCACGTAGAGAGAATTGATTCAACTAGATTTTGAAGGAGAGCCCTTAACTATCATCCAAGGGGGAAGAGAAGTGTGGGAAGACCCCGTAAGCAATGGTTGGATGACTTCCATTGAGACTGGAACAGGCTACTAGCATAAGCCGTAAAGGATGACGACGACAACGATGTCTTCTATAGTTGTCTAAAGCTTTTTCCTCTATATTATGAGAAGTTTTATGACATTCACTAGACACAATTTCAACTCTTCTTCGTCTTCTTCTTCTTCTTCTTCTTCTTCTTCTTCTTCTTCTTCTTCTTCTTCTTCTTCTTCTTCTTCTTCTTCTTCTTCTTCTTCTTCTTCTTCTTCTGTATTACAACGATATTACGTATAGGCCTACACGAGTATTTGCGCAGATCTAACACTTACAGCCTAACTGAGACGGAAAATAGCGATAAATTGGTTCTTTATCAATACGATTAACATAATTTTATTGTTTAACAATTAGTTTTCAGGAAGTTATTCTGTCTAATAGTAATTGCAATCAATTAATTATGACAAGGAATGTAACCAAACTATCGGTGAGCGATTGGGGAATGTTAGATACCGATACATCATTTCTTTTCTAACAGTATTAAAACATTATAAATTACTTCCTCCTGGTCTTACAGCATCGCGAAACAACACAACGTTTCGCTCATTCATCATCTCCAGGGGGTACACATTTGTAAATTTTATAAAGGTATGCGTGTGTGAGTATGGTGCGTGTGTAAATCCTTTATTTAACGAGGATTGTTCAATAGAAATACGATTGATCTGCACAGCCGTGACTTTCGTCGCCATGGCAACGGAATTCATTTGTTTATATTGTGTGATTAAGCACCAGTGACGCGTCTGTCAAAAATATTTGCAATTTGCTCTTTTCTAAGCGTTGTGACTGGGTTGAAAAATGGCATCTATGATAGAAAATCCGTCCAAAGGTAATCCGCGTTACGTTATTCAGTTTTTGGCCGCTGAGGGGCCTCAGCCAATGGAAATTTATACGAGAATGAAAGCTGTATATGGTGACTATAGTTAGTCTCATACGGTAGTAGTTGAATGGTGCAATAAATTTCAACAAGGAAGAGAATTCTCTAAAGATTTGGCCCGTCCCGGACCTTCATGTGTTGCAGCATCAGATGAAAATGTCAGACAGCTGGAAACTGCTTTACGCGCAAATCCCAAGCAATCCGGGCTTGGGACCGGCAGTGGTATCCAATGTGCTAATCAATCTACACTTTAAAAAAAAAAATAATAATAATATAGTTGTCTTGTATGTTCATCATCTTCTTTCACAGCACTACACTTTATATAATATAGAAACTTTCTCATGTGAAAACTTACTTGTCTTTTCCGTCGAACGCGTTTCGGCATCGTATTCGCCTTCGTCAGCTTAGAAACAGACTGCCAGTACTTAGTAACGGTTGCTGCTTGGAAGGTATAGTGGGGATGGTGTGTAGAGGAAGGGGATTGGCGCGGGGATCCAAATTATTGTTTGTTTTTTGTATAATTGTGTCGAAAAGTGTATGTGATTTATATTGTAATTGGTCGTTTAGTATGTTGTTTTGTTGTGTTGTGTGGTGTTTGTATATTTCAAACTGTTCAGCTGTGTTGAGTTTCCGACCTTTGGGTAAGAGGTGTAATATTTCAAGATTAGTATCTATGTTGGTGTAGCTATGGTTGTGTGTGTGTATGTGTGTGGCAAACGCAGAATGTATATTGTTATTGGAGAGGGCCTTTAAGTGTTCAGAGTAACGGGAGGAAAAAGATCTTCCCGTCTGGCCTATGTAGAAACTATTGCAGTTATTACAATTTAATTTGTATACACCTGTTCTATTGTATTTGTCTATGTCCGTGTTTGTAACGTTGATGTGTTTTTTGATGGTATTGTTTGTTCTGAATGCTATTTTGTACTTGTGTTTTCTGAATGTGTTGGCAAGTTTGTGTGTGTTGGAGTTATGGTATGTGAGTGTGATGTATTTATTTTGTTGTGTGTTGTAGGTATTTTGTGTTTTGTTATTTTTGTTTTTGATGCGTTTGTGTAGTTTGTTTATTAAATTGGGGTTGTAACCGTTTTTCATTGCTATGTATTTGATTGTGTTGAGTTCGTCAGTATAATCTTGTTTACTTAAGGGTGTTTTAGTTAGTCTATGGAGCATATGGTTGAAGGCTGCATGTTGTGTTGGGTGGTTTGATGTGTTGTGTATAACCATGTCAGTTGTGGTAGGTTTTCTGTATATTTTGTACGTGTGTGTATTGTTGTTTTGTTAATTGTTAGGTCTAGAAAATTTATACTATTGTTTTGTTCAATTTCCAGTGTAAATTTTAATTTGTGGTATATTGTGTTTATGTATTTGTGGAAGTTTTCAACTTGTCTTGTGTTGCCTTTGAATGAAAGTAATATGTCATCTACATATCTGTGCCCTACTTTTAGTTCAGAGTTGACTTTGAACAGTTTGAAATATACAAACACCACACAACACAACCAAACAACATACTAAACGACCAATTACAATATAAATCGCATACACTTTTCGACACAATTATACAAAAAACAAACAATAATTTGGATCCCCGCGCCAATCCCCTTCCTCTACACACCACCCCCACTATACCTTCCAAGCAGCAACCGTTACTAAGTACTGGCAGTCTGTTTCTAAGCTGACGAAGGCGAATACGACGCCGAAACGCGTTCGACGAAAAAGACAAGTAAGTTTTCACATGAGAAAGTTTCTATATTATATAAAAAATAATAATATTGTTGAGATTATTATTATCAACGGAGCTGTTATGCCGTGGTCCGTAGTTTCTGTTATTGACAAACGTTTCGCTCCCACGGTCGGAGGATATCATCAGTGTCCAGAAGGCTCATAAACTGCATAGGCTCTATCCCATCTCTGAGGGAAGTAATTAGCGGCACTGTGCCAGTATAGACACTGATGACTGCTTCCAATGGTGGTGCCACAACTGTGGAGCACGGCCTAACAGGCCGGCTGATAATAATAATCCCAACAATGTTGAAGCCGGCCGTCACACCTTAAGAACTTGCAAAAATATAATAATTTATAATAACGAGCAAATACAAGTTAATACATTTTATACATTTTAAAGATGTTAAATCAAATGTTTAGTACCGTATATTCGTATAAAATAATTGGTATAGTAAAATATTCGTTTAGTAAGTAATTCGTATAAAATATTGAGTATAATACAGATGATACTTTATAATTGGGCATTATTCATCTAAATGAGCGGACGTAAACAGCCCATCAAAATTGACATTGTAACGAAAAAATAAACAAACTGAAGATGTTCAGTGTAAAAATTGTTTCTCTCCCATGGTGGCGACAAGTAAAAGTGTCAACAAAAAGTGGATGTAAATCATCATCGTCATCATCAAAACTCCAAGGACTAGGCCTTAGACCTGTTCCGGAACCCACCTCCTCCTCGGCCTACCGACATCTCTCTTCCCAGTAGGGTGATAACCCAAGGCAGCTACAGGTAAACGGGTATCAGGAATGAGATTCAAGCGTTCACACTATCTCCCTCTGAGGTCTTCTTCAATTTCATTTCGGCTGCCTGAATCCTCTGCACGTCCCTTTTACCAAGAGTTCATGTCTCACTAGCATACAGGAATGTGGGGACAGCCACAGTTTAATTAAACTTTATTCGGGTATCCTCCTGTGTTTTATTTTTCGCGTGCCTATGAATCGTTCCACAGATGCGTCTAAATTTTGTTAGTTTACTATCCCATTTAATATCAGTTCCATATGAGATATTACAACCGAGATAATTAAAATGACTAACCTGATCCAAAATCTGATTATTCACGACTGTCTTAGTTCTTATAGGATACCTGCGCTGAAATGCCGTCGTTTTAGATTTTGTAAAGTGGATATAAATAAAGAAAAAAATTAAAGAAGAAATAACTACTTGTATAAGAACAGTTTTATAATGAAATAAAGCATTTATAAAAATATTCAAGAAAATTGTCAAATAATTATGCAATATTTTACATATAAATTTAAAATCATCTTCTCAAACAACCAATTTTTTTAATTTTCCTATTTCTTTATTATCCAGAGCTTTTGGCGACCTTCAGTAGCTCCTTCTCACTTAGCTGCTATTCTTGCTTCTCTGATTCGCTCTTGTTACTCTGTGTGTGTGTGTGTGTGTGTGTGTGTGTGTGTGTGTGTTGGTACTGTTAAATTGCTAATATAAATTGTTAAATTGTGAAATATAACGTTATGTTTGGTGCTTATTTGTATCTGTTCAGAAACTGCGCTGTTTATTTCAATGATTTTTTTTTAAATGTAGGCCTATAAAGATTTCCAAAGAGATCACAGTTTCCAACTTTAGGATTTATCTTTGGCATTTAACACTTTCTATAGAACTGTATGGTAACGCGTTTTGTGTCCTCTTAATGACGTTTTTTGTCTAGATACAAAATATTCAGTTATAAGAAGTTAGCAAAACATTATATTTTCGTCAATATATATAATATGGAGATGCGGATCCAGCAAGCAATTTGGGTGGAGGGGAAGAGTTGAATCGGGGGGTGAAGAATACAAAAAGTTGGACCCTTCTTTAATGGTCTAAAGTATAAATGATGGGAATGAGTGAAGATAAAAATACGGTGTCTTATTATCAACTCAATAAGTTTATTATCGTATAAGTATAAAAATTATATCTGTGTTTGTCAGTTCATTGTTCTTTGTATAATATTCCCTTACAGTTTAAAATACACACTACTCATTTAAGTTATGTATCAAACAGCTATTAACATGGTAGTAAGGTACAGTACAGTTACAATTTAAAGTAGGCCTACTTTTATAGTAAAACCATGAATCTACATAACGTGATACAGTGGAGTATCTATAATTTGACTTTGGGGGGAGGGTCCGGGATCGGGTCGATTTTATATAACAGAAAAACAATTTAAGACTAAACAACACTACTATCTTCAAAGTGGCTGAAATCAGTCCCACTACAGTAAACGGTAATAACAGAATAAAAATACGCGTTACTGAAACATCGTTTACAAGATAGTTATTGACGGGACTGTTTTTTCCTGTACAGTATTTCATATTCCAAACGTATACGCAAATACTGCAATATACCTGATTGTATATTTAAAAAAGACTTTATACTGCATTAGCGTACTCAGCAGGAAAAATAATAAAAAGGCCTAAAAATTAAGAGATTAACAAAACTTCCCAACTTTTCGACCCACTAGGAGGGTCACGTTCGTCCCCCATGTAAATACGTCCCTGACGTGATATGAATTTTGTAAAACATTCACAATCACAAGACGACGAAAAAATTTCGTCCGAAGTGACCAATTGTTGGTTGGGGGGGGGGAGTTTCTCCTTCCACCCGCCCCTGGATCCGCGTCTGCTTCAAATAACTCTTGTAGCTTCTCTTTGTAGTCCGTACCTATACCACTGCAGTTGACTATTCATAAGTTCATCGTAGTAAGTAAAATAAAAACTATACAAAAAAGCATTCAAAAATTGCCTCAATCTGTTAAGTTCACTGACCAAAAATCAACCTGGCAGAATTAAAACTAGTAATAGAAATCTGCGTCTCTTTGTGTGTGCGTGTGTGTGTGTGTGCGTACTCATATTACACGACCACGCTTAAGCGCAGACACATACCTGACAATAAAAATACTGTGTGAAAAGAGAGCGTATGTAGTATCACGATAGAGAGCGTGTGGGATGAAGAGAGATGAAGAGAGAAAGAGTGAGAGAGAGAGTCAGTTATCTCGGAGTGACGGGTGGAATATTACAGGCCGGTTTGACAATTGAAACACCGATTGGGACGCAATAAGCAAACAAAACGCTGGCCACATCACAGCATACCAATTTCATTTCAATCGTAGGAATGCAAACAGCCGCCTGTCCCGCGTGCGTTGCGTTATCTGAACTTTACCGAGAAGTGATTTCAATTGTAAATTGAACGGTCCAAAGTGCGTACACCGGTCGAATCGGAATGAATCCGTTTTTGTCACAATTGTACTGCAGGAATTTGTCTGTAAAACAAAAATTGATTGTGATTCTCAAACTTACCGATCGATACGGTTTCGTATTTTGTATTCACAGAATCAAGGTGGCTTTAAAGGGGAAGAAATTGTGTAGCCAAAGGGGTTAGATTTCTTAAAATCTGGTGTACCAGCCGATGAGACTGCCATATGGAAGACCACAAAAGCCTGCCTAACTTATTTTTTTTCGATGTGTCCGAGACTGACCCTTATCAGGATCAGACTCAGGCTGTTCTAGGGCAAGGCCTCTTCAGCCATGTGGGTAGGAGACTTGGTTGGGTTCGCATTCCAGAGCAGACCGGCCGTTTAGAAGGTTGAAGTACCTGAAAGTTAAGGGAAAGTGTTCGAGTTGGTAATGGTGTGGCAGCCATCTAGGAGACGGTGACGAGTGTGTTTTAGTTCCAAACTTCAAGACATAGGACACCAGAGACAAGCTGCGTGCGACGCTAAAGATGGAGGGAAGCGTCGTAATGGCGTCAAGGGATCGGCGTGGGATCGGTTGTAGGTGTGTTGTGTTAGGTAGTTATGTTTTGTGGGATATAAATTATTTTATTTTATTATTTCGTCGTGGGGATTATTTGATGATTGTAGACGGGGCAGAGGAGTTGTGTGCGGTTGAGTTTATTTTATTTTATTCATTTCGTTGTAGCCAGTGTAGCTCATTAGTCGGGTCCATGGACACTCCTGATGCAGTGTCTTCTGCGTCAGTTTCTGGGTGGAACCGAGCCGGTTGATGAGGAAGAGGGGGCGCTGTGAATTTCTAACTGGTCTATTGATGTGAGTGGCGATGGATTGTGTTGCTGTACGCGTTTTGCTGTTTTAGGGTACTTCCAGTTTATTTTATGGAGAAAGGTGTCTAAATCAGGGAAAAATGTATTCAAGGCATATAAAGCTGTGTTGGAGGTTTTGGTGCGGAGAGGACGGCGATGTATTAATCGGTAAATCTCTCCGTTCTGTGATCCTGTATGGGTCGATTCCAGCTGGGTCTGTAGCCAGCAGGATCGGATCCGCTGCCTAACTCACGGCTGACCCGTGGTTTTATAGATTTATGCACATGACGTCACTTTTACAAGTAAAAACGTTCTAGATAGTACTAGAAAATCGACCACGTGCTGCTGAACATGAACTTCCGGTTTCTAGACCTTTCCAAACCACGGTTTTCAACTACATGTGATTCGTTTAATCTAATTTTATCATTTTCGTCGAGACACACTTCCTCTTACAAGGTTGTCTATGTCGTGACTCCTCTAATCTAATATCTCTGAGGTTAGAACCGTCATTTTTGCACAGATAAACTACCTGTTTCTTGACTTTAATTCGGAAAATCTGAGAAGGTTTTATTGCTTTATTGCGCATAAAAATAAATTACTTTAACGCAAACCATAAATTGCTTAAAACATTAAACATTCTTGGTACAACAATTCCTAAAATGCGAAGAGCTAATAAAAATGGGTTTTTCAAAATATCGTCTTAAATACTAAACTTCACAAGACTTATTAAGAATACAAATTTAGAACTAAAGTGATTTCTTATGATATAAGATTTCTAATAATGAGAATAACAGTTATCATCATCATCATCATCTTCACGGATTAAACCAACCATGGTTTGTTCCGGTCTCAAATAGGCAAAGATTAGAGCTGCTCACTCCAGCGCTTCCTCGGACGTTCCACACCTCTCCATCCCCTCGGCTTATAGTTCCAGAGTTGTTTGGGGATGCGGCAGTCATCCATTCAGCAAAGATGTTTCCACCAATTTAGCCGATACTGGGCGATCCTATCGAGTTTACTCATAATATTCAGTTTCTGCCGTATGTCTGTGTTTCTTCTCTGATCATGGAGAGTATACCCTGCCACGTGTCTGAGAAATCTCATTTCAGCAGCTTGGATGCGACTGGCCTGGCCTTTCGTTATAGTCCAATTCTCAGACCCATAAATAATTATCAAGATAAAATATTTTGTAATCAGTGTTTTTCCATATTTTCAAGCCTTATACTTTTTTTGATATCTTTATTCCCATTTTTAAATTTTACAATGTTCATTACATTCACGGCACTAGGTAATTACCTGCGCACCACATACTGTGAGCAGTGACAAGTTATGGTTTATCAATGTTCTTGATGTACCTTTAATTCAACAAAAAACAATCATTCATAAGACTGTTATGGATTAAAGCCAACAATTCTGTCACATATTTATTGTGCAGTCACTGAAACCTTACACAGACAATAACAAACTTTAACGTATAGGTTAAAAAAAATATATATTAAATATTTCTAACTTAACCACAACTGAAATAACCCTTTTTAACCTTAACATTAATTCACGTCAATTATTACAACTAAGATATAGTATTAACAATTATTATTAACAATATAAAATAATTACTCTAATACAAAGGTTTTGTAATTTATATAAAACACTTGGTAAGTTTCACAGATTTTATTTAACTCTGACAGCTGTTTCGGCTACCTAAGATACAAAAAACATAACATGTTTTCCGTATGTTAAAAAAAAAAATCTATGTTTCATAAATACAAAAAACATAACACTACTCCACAACATACAAAAAGGTAAAAAAATGGATTTGTTAGAAATTCTAGAAATTAAAAAAGCAATAAAAAATAACAAAAATTTAACAAATGAACAAACTGAATTCTGTGTATCCCCTTTATTAAAAGCTGTTATTTAGTTTAGTTTATTTTATACTTTGCATTCAGATTATATTTAGTTCAGTTAATTTTATATTTTGCATTCAGATTATATTTAGTTTAGTTAATTTTATATTTTGCATTCATGATTGTATTTAGTTTTTAAAGACACCTGACCTTCCCTTGTAAAACCCCCTCTCTTGCAAACCTCCCTCTCCATCTCAACACAGATGTTCCAGATACCCCCTAAACAGATGGTCACCACCATCACCACCTTTACTCACATCCTGTGTTTAGTAATTTCATTCATTCTCTCTTTGACAATGGCTTAGGTAGCCGAAACAGCTGTCAGAGTTAAATAAAATCTGTGAAACTTACCAAGTGTTTTTATATATTTTACAGAACCTTTGTATTAATATGTTTCACCAAGTGCCCAACGCGTCATCAATTAATTAACCTAATATTTGGCAGTTATGGTACAAATAAAATACAAACACAAATTAAATTTCTTCTGTTAATGATAGCATCTAGTGTGGTTAAAATTATCGTTAACGATATGCAGGATGATAAAGGTATTAAACTGATCTTCTATTCATTAGTCAAGATTTCAAATGTTTGAGAATTTTTTTAAAATGTTTTTTATGTAGGCAAGTAAACGATTATGTTTGCCAGGTATACTTCACATTGGTTTAGGTTTACTCAAAAACTTTAAGAAGCAAAGAATATCTAAAATATATTTATACAATTGTATGCAAAAAATTCTGAATTTCTTGTTTGTCCTCAGGAAAATGGGGGGGGGTCCAACCTTTACGTAGTCTCATCCCCCTCCCACCACAGAGCGGCTCATAGATACGTCACTTTTTTCGACAGACTGTGGAATACGTTTGACGATAATTTTGCCCGGTGGACAACTTTGTGTGTGTGTTTTTTTTTGTATCGTTAAGGAAACCTAACTGGATTTTGTTTTGAAAACACTATAAAAACACGAAACACAGAGTGTCGATGCGCCCGTTAATTAAACGAGTCAACGACCGTGTTTTGGAGTCATCGGCGGACGAAGATGAACGACCTCGTCCGACGACTGTATTAATGCATTGAGAAGAATTCTGAAGATAAAACGCTAAAACCAGAGAATTATCGGTGAAATTATAATGTTGGTTTCGCAGGTTCGATTCCTAGAATCAAGTCGACTTGACGCTTGTAGTCGAACCCGTGTGTGTTTAGTATTCATATACAGTATTTTATTCTCTGTCACAACCTGTTATAAGAAAAATTCAGAAATTATTTTTAACCAGGATTTAATTACTTCGTAAATTAAATTATAATTCAGCTTGTTAATTTTTTTAAACGTTGTTTATAAAAATCTTTCCGTATTTTAAGAAAGGAGTCTTTTGTCAGTTTACCGAAAACTAGGTACCTGAGTGCCTAGTTGTCAAAGAGTTACCGTTTGCTAAAAAGAACTCGGAGGGAAATCAGTTTTAAAATCCAGGAAAATATCGAACATAAAGTCTGTGTATTTATAACAAAACACAAATATTCGGTACATTTGATTGGTCGTTATTACGTGATTGATAATAAAATTATCGTGTTGTTGAAAATATAAAACTGTTTTAAAATTAAAATTTGGCTTTAACAAAACACGAATTTTATTTATAAAACCACACAATTAGTACTTGTTTATAATTAAAAATAACACCGTAAAATTCATATACGCTACACAAGTAACACGATTTGTTATTAAAATAATATACCATTATTTTATACTATGTTAATGGTACGTTAATAGTAATATTTTCTTAACGATAACGATATTGTTCTTCAAGCCTTGGACCCTACAATCTGGTGGGCACTCGTTGATCTGATTCTGATTACCTTTCCTCAGGTCTAGTAATAATTATAATTCAGTTGAGTAGGAAATAGAAATAAAGTATTAGACATTAATCCAAAAAGTAGGCCTAAATAAAACAAAATCGATATTTTTTTTAAATTTAGTGATACTCAGTACTTTTGTGTGTGCTCACTATTCAGATTTTTCAAATTTCAGATTCCCAAAGACGTTTTTCTTTTATGAATGAGGTGTGTGTGTGTGTGTGTGTGTGTGTGTGTGTGTGTGTGTGTGTGTGTGTGTGTGTGTGTGTGTGTGTGTGTGTGTGTGTGTGTGTGTGTGTGTTTGTTGCAATGGACATTTTAATTCCAAATGGAGTTGCTATCTTATAAAAAAGAATAAGGCATATGATAACATATAAAGCCAGAGTGTGAATAAGTAGAGATTGGAGATTTGAGTGTTATAAATTAACTAGCAAAATACCCGTGCTTCGCTACGGAGTTTCACGTTGTACGTAATGAAAATCTTATTTAATTAATAAAGTTCAATTAAAGTAGGTTTCTTATAAATAAATAATTAAAACCTCTTATATATTTTATTTAAAATAAACATTAAACATTTTTGTTATATGAAGTTGTGTTGAGTATGAAAACATTTCAGATTTTTCTTCAATTTATGAACTTGTAATGAAGAACTAATCATCGGATCATTAAAGAACTTCTTTGTACACAAAGTTTTTAGTTTTTCTTTCTGGGTGAAGAATAACCAGACTGTCAGGAGTGCTAACTCTTGAACAGGCAACGTACAACTGGCCATGAGAGAAACAGTCTTCCCTCAGAAGGCTGTGGAGAGGTTCTGGTAGTTCTTTAATGAGAGAAAGGTGGACTTTTCCGTTGCTACAACATAACCCAGGACTTTCCTCTTTCCACTTTTTAGCATTACACCATTTACACTGTATAAAATCACCAATAGATAAAATCTTGTCATTGTTGTAGTCAGTATTACAGTCATATTTAAAGCCCGACAAAGATTTTATCTTCCAGGGATAAGTGACCTCTTTTCATTGTATTTTCTCACCGCTTTGCATACACCACCTTTGATATCATAACCTATATCTTTATTTATAAGAACCGTGGACTCTGGCCCCGACGTCTTTCGTGGGATCCGACCTAAGACTCCCCGGGTTCCGTGGATGGACTCCGGGGAAGGCCCGTCGGACGACTCTCGCGCTACTTCCTACGCGGGAGACTTCCACCGATGCTATGGTAACCAGAATCTATTCTATTGGGTTGCCATAGTAACCAGATCTAATAATTTTTAAGACCCAAAGGACCCCCCAGAGGATCATATCGAAAAAAACACCTGTCCTATGTTGGTTCTCCCGTTGGTATAATATGTGTGCCAAGTTTGGTTGAAATCGGTCCAGTGGTTTAGGAGAAGATGTGGAAGACCCCAAAGGACCCCCAAAGGATCGTATCGAAAAAACACTTGTCCTATGTTGGTTCTCCCGTTGCGTAAAATATTTGTGCCAAGTTTGGTTGAAATCGGTCCAGTGGTTTAGGAGGAGATGTGGAAGACCCCAAAGGACCCCATCGAAGAAAACACCTATCCTATGTTGGTTCTCCCGTTGCGTAAAATATTTGTGCCAAGTTTGGTTGAAATCGGTCCAGTGGTTTAGGAGGAGATGTGAAAGACCCCAAAGAACCCCCAAAAGGACCCCATCGAAAAAACGCCTATCCTATGTTGGTTCTCCCGTCGCGTAAAATATTTGTGCCAAGTTTGGTTGAAATCGGTCCAGTGGTTTAGGAGGAGATGTGGAACATACATACAATGGGGGGGGTTCCCCTTAGGAGTGAAAGTTTTTAAAACCGTTTCTTAGTGAGCACCTAAGACCTATGATGAAGCTATGTTCAAAGTTTCATTGATATCCAGTCAGTAGTTTTTGCTCTACGTTGATTCTATGTCAGTCAGTCAGGCAAACTTCCCCCCCTTTCCCCCCTTTAAAGGTCGAATTTCCAAAAATCTTTTTTTAGCGGATACCTACATCACATAAGGAACCTACATGCCAAATTTCAAGTTTCTAGGAGTTACAGTTTCGGAGATTTCGTGATGAATCAGTGAGTCAGTCAGTGAGTCAGTGATATTTATCTTTTATGTACGATTTTATCTCGTATATAGATTGGTAAGGAACAATGTGAAAAACATTAGTTTTAAATATTTTTAGACTAGTGAAACAACTTTAAGTGCAGTGAGATGGTGCGTAAGGATGCTTAGCCACGTGTGTAGTGTGTGCGTGCGTGCGCGCGCACGCGATGGTTCGAAACTATTTTACGGGATGCTGTCTAGTCATTCACGGCCGGCTTCAATGATGTGAGTACTTTTGTTGTTTTGCGCAAACGTTTCGGCCGTGCTTTCGACGGCCATCTTCAGTGCAGAAGGCTGCAACAGTGACCAAGGTTCGCAGTCAATGACCACTGAACTGTGGTTAAGGCTAGTGGCCGTGAGTAGGACGCCCATATTTACACCTTGGTCAGTGTGTTGCAGCCTTCTGCACTGAAGTTGGCAGTCGAAGGCACGGCCGAAACCTTTGCACCAAACAACAATGGACCGCGGCCTTACAACCCGGCCAGCCAATGTACTTTATATTTTACGGGATATTTATAAAAAACACGTTAATGTAAATAACATTCGACATAAGGGAATATTTGAGACGGGACTTATATCAGAATGCTCGTAATAAAAAGACCTAACTGACGACAATAATCATTTAAAAAGAAAAACTCTTGTATCCATTTTTAAAGTAATAAGGTTCCATGGCCCATGAATTCGGTCGTAAAAATGTTCAAGTTTTTTGAGCGAAGTGCTGCCGAACAATTTTTTGCATTGAAGATGGTCTGCGATGGTGGAGCCGAAACGTCTGAAACAAAAGCACCATCAGACCACAGCGTAACAGTCCGGCTATCACTGAGTCTAACAACGTTTGCTCATAAACTTCATGAGAAGATTCACGGAATTGCTGGAAAGCTTAGAATTGCTACACGGGATGCACAGGGTCTGCGTTCAAACGAGAACCTTGAAGATGGCCACATTTTGTCATTCATCGAAACGTCGTGTATTTAAAATTCTAACGTTTGGATTAGTCTGTGGAAACTCTTCAGATAAGGTATATAAATACCTATCACAAACCTGATTTATGGAATGAGGTAAAATAAGTGATAAAAGTTTTGTCAACGTGAAAGGTCAGCGACAGTCCGCAAAGGGTGGAGGAACATTAAACGTATTTATGGACACAGAGGAAACGAACAACGACGAGGAAGAAGAAGAAGAAGAAGAAGAAGCTTCCACAAACAAACAGTCGTATCCGAGTGGAAATTTCTATAAGACCGACCGGCCGGATGATTTATTGCCCAATAACAACCGAGCCGACTGTGATATTATTCCAATTAACTGGTGACGAAAGCCAGCGTAGAAACCTGTTCCCGGCGCGGTCACGAGACCTCTGTTGGAGTTACGTAAATAATAAATACATGTGTGAGTGTGTCGCGACGAATGTTTAATTAGTTTTGTAGTAGTCTGTACAAATTATAATCACTCACAGTATGCTTTGAATAATATAATAAAGCACACTCCCGATTTTCTGCGGTAATGTTCAGTACCGTATCTAGAATTTGGCTTTGAAGGGGGGGGGGGCTTCATACAAAAGAAAAAATAAGTTAAAGAGTAATCAACATTAGCCTACTATCTTTAAAGTGGTTCAAAAACGCATGATAACATTTTGAAATCGGTTAAAAACAATAATTTAGAAAATTCTAAATTACACAATAACTGTAGAACTTTTCGAATTTACATAATGTTACAAACACAAGTTTATGGTAAACCTATCTATCAAGTGAAATTGGATAATACTTATAATCATACTGTTGTAAATTATAGTCCAGAGTACTATAGAATATTATAAATTTATGTATAATATGTCAACAATCACACTCTCTCTCTCACCCATTCTCCCTCTCACTCTCACTTGCACTCGCTCTCTCACTGTCTCTCAACTGTTATGTATGAAGAGAGACAAAAATTTGTGTTATAATTTTGACCGATCCTCACAAACCCTTCACGAAAAATTCATTGATTGACGATCACTACGAATTTAATGGGACATACTAACATTAAAATATACAAAAAAATACTAAAAGAACACAAAAATGCAAATATCACAAAATTAGGAACTATTTTTTAAACAACTAGTTTTCAGTAGTTCAAGACAAACTTTGAGTCGTCCATTTATATGTATTTTTAAGTAATCAGTAGGGTTCGTTTGAATCACTGTTTAATTTGACAATGGATTTACCGTAACGTTATTTTTGAAAGCAGGTTATGAATCACTGTGACATGCTAGACAGTCTACAAGTCCATCAGCGTAAACAAGAACCTCAGCGTGTGTATTTATACCTTTGTTATTTCTTCCTGATCATCGTTAAAAATCATATCGTCGTCGTCATCAACATAATCATCATCATCTAATTAAAAATTAAAAGATTACAAACAACGGTGGAAAGAACATTTAGAAAGAATATTAGATTCCAGACTGGCTAAACAAGTCTGGAAACACAACCTATAGGACACAGGTACTACAATGATAATTACAGATATTGTAATTATGATTTGCTATACGTTGGTTGCCATTTACTACAATGATAATAAAGGTAATCCTTTATTGTTTACAATAAATTATTGTAAACAATAAAGGTGTATAATTAAATTTTGTCTGTTACTTTAATTATCTATGCCCCGTGATTTGGAGCGCCATTTACTACAATGTTAATTATGCTAATATGAGATTCAATAATTCTCAAGTGTGTTCACTCAATACACAGTAAATTTATTCAATTAGAATAGTTAATTAATTTGCAGATTCTACATTAGGGTTTCCAATAATAATGAACGCATTATTTTCTTTGCTTAAACGCTAATTTATTATACGTTTAGATAATTGTATTCAATAACACACATATATATTCATGGTACCTGTAAATACATCCAAAACGTCAAACATATACATATCAAAACATAAGTTCCATCTTATTCACTAGCTGAAAGACATACAAACATATATGAAATATTACATACAACAAAATCAAATAATATTTACTTTATTTAATGCGTTCATTACACCCCAGATGGATTAGCTTTAATTGACCATGATTATACTTTAAACGCAACCTGCATTTAATAAATTTTACTATAATTTCCCTGGGTATAGATCCTTTGAAAGAGACAGGACAGTAGTTATAATTATACGAATAAAATTATAAAGTGTTTTTGACAATTGTTTATCCATTTAATCCATCGGCGCTATATTTCCTTGTCGTGGTGAATTTTGATGACGGCGTTTCATTGGATAATGTTGAGATCACATTCACTGGTTATTCACTGGTACACACGCGTCGTCGATAGAATAGTGTGGGTGTGATATGATTACTAACGACAATCAGTACAACTCAGTTCGTTCCCGAATACAACCATTATTAGATAGTTGCGTGATCTTGTGTTCGTGAAGTAAATGTTTATTCGCACTAAGGTGTGGTACGATATCAAATGTTCAACGTGATTCTTTATATGTGCAATCTAAGTAATAGTGTATAGTTGTAGAATAGTTCTTTTAATTAGTTGTGATTATTTATCCGAGAGTATTGAAGATTATTAACACATTAATGAGTTTATTCACGCATATCGTGTATTGGTGTTCGTTATATTGTTTTCACTATATCTCGAAACAGTTTTAATTTTACTAAGTTCAACAAAGTTCAATTAGAAAACTTTACTAAGTCCGTTAGAGTTCTCCATACCGCGCACTTCAAGATTGCACGACTGGTCGATTTACTGATTCACTGCCCGCAAAATGTATGTGACTATTCTCAAAATAATACTATTACTGTTCAAAATTTTATGAGACTGCCTCGTCCCGTGGTGGACAATCAGTTTTTATCAACGTCTCCCTACTAAAATTTGGTCTCCAGCTTGTCCACGTCTATGGTCACCATGATAGGCAAAACAACTACCCTCTCTCGAAATCTTTTCCCACTATTTCGAAGTCCTCTAGTCTTCTACACTCTGATTTGTTCTTCGTCTGGTTACCATGGAAACTTGCCTCTCCTTCGGTCTCTTCGTAAAATACTCTACTCTGATAGGTGGTTGGACATGTTTTTAAAATCCCCTGTTCGGACGTTGCTCTCGTTCGGAGAAATGTAAGTCATAGAGCGCCTGTCAATCAATGTACTGTCTTGAGTCTTGAGCAAGGGTTGTCCTAACATCCTGGAGTATTGTTCATATTTGTAACCCCTCGTTCTGGCAATTAACAATTTTCTGTCAAGCGTCAGTTGGTGCAGCCACCTCGCTTTCTTGTCGTAAATTTCAGTATGTCACGTAAACGTTACATCCCGCTGCGCAACGTCGTCGCTTCTATTCACTGGTTATTTCTTATATTGTCTCTGTAGGTTGCCTCGCTCTCCAACCTTTTGTGACTTCTCCTTCGTTTTTGTCGTAATCTCGCATCTTGGCTGAACCCCCAAGCGGATCCTCGCTTCAATTCTGTGTAAGCGTGTGAGTGAACTCAAGCCTTTGTGTAGTTTGTTGTGGTGTCATAATTTTCAGTCGAGTTTCTCCTGTCAACTCAAGTCGTCATCCCTTTTGTTGCATCGAGCTGAACACATCCCTATTGCCTGATATTGGCGTTGGGTTGTCGTCTTTTCCAATTAACTTTGTATATTGCCCTTTACTCGGAGTCGTTGACACAGCTGCGTGTGAACAAACTGGTAGAGAAGGAAAATTAAAATTTTTAAATTTTTCGATCGCTATACAGGTGTGTGGGTAGACCCAGGAAGAGATGGCTGGAGGGTCTTTGAATGCAAAACAGACAGCACCTTATCGACTCCGGGTTGTGAAGCTGGTGATGATCATGTATACTATTCAGAATCTACTGATTGTTGTTCAACCTTGTAACCCTATCGCCATCCGCCACTGGTTAACTGTATCTTCTTTTCATACTTCCCACGTCTCACTTGCGTACATTAGTCTACTAACGGATCGATTATCACTTAGTAGCACTTCATAATCTTGGTCAGTATCTTCGTCTTGCGATGTTGTTTTCCTCGACAGCTTCATATATTTCCTGTAAGTGATGACATAAAGAGCTTAAATAATTAACACTTCGTACTCGCTCAGTCACGAGTTGTTCTCCGTCACGATTTTTGTTCTTACAGGATTTTTCTTCCTAGGAAACACATGCTTTTAGTTTACGTTTTTGAAATTGTAAAATCATATTTTGGGGACTATTATATTAAATTCAGAATTTATTATGAATGGATGTTTTTGGCGGACAAAATGTACGCACTGTTGCTAAAAGGAGAAGAGAAAGCGAGCCTTGAATTACTATACTTGTAACGTGTGGTACCGTGGTTTCGTATGTAGGCGTTTGCAACACCCACCTACACCCTGAAACTGAATATTAGTAAATGTAATGTTAATAATGTCCGTTGTTGTATGTGTATCGGCTTTCCTGTTGCACACACGCACATACGAAGCGAAACTTTCAATTACAATTCAAACAAACCTTTCAAGATGCAGAATAATTTCTGTGAAACGTAAGGTGAAAATAAACCTACTTGTACTGTATTTATTTGAAGATATTTACAGTATATTCAAACTAGTAAGGCTGAGGATGGGAACACAAAGCTTCCCGAAACATGTTCCAAATAAGGAAAATACAACTTAAGGTAAAATCATATAAATATTAAATAAATTGCAACGTTACAAGTATTACAAAAAATTACACAAATACGATACCATGTACTCAACGTCAACTATGAAGTGTATTACACCGGCCAGGTCTCAGGATTTTTTTTATTCTCGTTGCGTCAAGTAGTTGCACAATAAAAAAATAATTTTCAAAGAGGAGTGCGATGTTGATGGCATGAAATAATTAATTAAAACCGTTTCAAAATAATCATTATATGATTTATTAATATTACTAGAAAATATGCAAATATTAAAATTTCGAATTATAAAAATAAAAAAATATTCTCTTTTATAAGTTTACAAAAATACAATTAGGCCAGTCAATTTGTACATAAAAAAAGGCTAAAATCGCAATAATTCATGTACTTCTAATTTTTGATATGTTGTTAGGACCAGTACCAGTAGTGTGAATCCAAGTTTGCAGCTTCGAAAGACCTGTGCTAACTGCGTAATGCGTGAAAAACTGCAAACTTTTCGGACGACGTTTTCAGTTTTTGCCTTATAACTCCTAAAGTATGCGTTCTAGGGAAAACGTTGTACACACCTTTTTTAACGAAGATTAAAGTTTCAACAATTTGAGCCTAACCGCAGCTCTGTATGTCTAATAGTTCCTGAGATACAGCACTTCAAACATTTGCCATTTTTCCAAACAGTGTAAAATATTAGTTTTGGTCGAGTTTTGAGCCAAATATCGGGAAACGTTCTCATCCTAGGAGGAAAATCATATAGAATGAATTTGTAGTAAATTTATTTAGCTTTAATCTAAGTACAGAAGGATGCCTGTAAACCTAATAGTTCTCTCATTATTTGCAAAAAAAAAAACAAAAAATGGGAAAATTGGATTTTGGGAGAAATGGATCTAAACACTTCCCATGAAGATTTGTGGGTATTTGAAAGAAAAAAAAAGGCATAAGAACATGTAAAAGGAATGAATTATGTATTTAATTGAATTAAATATAATAAAATAACCTTAAGATAATTTCAACTGCAACTTTGTGTTAAACCACAAAAGTCTAGAAAAATGTTGTTATCTGGTGTAAGGACCTAACGTGGGTCTTCTCCCTCGTGATCCTTCTTTTTTTTCTTCTCCCTCGTGCTCCTTCTAGTAATAATATACAGTACTAATATACTGTAACAGATAGTTTAGAAATTAATATAGAACGGGATAACAGCGGTGAAGACGATTTGAGTAATAGTGATAGTCGGCTAACGGTGATAACAGTGACGGAAATATTAGTGGGGTGGAAGAACTGACGTAAATAATTGTAACTGCATGTAAGTAAATATGCTCTATATTACTTAAATACTTTTAGTCTAATTGTTGCATTAATATTGTCTCTCCTGTTCTTTATGGATAGTTTACATCTGCTTGTTTTTTAAACACACACACACACACACACACACACACACACACACACACACACACACACACACACACACACACACACACACACAATCATTTCACGTGCAGGCTGTTATTGATGTCACTTATTCAAACAAATTAAATGCCAGAGCAATGTGGATCATAATATATTACTACGTTTTTTGTGAATCGTAACGTGTACACAAAGCGTTACACATTCCAAAATATACAAGGATTGTTGATGTCTAGGCTCGACTTTGGAGAAACATTGGAACAGACACAAAATGCCAAGTCACTGTTTACTAAAATCTTTATATTGTATCTTTCTGTTGTGTCTGACGCTTGTTTCGTCTTACATAATGTTCATGTTTACCTGTCTGATAGTCCTCTCTCACATTACGGTTCTCCTAAGTTGAGTCTTATCGTTGAAACTGTCGTGTTCAGGCCTCAGCGTTTCGTGAGTTTTTCGCCTTGTGAGTGTTTCGTGAGTTTTTCGGGCCTCAGTATAAAATGTGAGTTTTTCAACCGAAAATCGTATTTCTCATCGAACTTTCGAAGTGCAACTGAACGAAATGTCGGTTCCGCCGGGCATTTGTTTTATATGTCGCAGTACACTTGAGGAAGGCAAAGTAATAGTTGTGAAAAAACGAGATATTCTTTCGCTTATTGAAGTGAGTGAGAAACGTTTACAATTTTTACAAGAGTTGAATGAAGTCACCGTACATGATGCATGCAGGAAGAGGTACACCGTTGAAAGCAATGTTGCAGCATCTGTCCGTCGTTGAGGTTATTCAGTTCCTCAAGCATCGTCATCGCTCCGATCATCAAGAGCTTGGGCTCCTCGAATCTTCAGAAAATTTGTTTTCTTTGTGGAGAAAATATCACTGAGGAATTTCTAAAGCCCCAGCAAAAACTGACCCATTCACGACGGAAACTCGTGCACAAAGTTGAATCACTGAGTGTGAGCGCATCGATTCTAGAAGCAGCTGGACGTCGATGTGATGAATGGGGACAGCAGATCATACAGCGCCTTGTATCTGAAACTGACCTCGTCGCTGCTGATGCCAGGTACCACCAACTATGTCACAAAAAGTTGTACACCGTGCCATCAACAAGTGGATATAAAAGAGGGCGTCCTGAGCCAAGGAATCTCCTGGAGGGTATGGAGTGTATATATTCAAACCTTGCTGAAAACAGGGAGGAATGTCAATTCTCGTTAAATGACCTCATGGATCAGATAAAAGGCGATTACAAGCCTGGTATAAGAAGTGTCAAAACTCACCTCAGAAAACGATATGGCAAAAAGATTATGTTTGCAGAGCTTGGCCGCAGCCGCAGCCATCAGTCAGTCTTGTGTTTCAGAGATATTGGCTAAAAAATTCTCTATGATAACTGGTATAATGGAAGAAGGAACAATGCTGCAGAAGAGCGGTTGAGAGTGGTGAAGGCTGCTGCAGAGATAATCTTGGAAGACATTCGCTCTCAAACATATGACACCACTGAGTATCCTCCATCTGATGATTTCATGCTGGATATCGATTCTGTCGTTCCTGAGTCTCTGAAACTGTTGCTAGAAACCATCGTGCTAAAACACAAACGCCACTCTCTCGATGGTTGGAAAAAGAAATGTGTTGCAGTCGCTCACGCACTCATATCAGCAGTGAGGCCAAAATCTTTCCTCTCCTCACTTAAGACAAGCTTTGGTACCTACTTATACAGGAAATTTGGATCAAAACACCTTGTTAACCTCTGCTCAGCTATGGGATTTTCATGCAGTTACAGTGAGGCAATGCATGTTGAAAGTTCAGCTATCGTGCGGGGAGAAGCCTCACCAACCATTGAAAAAGGAGCGTTCATTCCGTTCGTCTTTGACAACGCCGATGTGAATGTCAACACCTTAGATAGGGAAAATACGTTCCATGAAATGGGTGGCATCATGATCATTACACCACACTCCGCTGTATTGCCAGACAAAAGCATCCCACGTTTGAACAAGTATGTTTCTGCTGACACAGTAAGTTCGTATGCTGTCTCACAACTCAAGCAATGCAGCGTGAGAAAGAATGCTGGCTTGTCAGCTATTTCAATTACCGATTTACAGGAAGTTTTCCAAGTTGCTGGTGACATACTGCCCACAGCGCCAGACCTGCTCTGGTTATACGGGAAATGGTCAAACACCCCAGGTATACCTGGCTGGAATGGGTTTATGGAGCAGGTGACAGATGGTCTTAATTCCAAACGCTCAAAAATTGTTTTTCTCCCATTCATCCACGCTCCACCGACTGATTATGACACCGTGCTGACATCTCTTCTTGAAGCCAGTGAAAAAACCAAAGCACATTCTCAAAAAACGTGCTTTGTGACTTTTGATCAACCACTTTACATGAAAGCCCGAGACATTGTTGAGAGTAGCCAACATCCTGAGTTGAGCAGTGTGGTGGTGAGGCTTGGTGGTTTCCATCTCCTCATGTCGTTCATGGGTGGCATTGGCGCTATAATGGCAGGTAATGGCCTGAAGGAATTGCTTACGACAATATAAGCCGAGAACAGTGTGGACAAAATGCTGAATGGTCATGCATACTCGAAGGCTGTGAGAGCTCACATGATGACTAATCTTGCATTGGCAGTCTTGATTTTGAATGAAGTACAGTTCACTGAGGAGGAACGAGCAGAAACTGAAAGAATGCTCATTGAAAGTGAGAGGTCTCTGATCCTTCTTGCCAGGGGGAATGAAACTTTCCAAATTGTGAGTGCCAAATTCAAAACTGCATTGGATAAACTGGAAAAAGAAGGTCCAACCTCAAAGCTCTGGGTGCAATACTATCGAATGATTACACTAATGAAGAAATTTATACAGGCAGAGAGGATGGGAGATCCACCTGGAAACAGTAAGCAAAATGCTTCCTTTCTTCCACTCAGCGGGACACTTTTTTTACGCCTAAAGTGCTCGTCTATATCTGCAAGACATGAGTAATCTACAACAGAGGATGGATCCAAAAGAATTTCGGTTGTTCACACAAGGAGACTTCACGATTCGCCGATCGGATAAATTTTGGTCAGGCCTGTGGACAGATTTGTCTATCGAGCAGGTTCTTATGAGATCAATGAAGAGCCAGGGAGGATTAACACATGGTCGCGGTATATCCAGCAGTGTGCTTTCTCGGTGGACTGGAGGAATGGTGTACATGCTGAACATCTGCGAGGAAGTGGAACGGTTCTGGGACATTTCCTGTACAACTACTGAACAACACGTCGACATGAGGCCAACACAAATCATACGAGACAGTGCTGATGTGGAGAAACTTAAGAACTGGTTCAGTATCCACCCTCCATTTCCAACTACTGACAAAATACTATCCATCAGCAGTGGAATTGTTGGAGGTCCTGAAATCAATTGTCACATGGCCCAAGAATTGGGAATTGAAGGGGTCAAACAAATCACTGGCAACTCGTTTGGGAAGGTAACTTTCAAACGAAAAGACAAAGTGCTAACCTTGGCATCAATCAGCAGTTCTGTCAAAGTGCAAAACAAGCGTGTTGACGTAGATCCACTCACCATTTTCCAAAGGTTGTGCATTACAAAGCAGTCGGACCAGGAGTTGAAAAAGCATTTCAAATACGAGTTGGCTCCATACCCAATTGCATTGTTCAGTGAAGAGGGGATGCGTAAAGGTACAAAATCTACCTTCTACTCTACTTTCACTCCGCTCCCCAATACATCCCTGTGGGAGCCAGTACGTTTGTAGTGGTGGATGGTGGATATCTATTACACAAGGTTATCTGGCACCGTAATGATTCCATTAAAGCAATTGTTGCTGGGTACATCAGCTACACATTCAACCACTTCGGTAGGAATGTGTCAGTGGTGTTTGATGGATATCCAGAGGATGGGGCCCTCAGGAGTACCAAAACCGCTGAACGCTTGCGTCGCTACGCTGCTCTTTCTTGCAACAACATCATGTTTGAAGAGTCAACACTAATCAAAGTGCGCCAGGA
Organism: Magicicada septendecula; assembly: GCA_034769895.1. NCBI lineage: Eukaryota > Metazoa > Arthropoda > Insecta > Hemiptera > Cicadidae > Magicicada > Magicicada septendecula. The sequence goes on along the minus strand of CM068375.1, from coordinate 57,459,521 downwards.
AAAACTGTTATCCAACGACAAGAACAAACGACGCCTGATTGACCTTCTGTGCTCAGCATTTGAAAACCAGAGGATTGAGACTAAGAGAGCTTCAGAAGTAGGGGGAAAATGAGAGTTCATTGCCGGAAGTGACGTCACACGGTGGGAAATTCAAAAATTGTGGTGGTGGGGGTAACCATGCGGCAGTAGTCTGTCGGCCATGTTGTCGTCGTCGCCGCCTAAAGTGGGGTTAACGTGTGCGTTGATTGGCGGAGGCGTGGCTATGTTCGTCGTTCGCCGTTGACGTCGTCGTTGACGTCGTCATCGTCGCTGGGCGGTGGCCTGGTGGCGGCTTGATGGCCGCCCGTCGCGGTGGGGCGACGGCGGCCATGTTGGAAAAGCTGCGATGTTGTCAAGTGGTGTAAGAGTGTAGTGGTTAAGGTACGGCCGGGTTGCCGGTTCGTGCGTGTGTTATAGTGTATGGTTATGTATATGTAAGGGGTTTTTCCGGAAGTTCGGCCATGTTGGAAAAGCGTCGGTGTTGTCAACTGTTGTCGGTTCGGTGTTATAGTGTACGGGTTGAATGTATGTTTCGCCATTGTTGCCAACTCGGTGTTATAGTGTACTGGTTTCGTATATATTTACCCTGCCGTGCCGATATCGTCGATGTTGTGTATAAACATGGTTACTCCCACCACCACAATTTTTGAATTTCCCGTCGTGTGACGTCCAGCAATGAACTCTCATTTTCCCTGTAAGAAACACACATGATATTCAGTGTTCGATTCACTTATCTGAACGATTGCATTGTTGACAACTGTGTGTCTATGTGTTAAGTAAATTGTAGTATGCGAAAAGGATAGTTGAAAATAAACCGGGTTTACACTGCCGCCATTGTTGCCAACTCGTGCGTGTGTTATAGTGTACTGGTTTCGTATATATTTACACTGCCACGTCGATATCGTCGATGTTGTGTTTATGTGTTAAGTAAATATATAAACAGATTGAAAAAAATACGTTCGCAGCAACCTGTTGGTCTGCGGCTCGCTATGTCTAGCCCTACATTTGATGTTGTAAGAAACACACCGCTATGTCGAGCCCTACTTGAAAGAAAGACACATGATATGCAGTTGTCAATTCACTTATATAAAACACATGCACACGCAATATTTATGTAATATCTGATTAATAGGACGTTGCAAATGATGTAATCGGCTCCCACCATGATTTTCACATGTGGAGTTATTTTTTACAACAGAATGCTGACAGACCATCTGTTATCATTGGTGGGTATGTAATATTTAAATATTCTTTAATTTCTAAAGTATATTATAATCATGCAATTATTGTTTAATAAAATTGATTTTTTTTAGAATATTGTTAATGTTCCAAGGAATTTTGAAATTAAAAAACAATAAAAAGGTTAAAGCAATACTGTTTAATTACAAATAATTAAAATACATGTAATCAAAATATATTACAATTTAAAATACATAATATGTAAACGCACACAGTAGTGAAAATTACAAAACTCAATTGCGCTAATAGTTGCAATTATACTTTCTGGCACGTCTCTCAACGAATGAACGAATAACGCACGTGCACAGCGGAATATATAGGGAGGTAGTTGTGGAGGTGGAAACCGGAGAGGGGGGAAACCACGCAACGCACAGTAAGCGTTTATTTTTAACCGTGTAAACAGGACACGAGCTGATTTCTCACGGTTCGATGGGAAGGTGGGGAAGAGGGGAGTCGGTTATTTTTTATACGTCTAGACAGCACTCGTGCTTGTTCGAACATGTCGACGACGCTAATTTATTTTTAGACAGGTGATGTATTTAACTGTGTGAACAGGATACGACTTGATTTCTCACGGTTCGATGGGTAGGTGAGGAAGAGGGGTGTCGGTTATTTTTATACGTCTAGACAGCACATGTGCTTGTTTGAACACGTCGTCGACGCTAATTTATTTTTAGACAGATGATGTAATAGATAGAAAGGCGACGACTGTTATTTTTTACGTAAGCGCTAAACAATAATGTTAGTAATTGATCAGAAACTTATTGATTATTCTAAAATCTGATACAACCGCGTAAAGCGTGTACTCTAGTATTTGTACATATTTCCGGAAATAAGCGGTGCGCGAGACAGGCTGTTCCATGTATTGATTGTAATTGATCAAGTTTGGGACAACCGAAATCTTCTAAATTTATAATATTAAAATGCACGATACGCTTCTGTAGAAATCTTTTTTTGCAATCATTTTACGAACACGAAGTTGTAAGGAAACGTATACTTTTCTAATATCGGTACAAGATGTTCGTACGATGTGTCCCCGTCCGTCCACGTTAGTCCATGATAATGGTCTGTTAACCATCTGTTTGTACTCACATGTTTGTGATTCGAAACAATCGTGTCTATTGGATGTGCAAATATCCAATGCCTGCTGGCAAATGCGGTGACGTCCATAACGGCTAGTTCCTTAACGAGTTCGCTTCCATCGTTGTCGATGAAACAGTGAAAGTCAAGTTGTTGTCGGTATGTGCGTGACTATGTTGGAAAAGCAGCGATGTTGTCGGGTTGTGCATGTGTGCTGGTTAAGGTTCGGCCACGTTGCCGATCCGTGGTGTGTTATAGTGTATGGGTATGTATATGTAAGGGGTTTTTCCGGAAGGGTGTCCATGTTGGGAAAGCGTTGTCGGCGTTGTCAACTTGTGCTGGTTTAGCGACGTTGTCGGCTCGTGCGAGTGTTATAGTGTATGGGTTTAAGATATATTTACACTGCCACCGGATATCGTCGATGTGAAGAGGTGAATTGCATTGTTGCCAACGCGTCGACCACGTTGTCGGCTCGTGCATGTGTTACGTGGTGTGTTATAGTGTACGGTTATGTATATATAAGGGGTTTTCCAGGAAGTGCGGCCATGTTGGAATGTTTACACTGCCGCCATTGTTGCCAACACGTTGTCAACTCGGTGTTATAGTGTACTGGTTCCGGATATATTTACACTGCCACAATTGTCTCGATATCGTCGATGTTGTGTCTATGTGTTAAGTAATTGCATTGTTGCCAACTCAGTCAAGTAGTGTAAGAGTGTGCTGGTTAAGGTTCGGCCACGTTGGCGATTCGAGCGTGTGTTATAAAGTATGGGTTTGGATATATACTGTGTTTTCCGGAAGGGTGTCCACGTTGGAAAAGCGTCGACGTTGTCAACTTGTGCATGTGTGCTGGTTTAGCGTCGGCCACGTTGTCGGCTCGTGCATGTGTTATAGTGTACAGGTTTCAGATATATTTACACTGCCACCATTGTCCGGATATCGTCGATGTGAAGAGGTGAATTGCATTGTTGCCAACTGGAGAACTGTACTGGCATCGGTCACGTTGTCGACTCATGCACGTGTTATAGTGTACGGGTTTCAGATATATTTACACTGCCACCCCATTGTCCGGATATCGTCGATGTGAAGAGGTGAATTTCATTGTTGCCAACTCGAGAACTGTACTGGCGTTGGTCACGTTGTCCACTTGTGCATGTGTTATAGTGTATGGGTTAAGATATTTACACTGCTGCCGTTCGGATTTACTACTGCGGTGCAAAATTGAATATCATTTCACTTGTAAAAATTGATTATCGTGCATTTGTGCAATTGTTCTGATTGACATTTCACTTATGAAACATGCATGATGGAAGGAAAAAAGGATAGTTGAAAATAAACAACTAAGCAAAGCAAAATTTACATACACTGCCGCCATTGTTGCCAACACGTTGTCAACTCGGTGTTATAGTGTACTGGTTTCAGATATATTTACACTACCACAATTGTCTCGATATCGTCGATGTTGTGTCTATGTGTTAAGTAATTGCATTGTTGCCAACTCAGTCAAGTAGTGTAAGAGTGTGCTGGTTAAGGTTCGGCCACGTTGGCGATTCGAGCGTGTGTTATAGTGTATGGGTTTGGATATATACTGTGTTTTCCGGAAGGGTGTCCACGTTGGAAAAGCGTCGACGTTGTCAACTTGTGCATGTGTGCTGGTTTAGCGTCGGCCACGTTGTCGGCTCGTGCATGTGTTATAGTGTACAGGTTTCAGATATATTTACACTGCCACCATTGTCCGGATATCGTCGATGTGAAGAGGTGAAATGCATTGTTGCCAACTGGAGAACTGTACTGGCATCGGTCACGTTGTCGACTCATGCATGTGTTATAGTGTACGGGTTTCAGATATATTTACACTGCCACCCCATTGTCCGGATATCGTCGATGTGAAGAGGTGAATTGCATTGTTGCCAACTCGAGAACTGTACTGGCGTTGGTCACGTTGTCAACTTGTGCATGTGTTATAGTGTATGGGTTTAGATATTTACACTGCTGCCGTTCGGATTTACTACTGCGGTGCAAAATTGAATATCTTTTCACTTGTAAAAATTGATTATCGTGCATTTGTGTAATTGTTCTGATTGGCATTTCACTTATGAAACATGCATGATGGACGGAAAAAAGGATAGTTGAAAATAAACAACTAAGCAAAGCAAAATTTACATATATTGTAATCAAACACACATAAAAATATACAATACACTACACACACACACACACATACACACACACACACACACACACACACCACCGCCGCAAGATGTTCGAACGATGTGTCCCCGTCCGTCCACTCTAATCTATAATAATGCTCCGTTAACCAACGGTTTGTCCTTACGTGATTGTGATCCGAAACGATTCTGTTTACTAGAGGTGCAAATATCAAATGCCTGGTGGCATATGCGATGATGTCCATAATGGCTAGTTACTTGCCGAGTTCGTTTCCATCGTCGTCAACAAAACAGTGAAAGTCGTCAAGTTCATTGAAAGCTGTCAGACTAAGGTACAGCATGCCATAACCGATCGTAACGATATACCCATAACCGCAATGTCAACCTGCCTATCGTTAACGAAAACATTGCCACGTTCATTGAAAGCTGTCAGACCAAGGTACTGCATGACATGCCACGTTCATTGAAAGCTGTCAGACCAAGGTACTGCATGCCATAACTGATCGTAACGATATACCCATAACCGCAATTTCAACATGCCTATCGTTAACGAAACCATTGCCACGTTCATTGGAAGCTGTTAGACCAAGGTACAGCATGCCATAACCGATCGTAACGATATACCAACAACCACAATGTTAACCTGTCTACTGTTAACGAAACAATTGTTACGTTCATTGAAAGCTGTCAGACCAAGGTACTGCATACCATAACCGATCGTAACGATATACCCATAACTCCAATGTCAACCTGCCTATCGTTAACGAAATCATTGCTACGTTCATTGAAAGCTGTCAGACCAAGGTACTGCATGCCATAACCGAACATAACGATATACCCATAATCGCAATCTCAACCTGCCTACGGTTAAAGAAACCATTGCCAAGTTCATTGAAAGCTGTCAGACCAAGGTACTGCATGCCATAACCGATCGTAACGATATACACATAACCGCAATCTCAACTTGCCTATCGCTAACGCAACAATTGCCAAGTCCATTGAAAGCCGCCAGAACAAGCTACTGCATGCCATAACCGATCGTAACGATATGCCCATAACCGCAATGACAACCTACCTATCGTTAACGAAACCATTGCCACGTTCATTGAAAGCTGTTAGACCAAGGTACTGGATGCCATAACCGATCGTAACGATATACCCATAACCGCAATCTCAACCTGCCTATCGTTAACGAAACCATCGCCAAGTTCATTGAAAGCTGTCAGACCAAGGTAGTGCATGCCATAACCGATCGTAACGATTAAAACATAACCGCAATCTCAACCAGCCTATCGTTAACGAAACCATTGCCACGTTCATTGAAAGCTCTCCGACCAATGTACTACATGCCATAACCGATCGTAACGATATACCCATAACCGCAATGTCAACCTGCCTAACGTTAACGAAACCATTGCCAAGTTCATTGAAAGCTGTCAGACCAAGGTACTGCATGCCATAACCGATCGTAACGATATACCCATAACCGCAATGTCAACCTGCCTAACGTTAACGAAACCATTGCCAAGTTCATTGAAAGCTGTCAGACCAAGGTATTGCATGCCATAACCGATCGTAACGATATACCAATAACCGCAATATCAACCGGCCTATCGTTAACGAAACCATTGCCACGTTCATTGAAAGCTCTCAGAACAAGGTACTGCATGCCATAACCGATAGTAACGATATACCCATAACCGAAATCTCAACCTGCCTATCGTTAACGAAACCATTGCCAAGTTCATTGAAAGCCGTCAGAACAAGGTATTGCATGCCATAACCGATCGTAATGATATACCGATAACCGCAATGTCAACCTGCCTATCGTTAACGAAACCGTTGCCAGTTCATGGAAAGCTGTCAGACCAAGGTATAGCATGCCATAACCGATCGTAACGATATACCCATAACCGCAATATCTACCTGCCTATCGTTAACGAAACCATTGTCACGTTCATTGAAACCTGTCAGACCAAGGTAGTGCATGCCATAACCGATCGTAATGATATACCTGTACCCATAACCGCAATGTCAACCTGCCTATCGTTAACGAAACCATTGCCACGTTCATTGAAATCTGCCAAACCAAGTTACTGCATGCCGTAACCGATCGTAACGATATACCCATAACCGCAATGTCAACTTGCCTATCGTTAACGAAACCATTGCCAATTTCATTGAAAGCCGCCAGACCAAGGTACTGCATGACATAACCGATTGTAACGATATAGCCATAACCGCAATGTCAACATTCCTATCGTTAACGAAATCATAGCCAAGTTCATTGAAAGCCGTCAGACCAAGTTACTGCATGCCGTAACCAATTGTAACAATACGCCCATAACCGCAATGTCAACCTGCCTATCGTTAACGTAACCATTGCTACGTACATTAAAAGCTGCCAGACGAAGGTACTGCATGCCATAACCGATCGTAACGATATACCCACAACCGCAATGTCAACCTGCCTATCGTTAAAGATACCATTGCCAATTTCGTTGAATGCCGCCAGACCATGTTACTGCATGCCATAACCGATCGTAACGATATACCCATAACCGCAATGTCATCCTGCCTATCGTTAACGAAACCATTGCAAAGTTCGTTGAAAGCCGGCAGACCAAGTTACTGCATGTCTTAACAGTTCGTAACGATATACCCATAACCGCAACGTCATCCTGCCTATCGTTAACGAAAGCATTGACACGTTCATTGAAAGCTGTCAGACCAAAGTACTGCATGACATAACCGATTTTAACGATATAACTACAACCGCAATGTCAACCTGCCTAGCGTTAACGAAACCATTGCCTCGTTCATTGAAATCTGTCAGACAAAGATACTGCATGCCATAACCGAGTTTAACGATATACCCACAAACGCAATGTCAACCTGCCTATCTTTAACGAAACCATTGCCACGTTCATTGAAAGGTGTCAGACCAAGATACTGCATGCCATAACCGATCGTAACGATATACCCACAATCGCAATGTCAACCTGCCTATCGTTAACGAAACCATTGCCACATTCATTGTAAGTTGTCAGACCAAGGTACCGCATGCCATAGCCGATCGTAACGATATAGCCATAATCTCAATATCAACCTGCCTATCGTTAACAAAACCACACCAATTTCATTGAAGGCTGTCAGACCAAGGTACTGCATGCCATAACCGATCGTAACGATATACACATAACCGCAATGTCAACCTGCCTTTCGTTAACGAAACCACGTCAAGTCCATTGAAATCTGTCAGACCAAGGTACTGCATGCCATTACCGATCGTAACCATATACCCATAACCGCAATATAAACCTGCCTACCGTTAAAGTAACCATTGCCACGTTCACTGAAAGCTGTCAGACCAAGGTACTGCACCCCATAACCGATCGTAACGATATACCCATATCCACAATGTCAAACAGCTTATCGTTAACGAAACCATTTCCACGTTCACTGAAAGCTGTCAGACCAAGGTATTACATGGCATAACCGATCGTAACGATATACCCATATCCGCAATGTCAACCTGCCTGTCGCTAATGAAACCATTGCCTCGTTCATTGAAAGTCGTCAGACCAATGTACTGCATGTCATAATCGATCGTAACGATATACCCATAACTGCAACGTCAACCTGCCTATCGTTAAGGAAACCATTGCCAAGTTCATTGAAAGCTGTCAGACCAAGTTACTGCATTCCATAACCGATCGTAATGATATACCCATAAACGCAATGTCTACCTGCTTATCGTTAACAGAACCTTTGCCACGTTCATTGAAATCTGTCAGACCAAGGTACTGCATGTCATAACCGATCGTAACGATTTACCCATAACAGCAATCTCACCCTACCAATCGTTAACGAAACCATTGCCAAGTTCATTGAAATCTGTCAGACCAAGGTACTGCATGGCATAACCGATCGTAACGATATACCCATAACCGCAATCTCAATCTACCAATCGTTAACGAAACCATTGCCAAGTTCATTGAAAGCTGTCAGACCAAGGTACTGCATGGCATAACCGATCGTAACGATATACACATATCCGAACGATATACCCATAACCGCAATGTCAACCTGTCTATCGTTAACGAAACCATTGCTACGTTCATAGAAAGTTGTCAGACCAAGGTACTGCATGCCATAACCGATCGTAACGATATACCCATAACCGCAATATCAACCTGCCTATCGTTAACGAAACCATTACCAAGTTCGTTGAAAGTCGCCAGACCAAGGTACTGCAAGCTATAACCGATCGTATTGATACACCCATAACCGCAATGTCAACCTGCCTATTGTTAACGAAACCATTGCCAGTTCATGGAAAGCTGTCAGACCAAGGTATTGCATGCCATAACCGATCGTAACGTTATACCCATAACCGCAATGTCAACCTGCCTATCGTTAACGAAACCATTGCCACGTTCATTGAAATCTGTCAGACCAAGGTACTGCATGCCATAACCGATCGTAACGATATACCCATAAACGCAATGTCAACCGGCCTATCTTTAACGAAACGATTGACACGTTTATTGAAACCTGTCAGACCAAGGTACTGCATGTCATAACCGATCGTAACGATATACCCATAACCGTAATATCAACCTTCTTATCGTTAACGAAACCATTGCCATGTTCATTGAAAGCTCTCAGACCAAGGTACTGCATGTCATAACCGATCTTAACGATATACCCATAACCTCAATCTCAACCTGTCTATCTTTAACGAACCCATTACCAATTTCATTGAAAGCCGCCAGACCAAGGTACTGCATGCACTGTCGGACCAAGGTATTTCATGTCATAACCGATCGTAACAATATACCCATAACCGCAATGTAATCCTGCCTATCGTTAACGAAACCTTTGCCAAGTTCATTGAAAGCCGCCAGACCAAGGTACTGCATGCACTGTCAGACCAAGGTACTTCATGTCATAACAGATCGTAACGATATACCCTTTGTTATGGGGGTTCGAACCCACTATCTTCCCCATGAGTGCGAGTGAGAGCGAATGACATGTGCAATGAGTGCGAGTGAGATGGAAGATGACACCACTACCCCCCCATCCATCCCCACCCTCTACCGCAGAAGTGACGTCATACGGCCATGTTGTCGTCGTCGCCGCCTAAAGTGGGGTAATGTGTGCGTTGATTGGCGGAGGCATGGCTATGTTCGCCGTTCGCCGTTGACGTCGTCGTTGACGTCGTCATCGTCGCTGGGCGGCGGCCTGGTCGTGGCTTGATCGTCGCCCGTCGTGGTGGGTCGGCGGCGGCCATGTTGGAAAAGCTGTGTGTATATTTTTGTGTGTTTGATTACAATATATGTAAATTTTGCTTTGCTTAGTTGTTTATTTTCAACTATCCTTTTTTCCTTCCATCATGCATGTTTCATAAGTGAAATGACAATCAAAACAATTGCACAAATGCACGATAATCAATTTTTACAAGTGAAATGATATTCAATTTTGCACCGCAGTAGTAAATCCGAACGGCAGCAGTGTAAATATCTAAACCCATACAATATAACACATGCACAAGTTGACAACGTGACCAACGCCAGTACAGTTCTCGAGTTGGCAACAATGCAATTCACATCGACGATATCCGGACAATGGGGTGGCAGTGTAAATATATCTGAAACCCGTACACTATAACACATGCATGAGCCGACAACGTGGCAGACGCTAAACCAGCACACATGCACAAGTTGACAACGTCGACGCTTTTCCAACGTGGACGCCCTTCCGGAAAACACTGTATATATCCAAACCCATACACTATAACACACGCTCGAATCGCCAACGTGGCCGAACCTTAACCAGCACACTCTTACACTACTTGACTGAGTTGGCAACAATGCAATTACTTAACACATAGACACAACATCGACGATATCGAGACAATTGTGGCAGTGTAAATATATCCGAAACCAGTACACTATAATACCGAGTTGACAACGCGTTGGCAACAATGGCGGCAGTGTAAACATATATTCAACCCGTACACTATAACACCGAGCCGACAACGTCGATTAACCCCAACACAAGTTGGCAACACCGACGCTTTTCCAACATGGCCGAACTTCCGGAAAGACCCCTTACATATACATAACCATACACTATAACACATGCACGAATCGGCAACCTGGCCGTACCTTAACCACTACACACATCCACAACCCGGCAACATCGCAGCTTTTCCAACATGGCCGCCGCCGACCCACCACGACGGGCGACGATCAAGCCACGACCAGGCCGCCGCCCAGCGACGATGACGACGTCAACGGCGAACGGCGAACATAGCCACGCCTCCGCCAATCAACGCACACATTACCCCACTTTAGGCGGCGACGACGATAACATGGCCGTATGACGTCACTTCTGCGGTAGAGGGTGTTGATGGATGGGGGTAGTGGTGTCATCTTCCATCTCACTCGCACTCATTGCACATGTCATTCGCTCTCACTCGCACTCATGGGGAAGATAGTGGGTTCGAACCCCCATAACAAAGGGTATATCGTTACGATCTGTTATGACATGAAGTACCTTGGTCTGACAGTGCATGCAGTACCTTGGTCTGGCGGCTTTCAATGAACTTGGCAAAGGTTTCGTTAACGATAGGCAGGATTACATTGCGGTTATGGGTATATTGTTACGATCGGTTATGACATGAAATACATTGGTCCGACAGTGCATGCAGTACCTTGGTCTGGCGGCTTTCAATGAACTTGGTAATGGGTTCGTTAAAGATAGACAGGTTGAGATTGAGGTTATGGGTATATCGTTAAGATCGGTTATGACATGCAGTACCTTGGTCTGAGAGCTTTCAATGAACATGGCAATGGTTTCGTTAACGATAAGAAGGTTGATATTACGGTTATGGGTATATCGTTACGATCGGTTATGACATGCAGTACCTTGGTCTGACAGGTTTCAATAAACGTGTCAATCGTTTCGTTAAAGATAGGCCGGTTGACATTGCGTTTATGGGTATATCGTTACGATCGGTTATGGCATGCAGTACCTTGGTCTGACAGATTTCAATGAACGTGGCAATGGTTTCGTTAACGATAGGCAGGTTGACATTGCGGTTATGGGTATAACGTTACGATCGGTTATGGCATACAATACCTTGGTCTGACAGCTTTCCATGAACTGGCAATGGTTTCGTTAACGATAGGCAGGTTGACATTGCGGTTATGGGTGTATCAATACGATCGGTTATAGCTTGCAGTACCTTGGTCTGGCGACTTTCAACGAACTTGGTAATGGTTTCGTTAACGATAGGCAGGTTGATATTGCGGTTATGGGTATATCGTTACGATCGGTTATGGCATGCAGTACCTTGGTCTGACAACTTTCTATGAACGTAGCAATGGTTTCGTTAACGATAGACAGGTTGACATTGCGGTTATGGGTATATCGTTCGGATATGTGTATATCGTTACGATCGGTTATGCCATGCAGTACATTGGTCTGACAGCTTTCAATGAACTTGGCAATGGTTTCGTTAACGATTGGTAGATTGAGATTGCGGTTATGGGTATATCGTTACGATCGGTTATGCCATGCAGTACCTTGGTCTGACAGATTTCAATGAACTTGGCAATGGTTTCGTTAACGATTGGTAGGGTGAGATTGCTGTTATGGGTAAATCGTTACGATCGGTTATGACATGCAGTACCTTGGTCTGACAGGTTTCAATAAACGTGTCAATCGTTTCGTTAAAGATAGGCCGGTTGACATTGCGTTTATGGGTATATCGTTACGGTCGGTTATGGCATGCAGTACCTTGGTCTGACAGATTTCAATGAACGTGGCAAAGGTTCCGTTAACGATAAGCAGGTAGACATTGCGGATATGGGTATATCATTACGATCGGTTATGGAATGCAGTAACTTGGTCTGACAGCTTTCAATGAACTTGGCAATGGTTTCCTTAACGATAGGCAGGTTGACGTTGCAGTTATGGGTATATCGTTACGATCGATTATGGAATGCAGTAACTTGGTCTGACAACTTTCAATGAACTTGGCAATGGTTTCATTAGCGATAGGCAGGTTGACGTTGCAGTTATGGGTATATCGTTACGATCGATTATGACATGCAGTACATTGGTCTGACGACTTTCAATGAACGAGGCAATGGTTTCATTAGCGACAGGCAGGTTGACATTGCGGATATGGGTATATCGTTACGATCGGTTATGCCATGTAATACCTTGGTCTGACAGCTTTCAGTGAACGTGGAAATGGTTTCGTTAACGATAAGCAGTTTGACATTGTGGATATGGGTATATCGTTACGATCGGTTATGGGGTGCAGTACCTTGGTCTGACAGCTTTCAGTGAACGTGGCAATGGTTACTTTAACGGTAGGCAGGTTTATATTGCGGTTATGGGTATATGGTTACGATCGGTAATGGCATGCAGTACCTTGGTCTGACAGATTTCAATGGACTTGACGTGGTTTCGTTAACGAAAGGCAGGTTGACATTGCGGTTATGTGTATATCGTTACGATCGGTTATGGCATGCAGTACCTTGGTCTGACGGCTTTAAAAGAACTTTGCAATGGTTTCGTTAACGATAGGCAGGTTGTCATTGCGGTTATGGGTATATCGTTACGATCGGTTATGGCATGGCAATGGTTTCGTTAACGATAGGCAGGTTGACATTGCGGTTATGGGTATATCGTTACGATCGGTTATGGCATGCAGTACCTTGGTCTGACAGCTTTCAATGAAATTGGTGTGGTTTTGTTAACGATAGGCAGGTTGATATTGCGATTATGGCTATATCGTTACGATCGGCTATGGCATGCAGTACCTTGGTCTGACAACTTACAATGAATGTGGCAATGGTTTCGTTAACGATAGGCAGGTTGACATTGCGATTGTGGGTATATCGTTACGATCGGTTATGGCATGCAGTATCTTGGTCTGACACCTTTCAATGAACGTGGCAATGGTTTCGTTAAAAATAGGCAGGTTGACATTGCGTTTGTGGGTACATCGTTAAACTCGGTTATGGCATGCAGTATCTTTGTCTGACAGATTTCAATAACGAGGCAATGGTTTCGTTAACGCTAGGCAGGTTGACATTGCGGTTGTGGTTATATCGTTAAAATCGGTTATGTCATGCAGTACTTTGGTCTGACAGCTTTCAATGAACGTGTCAATGCTTTCGTTAACGATAGGCAGGATGACGTTGCGGTTATGGGTATATCGTTACGAACTGTTAAGACATGCAGTAACTTGGTCTGCCGGCTTTCAACGAACTTTGCAATGGTTTCGTTAACGATAGGCAGGATGACATTGCGGTTATGGGTATATCGTTACGATCGGTTATGGCATGCAGTAACATGGTCTGGCGGCATTCAACGATATTGGCAATGGTATCTTTAACGATAGGCAGGTTGACATTGCGGTTGTGGGTATATCGTTACGATCGGTTATGGCATGCAGTACCTTCGTCTGGCAGCTTTTAATGAACGTAGCAATGGTTACGTTAACGATAGGCAGGTTGACATTGCGGTTATGGGCGTATTGTTACAATTGGTTACGGCATGCAGTAACTTGGTCTGACGGCTTTCAATGAACTTGGCTATGATGTCGTTAACGATAGGAATGTTGACATTGCGGTTATGGCTATATCGTTACAATCGGTTATGTCATGCCGTACCTTGGTCTGGCGGCTTTCAATGAAATTGGCAATGGTTTCGTTAACGATAGGCAAGTTGACATTGCGGTTATGGGTATATCGTTACGATCGGTTACGGCATGCAGTAACTTGATTTGGCAGATTTCAATGAACGTGGCAATGGTTTCGTTAACGATAGGCAGGTTGACATTGCGGTTATGGGTATAGGTATATCATTACGATCGGTTATGGCATGCACTACCTTGGTCTGACAGGTTTCAATGAACGTGACAATGGTTTCGTTAACGATAGGCAGGTAGATATTGCGGTTATGGGTATATCGTTACGATCGGTTATGGCATGCTATACCTTGGTCTGACAGCTTTCCATGAACTGGCAACGGTTTCGTTAACGATAGGCAGGTTGACATTGCGGTTATGGGTATATCGTTACTATCGGTTATGGCATGCAGTACCTTGTTCTGAGAGCTTTCAATGAACGTGGCAATGGTTTCGTTAACGATAGGCCGGTTGATATTGCGGTTATTGGTATATCGTTACGATCGGTTATGGCATGCAATACCTTGGTCTGACAGCTTTCAATGAACTTGGCAATGGTTTCGTTAACGTTAGGCAGGTTCAGGTTAACATTGCGGTTATGTGTATATCGTTACGATCGGTTATGGCATGCAGTACCTTGGTCTGACAGCTTTCAATGAACTTGGCAATGGTTTCTTTAACCGTAGGCAGGTTGAGATTGCGATTATGGGTATATCGTTACGATCGGTTATGACATGCAATACCTTGGTCTGACAGCTTTCAATGAACTTTGCAATGATTTCGTTAACGATAGGCAGGTTGACATTGCGGTTATGGGTATATCGTTATGTTCGGTTATGGCATGCAGTACCTTGGTCTGACAGCTTTCAATGAACGTAGCAATGATTTCGTTAACGATAGGCAGGTTGACATTGCCGTTATGGGTATATCGTTACGATCGGTTATGGTATGCAGTACCTTGGTCTGACAGCTTTCAATGAACGTAACAATTGTTTCGTTAACAGTAGACAGGTTAACATTGTGGTTGTTGGTATATCGTTACGATCGATTATGGCATGCTGTACCTTGGTCTAACAGCTTCCAATGAATGTGGCAATGGTTTCGTTAACGATAGGCAGGTTGACATTGCGATTGTGGGTATATCGTTACGATCGGTTATGGCATGCAGTATCTTGGTCTGACACCTTTCAATGAACGTGGCAATGGTTTCGTTAAAAATAGGCAGGTTGACATTGCGTTTGTGGGTACATCGTTAAACTCGGTTATGGCATGCAGTATCTTTGTCTGACAGATTTCAATAACGAGGCAATGGTTTCGTTAACGCTAGGCAGGTTGACATTGCGGTTGTGGTTATATCGTTAAAATCGGTTATGTCATGCAGTACTTTGGTCTGACAGCTTTCAATGAACGTGTCAATGCTTTCGTTAACGATAGGCAGGATGACGTTGCGGTTATGGGTATATCGTTACGAACTGTTAAGACATGCAGTAACTTGGTCTGCCGGCTTTCAACGAACTTTGCAATGGTTTCGTTAACGATAGGCAGGATGACATTGCGGTTATGGGTATATCGTTACGATCGGTTATGGCATGCAGTAACATGGTCTGGCGGCATTCAACGATATTGGCAATGGTATCTTTAACGATAGGCAGGTTGACATTGCGGTTGTGGGTATATCGTTACGATCGGTTATGGCATGCAGTACCTTCGTCTGGCAGCTTTTAATGAACGTAGCAATGGTTACGTTAACGATAGGCAGGTTGACATTGCGGTTATGGGCGTATTGTTACAATTGGTTACGGCATGCAGTAACTTGGTCTGACGGCTTTCAATGAACTTGGCTATGATGTCGTTAACGATAGGAATGTTGACATTGCGGTTATGGCTATATCGTTACAATCGGTTATGTCATGCCGTACCTTGGTCTGGCGGCTTTCAATGAAATTGGCAATGGTCTCGTTAACGATAGGCAAGTTGACATTGCGGTTATGGGTATATCGTTACGATCGGTTACGGCATGCAGTAACTTGATTTGGCAGATTTCAATGAACGTGGCAATGGTTTCGTTAACGATAGGCAGGTTGACATTGCGGTTATGGGTATAGGTATATCATTACGATCGGTTATGGCATGCACTACCTTGGTCTGACAGGTTTCAATGAACGTGACAATGGTTTCGTTAACGATAGGCAGGTAGATATTGCGGTTATGGGTATATCGTTACGATCGGTTATGGCATGCTATACCTTGGTCTGACAGCTTTCCATGAACTGGCAACGGTTTCGTTAACGATAGGCAGGTTGACATTGCGGTTATGGGTATATCGTTACTATCGGTTATGGCATGCAGTACCTTGTTCTGAGAGCTTTCAATGAACGTGGCAATGGTTTCGTTAACGATAGGCCGGTTGATATTGCGGTTATTGGTATATCGTTACGATCGGTTATGGCATGCAATACCTTGGTCTGACAGCTTTCAATGAACTTGGCAATGGTTTCGTTAACGTTAGGCAGGTTCAGGTTAACATTGCGGTTATGTGTATATCGTTACGATCGGTTATGGCATGCAGTACCTTGGTCTGACAGCTTTCAATGAACTTGGCAATGGTTTCTTTAACCGTAGGCAGGTTGAGATTGCGATTATGGGTATATCGTTACGATCGGTTATGACATGCAATACCTTGGTCTGACAGCTTTCAATGAACTTTGCAATGATTTCGTTAACGATAGGCAGGTTGACATTGCGGTTATGGGTATATCGTTATGTTCGGTTATGGCATGCAGTACCTTGGTCTGACAGCTTTCAATGAACGTAGCAATGATTTCGTTAACGATAGGCAGGTTGACATTGCCGTTATGGGTATATCGTTACGATCGGTTATGGTATGCAGTACCTTGGTCTGACAGCTTTCAATGAACGTAACAATTGTTTCGTTAACAGTAGACAGGTTAACATTGTGGTTGTTGGTATATCGTTACGATCGATTATGGCATGCTGTACCTTGGTCTAACAGCTTCCAATGAACGTGGCAATGGTTTCGTTAACGATAGGCATGTTGGAATTGCGGTTATGGGTATATCGTTACGATCAGTTATGGCATGCAGTACCTTGGTCTGACAGCTTTCAATGAACGTGGCATGTCATGCAGTACCTTGGTCTGACAGCTTTCAATGAACGTGGCAATGTTTTCGTTAACGATAGGCAGGTTGACATTGCGGTTATGGGTATATCGTTACGATCGGTTATGGCATGCTGTACCTTAGTCTGACAGCTTTCAATGAACTTGACGACTTTCACTGTTTTGTTGACGACGATGGAAACGAACTCGGCAAGTAACTAGCCATTATGGACATCATCGCATATGCCACCAGGCATTTGATATTTGCACCTCTAGTAAACACAATCGTTTCGGATCACAATCACGTAAGGACAAACCGTTGGTTAACGGAGCATTATTATAGATTAGAGTGGACGGACGGGGACACATCGTTCGAACATCTTGCGGCGGCGGTGTGTGTGTGTGTGTGTGTGTGTGTGTGTGTGTGTGTGTGTGTGTGTGTGTGTGTGTGTGTGTGTGTGTGTGTGTGTGTGTGTGTGTGTGTGTGTGTGTGTAGTGTATTGTATATTTTTATGTGTGTTTGATTACAATATATGTAAATTTTGCTTTGCTTAGTTGTTTATTTTCAACTATCCTTTTTTCCGTCCATCATGCATGTTTCATAAGTGAAATGTCAATCAGAACAATTGCACAAATGCACGATAATCAATTTTTACAAGTGAAATGATATTCAATTTTGCACCGCAGTAGTAAATCCGAACGGCAGCAGTGTAAATATCTAAACCCATACTCTATAACACATGCACAAGTTGACAACGTGACCAACGCCAGTACAGTTCTCGAGTTGGCAACAATGCAATTCACCTCTTCACATCGACGATATCCGGACAATGGGGTGGCAGTGTAAATATATCTGAAACCCGTACACTATAACACATGCATGAGTCGACAACGTGACCGATGCCAGTACAGTTCTCCAGTTGGCAACAATGCATTTCACCTCTTCACATCGACGATATCCGGACAATGGTGGCAGTGTAAATATATCTGAAACCTGTACACTATAACACATGCACGAGCCGACAACGTGGCCGACGCTAAACCAGCACACATGCACAAGTTGACAACGTCGACGCTTTTCCAACGTGGACACCCTTCCGGAAAACACAGTATATATCCAAACCCATACACTATAACACACGCTCGAATCGCCAACGTGGCCGAACCTTAACCAGCACACTCTTACACTACTTGACTGAGTTGGCAACAATGCAATTACTTAACACATAGACACAACATCGACGATATCGAGACAATTGTGGTAGTGTAAATATGTCTGAAACCAGTACACTATAACACCGAGTTGACAACGTGTTGGCAACAATGGCGGCAATGTATGTAAATTTTGCTTTGCTTAGTTGTTTATTTTCAACTATCCTTTTTTCCTTCCATCATGCATGTTTCATAAGTGAAATGTCAATCAGAACAATTGCACAAATGCACGATAATCAATTTTTACAAGTGAAATGATATTCAATTTTGCACCGCAGTAGTAAATCCGAACGGCAGCAGTGTAAATATCTAAACCCATACACTATAACACATGCACAAGTTGACAACGTGACCAACGCCAGTACAGTTCTCGAGTTGGCAACAATGAAATTCACCTCTTCACATCGACGATATCCGGACAATGGGGTGGCAGTGTAAATATATCTGAAACCCGTACACTATAACACATGCATGAGTCGACAACGTGACCGATGCCAGTACAGTTCTCCAGTTGGCAACAATGCAATTCACCTCTTCACATCGACGATATCCGGACAATGGTGGCAGTGTAAATATATCTGAAACCTGTACACTATAACACATGCACGAGCCGACAACGTGGCCGACGCTAAACCAGCACACATGCACAAGTTGACAACGTCGACGCTTTTCCAACGTGGACACCCTTCCGGAAAACACAGTATATATCCAAACCCATACTTTATAACACACGCTCGAATCGCCAACGTGGCCGAACCTTAACCAGCACACTCTTACACTACTTGACTGAGTTGGCAACAATGCAATTACTTAACACATAGACACAACATCGACGATATCGAGACAATTGTGGCAGTGTAAATATATCCGGAACCAGTACACTATAACACCGAGTTGACAACGTGTTGGCAACAATGGCGGCAGTGTAAACATTCCAACATGGCCGCACTTCCTGGAAAACCCCTTATATATACATAACCGTACACTATAACACACCACGTAACACATGCACGAGCCGACAACGTGGTCGACGCGTTGGCAACAATGCAATTCACCTCTTCACATCGACGATATCCGGTGGCAGTGTAAATATATCTTAAACCCATACACTATAACACTCGCACGAGCCGACAACGTCGCTAAACCAGCACAAGTTGACAACGCCGACAACGCTTTCCCAACATGGACACCCTTCCGGAAAAACCCCTTACATATACATACCCATACACTATAACACACCACGGATCGGCAACGTGGCCGAACCTTAACCAGCACACATGCACAACCCGACAACATCGCTGCTTTTCCAACATAGTCACGCACATACCGACAACAACTTGACTTTCACTGTTTCATCGACAACGATGGAAGCGAACTCGTTAAGGAACTAGCCGTTATGGACGTCACCGCATTTGCCAGCAGGCATTGGATATTTACACATCCAATAGACACGATTGTTTCGAATCACAAACATGTGAGTACAAACAGATGGTTAACAGACCATTATCATGGACTAACGTGGACGGACGGGGACACATCGTACGAACATCTTGTACCGATATTAGAAAAGTATACGTTTCCTTACAACTTCGTGTTCGTAAAATGATTGCAAAAAAAGATTGCTACAGAAGCGTATCCTGCATTTTAATATTATAAATTTAGAAGATTTCGGTTGTCCCAAACTTGATCAATTACAATCAATACATGGAACAGCCTGTCTCGCGCACCGCTTATTTCCGGAAATATGTACAAATACTAGAGTACACGCTTTACGCGGTTGTATCAGATTTTAGAATAATCAATAAGTTTCTGATCAATTACTAACATTATTGTTTAGCGCTTACGTAAAAAATAACAGTCGTCGCCTTTCTATCTATTACATCATCTGTCTAAAAATAAATTAGCGTCGACGACGTGTTCAAACAAGCACATGTGCTGTCTAGACGTATAAAAATAACCGACACCCCTCTTCCTCACCTACCCATCGAACCGTGAGAAATCAAGTCGTATCCTGTTCACACAGTTAAATACATCACCTGTCTAAAAATAAATTAGCGTCGTCGACATGTTCGAACAAGCACGAGTGCTGTCTAGACGTATAAAAAATAACCGACTCCCCTTTTCCCCACCTTCCCATCGAACCGTGAGAAATCAGCTCGTGTCCTGTTCACACGGTTAAAAATAAACGCTTACTGTGCGTTGCGTGGTTTCCCCCCTCTCCGGTTTCCACCTCCACAACTACCTCCCTATATATTCCGCTGTGCACGTGCGTTATTCGTTCATTCGTTGAGAGACGTGCCAGAAAGTATAATTGCAACTATTAGCGCAATTGAGTTTTGTAATTTTCACTACTGTGTGCGTTTACATATTATGTATTTTAAATTGTAATATATTTTGATTACATGTATTTTAATTATTTGTAATTAAACAGTATTGCTTTAACCTTTTTATTGTTTTTTAATTTCAAAATTCCTTGGAACATTAACAATATTCTAAAAAAAATCAATTTTATTAAACAATAATTGCATGATTATAATATACTTTAGAAATTAAAGAATATTTAAATATTACATACCCACCAATGATAACAGATGGTCTGTCAGCATTCTGTTGTAAAAAATAACTCCACATGTGAAAATCATGGTGGGAGCCGATTACATCATTTGCAACGTCCTATTAATCAGATATTACATAAATATTGCGTGTGCATGTGTTTTATATAAGTGAATTGACAACTGCATATCATGTGTCTTTCTTTCAAGTAGGGCTCGACATAGCGGTGTGTTTCTTACAACATCAAATGTAGGGCTAGACATAGCGAGCCGCAGACCAACAGGTTGCTGCGAACGTATTTTTTTCAATCTGTTTATATATTTACTTAACACATAAACACAACATCGACGATATCGACGTGGCAGTGTAAATATATACGAAACCAGTACACTATAACACACGCACGAGTTGGCAACAATGGCGGCAGTGTAAACCCGGTTTATTTTCAACTATCCTTTTCGCATACTACAATTTACTTAACACATAGACACACAGTTGTCAACAATGCAATCGTTCAGATAAGTGAATCGAACACTGAATATCATGTGTGTTTCTTACAGGGAAAATGAGAGTTCATTGCTGGACGTCACACGACGGGAAATTCAAAAATTGTGGTGGTGGGAGTAACCATGTTTATACACAACATCGACGATATCGGCACGGCAGGGTAAATATATACGAAACCAGTACACTATAACACCGAGTTGGCAACAATGGCGAAACATACATTCAACCCGTACACTATAACACCGAACCGACAACAGTTGGCAACACCGACGCTTTTCCAACATGGCCGAACTTCCGGAAAACCCCTTACATATACATAACCATACACTATAACACACGCACGAACCGGCAACCCGGCCGTACCTTAACCACTACACTCTTACACCACTTGACAACATCGCAGCTTTTCCAACATGGCCGCCGTCGCCCCACCGCGACGGGCGGCCATCAAGCCGCCACCAGGCCACCGCCCAGCGACGATGACGACGTCAACGACGACGTCAACGGCGAACGACGAACATAGCCACGCCTCCGCCAATCAACGCACACGTTAACCCCACTTTAGGCGGCGACGACGACAACATGGCCGACAGACTACTGCCGCATGGTTACCCCCACCACCACAATTTTTGAATTTCCCGCCGTGTGACGTCACTTCCGGCAATGAACTCTCATTTTCCCCCTACTTTCAGAAGATGCAGACAGCGGCATTGTGAGAACCGCGCTTGACAAAAGGACGTCGTTTGAGAACGTACTGATATTTGGAGAGGATGTGGACCTACTGGTTCTTCTCATTGGCTTGGGCTCGACCATCGACAACGTCTACTTCCAGAAAAGTGGCAGAGGTGAGTCAGGTTGCTTGCAGTTTTCCACCACTTCATTCAGTCGGGGAGAATTGGAATCCTCCCCTGGATTTGAACTTTTTTTACATGCATTCAGTGGGTGCGACACCACCTCTGCCCTTTTCTGGCAGGGGAAAACCAAATTGTGGAGCCTTCTCCAGAAGAATCACCACCTGGTGGACCTAGCTACAGTTTTTCTGCTGCCAGGTACCAGTCACGAGGCTATTGCCAGAGCTGGAGAGAAGTGCGTCGTGGCTCT
Organism: Magicicada septendecula; assembly: GCA_034769895.1. NCBI lineage: Eukaryota > Metazoa > Arthropoda > Insecta > Hemiptera > Cicadidae > Magicicada > Magicicada septendecula. Next base: position 57,436,789 of record CM068375.1, on the reverse strand, counting down.
TTATGGAGGGAATGACAACCACGACTCTCTACACGGCCTACGATATCAACTCTTCGTGAAGAAGGCAGCCAATGCGAAGGTTAACTTGGCTCGTTTGCCCCCAACAGAAGAGGCTGCCAGATATCATGCCTAACGCACCTACCACCAGGTGCAAAAGTGGTTGGGGGTGGAGAAAGAAGCGAGTGATTGGGGTTGGACGAGAAGGCAGCAGGGGTTAACCCCGATCACTACAAAAAGCGAACCAGCTCCACAAACCCTCCTCAAATTTCTATCTTGTAAGTGCAAGAAAGGTTGCACTGGGGGCTGCACGTGGCACAAAGCAGGGCTTAAGTGCTCTGCTTTGTGCAAATTCTGCGACGGCAAATCATGCCAAAATATCCCCGTCATCCAGATTGATGACGAAGACGACGACCCCGATGATCCATTGCCTGCGGAAATGCAGATGGAGGGGCAAACAGCGATGGAGCACGACGACTCTCTACCAGGACCCTCCAAGCGATCAAAATTTTGACATTGCCATTTTTTATTATGAATATTTCTATTATTAAATAAATAAACCTCCGCTCCACAGTCCGTTAAGGACCAAGGCATACCGCGTGGCTTTTGTGTTAGTGTGACGGTGTATGGCTAGTACTACGCGCCACCAGCCGCTAGTTGCAGTATTCACGGCCAGGAGGCGGCGCTGTTATCTCAGCGCCTACTCAGTTTGCCTCACGACGCTGAGTGCACGCCGTATGGAGCCTCCACCGGAAATTGAACCCGGGACCACGAGCGCATCAATCGCTCGCGTTAGCCACTAGACCACCTGGAGGCTCATGAATATTTCTATTATTGTACTATTTTATGACATTCAATTTAATTAAATACATGTTTCATTCCTTTTACATGGTCTTATGCCTTTTTTTTTCTTTCAAATACCCACAAATCTTCATGGGAAGTGTTTAGATCCATTTCTACAAAATTAAATTTTCCCATTTTTTCTTTTTTTGCAAATAATGAGAGAACTATTAGGTTTACAGGCATTCTTCTGTGCTTAGATTAAATCTAAATAAATTTACTACACATTCATTGTATATAACGTTCCTCATAGGATGAGTACTTTTCCCGATATTTGGCTCGAAACTCGACCAAAACTAAAATTTTTCACTGTTTGGAAAAAATGGCAAATGTTTGAAGTGCTGTATCTCGGGAACTATTGGAGATACAGAGCTGCGGTTGGAATCAAATTGTTGAAACTTTAATCTTCTTTAAAAAAGGTGTCTATAACGTTTTCCCTAGAACGCATACGTTACGAGTTATAAGGCAAAAACTGAAAAAAGTCCGAAAATTTTGCAGTTTTTCACGCATTACGCAGTTATCACAGGCCTTTCGAAGTTGCAAACTTGGATTCACACTACTGGTACTGGTCCTAACAACATATCAAAAAATTAGAAATACATGAATTATTGCGATTTTAGCGTTTAAAATGACTGGACTATTCTATGCTGTTCATGACATATAAAAAATAAACAACCATATAATCTTACTGGCTAAACAGACATGTTAAACAAATTATCTAAACACTTTTTATTTCAGTGTGTCTGACTTTGACTCAAATTTTAAATAATAATTGCAACTCATTTACAAACAAAAATAATAATAAATCTCAAGAATAAAACTAATTGTTGCTATAAAAAAAAATAACATTTACTTCCAACCTATTATTTATTTCTACTGACACACCCAAATTTTAACATACAACAGAAGATTTGCATTTTTAAATTTTCTTGTTAAATTAAATTATTTTCATTAACTACCATTTAAATTCATGTACAGTGATTATCTTTAAAACTTTAAGTCTTTACTGTTCATATAAGTTTCTTTTTAAGAGTTCTGTTCACACAAAAAAATATAATTGTTTATTCATCACCTGCGTACTGCCGACGTTACCGTTGCGTGCGTGTGTGTGTGTGTGTGTGTGTGCGTGTGTGTGTGTGTGTGTGCGTGCGTGCGTGCGTGTGTGTGTGTGTGTGTGTGTGTGTGTGTGTGTGTGTGTGTGTGTGTGTGTGTGTGTGTGTGTGTGTGTGTGTGTGTGTGTGTGTGTGTGTGTGTGTGTGTGTGTGTGTGTGTGTGTGTGTGTGTGTGTGTGTGTGTGTGTGTGTGTGTGTGTGTGTGTGTGTGTGTGTGTGTGTGTGTGTTCTGAATCCTGAGAATTTGATGATGATGATTATGTTGTGTTCTCTGCAAATCACTTTTTGGTTCATTTTCGCGATTTCATAAACATACTCGTAGCACGAGCGACATCATCGTTTGGGGAATTTTTTTCTTGTCACTCACATATAACACACTTATTAATTACTATTTAATTACACTAGTAATTAACATTAAATTAACTTGCGTCTTTATTATTGCACATTTCTGCAATAATTTTACATCACTATATTCGTTAAAAATTCCTTAATGTAGTGGTGTTTTTATAATTGGAGCAAGTCTTTGTTCACAGGTTTAAAATATATTAATTAGTTTATTTTTATCCGGTTAAAACCTGATTACAGACAAACCAACAATTCGTAGTCTACGCATCACCCCATCGTAGACTTTGCCTGTCGTAGCTTGCGTTCACACACACAAACACACAAGCGCTGTATTCACTCGTGGGGCAGGTGTACGCTTTCTGACAATTCTTAGTCTGAATAATATTGTTAAAAACTGTTCATCATATATTTTCTGTGCTAAATATTTACAAACATACCGCCCTGGGCAAATATGCAAATATATGTATTGTTGCAATATATATATATATAATTAAAATATATACAAATTATTAATTAATTAATGATTATTAACAATTTATACACATTTATACTAATTCATATTAATTAATTTGCATATATTCTGATGAAGATATTTGAGAGTATTTAAACATTCTAAATATAGAAAAAAATGTATAATATATTCTTGTAAAAACAAATGTTATTTATTATTAGATATAGGCCTAGAAATTATTATAAAATAATAATTACTTACTTTAGCAAGTATATTTTGCGTATTTTTATGAATGTGTTTCTCCCTGACGCGCATTATCTATTGTTATTTGTTTGATAACATTTCTTTCTTTGTATTTTGATGGGATTCTAAACATTTAAAGGGGATACTGAGGTCCTAAATGCTGGGATTTTATGTTGGACTAGATTGTTAGAATTATTAAATTAATTGGAGAAGATTATCTATTCTGAATAATCAAAACTTATTTTATTTCTTATTATGGTTAGATCTAAGTAATTTCTTATTAGATTCTTCTTGTAACTTAAATTTTATTTTGTTATGTAAATCGTTTATAGAGTTTAATATATTATAAATTTTTATGTAGGCCTATTTATTTTGGGATCGACGCAGATCTAAAGTAGCATCCTCGTGGATCGTTCAATTTTATTATATTTAATATGTACACTATATATTATAATTTTAATTGTGTGAAAGTTAATAGTGTTTAAAGTACTGTTTTTTTAAAGCAGCAAGAAACTCGAATTTTGCACACAGTGAATTGAAATCAGATTCATTATTAACTTAATCCTGAAAAAGATCTTAAATTTTCCTGACTTTTAAAAAAATTTTAAATATTTTATGGAAAGGCCACTAGGGTTATTATACTCCGTTCAAGGAAGATTAACATTTTTTTGAACACTCGTTTTTTAATACTGTATTTACGTGTACATGTGTACATATAAATAATCTATAAAGTGGAATATTCTTCTGTAAAATGCGTTTTTTAGTCCACTAAAGGTTAGTGGACTAGCAATGTCTTCCCTTCTGAAAACAGTCTCTTAATCACAACATAAATTATTCCTCCTTTTATCTCATCCATATACTCCTGTCTGGACCTTTCCCTTCCCATTGCGCCCCTCAGAGTGGTGAACCGTTTTGAATGGCGCAACCATACTGATTCTTCTTTCGGAAATGGTTTGATTCAGAATCTTTCTTTCAACCGTAATACTTAACTATGGCCTACCCCACCGCTCTCAGCGTAGTCTACTTATTAAACAAGAGACATACTATTGGATCTTTAATGGAGTGGTTTCCCGTTGTCTACTCCGTTCTATTCTGTTCGTTGACTAGACAGTTCATTCGCCTTTAGGGATGTTTTTTCGTACCATGGCCAATAGGTGCCCTATCCTTTTTACCGGTGGCCGGTGGCAGTTGATAAAGGGTATTCCCTTATCCCAGGAGATGCTCGGTTCCTGCATTAGTTAGCCGCTTGTTTATAAAGGAAACGTTGCTCCCCCTCCCTACAGTGGGAAGGTGAATGTCAAGGACTGTTTTCCTGTAACCATGATTTTGATTTCTGTAAGCTAACTTTAAGCAACACGATGGATCGTAGAGGGCAGACACCCCGGCCACACTCTTATGATTCATGCCAGTGGCGTAATCAGGACTGTTCCTGGGGAGGGGGGGGATGAGACTAGGTTGAAGTTTACCTCCCATAGTTCTACTCAGGACGAGTGTGAAATTCAGAATTCAAGATTCCCATCTAATTTTATAAATACATTTTAAAAATTCTTTGCGTGTTAAAGTTTATGAGTAAACCAATATAAAGTTTAAGTTTTGAGAAAAATGTGGAAAATCGCTGACTTCAAAATATCCTGTTTTGATTAATTGTTATTCAAACTAAAGATAATAATCTCATGTCGTTTGGAATTGCTTTAATCCTGAATTCGTATTCTTAATATATCGCTGTCTGAAGATATTTTGAAAAAGAACAGGTTTTATTACCACTTCCCACTTTAACTTAAGGATATTGTCCCAAGAATGTTCGAAGCAACGTATAGTTTGTGTTAAATGACTTTGTTTTTATGTAAAAATTCAGCAACAAAATCTTCTATTTTTTCCGAAATAAAGTAAAAAAACTGCTGGTTTACCTGTGCGAAGACGACGGTTTAAACCATACAGATATTAAACTAAAGAACTAAAGGTTTCATGACATAGACAACCCTGTTAAGGGAAGTGTCTGGGCGAATTAGCTCTACCTTCGTTCCTTTGTTTCCTGGCGTTTTTTTTTTTTTTTTTTTTTTTTTTTTTTTTTTTTTTTTTTTTTACAAATACGTTTGTTATTTAACAAATTTTATTTTTATTTCTACAGTTATTCAGTTATATATAAGCCTTATTTTAACGAACGCAACTGTCTTAAAAATAGGCATACGTTACGTTGTAGAATTTTTCTGAAATGTTGATACCTATATACCTCGTGACCCCTCCCCACGTGGTTACGCCACTAATTCGTCCTGCACTCGGATGGCCATTTATATGGAATCAAAAAGTAGACCTACAAAACGAGAAGCCTGTAGTTGACAATAATGTGTTTGTAATTAGAGGCATTATTCTGATAACCGGTATATTGGTAAATAATAATGTTTCCAAATGATGTATCGTGTGAACGAGGGGTCAGTTAGACTGTTACGACCGGTCCGGTCAAACGGGTTGAGCCAGTCGTCGGCTATACAGCGCCCGCGTACTTAGTATATCATGGCGTGTACGGTCCTTACGAATGTTGCCTCCTCGCTCTACGACTACGATTGAGTTCTTTAAAACGATTATGTCTCGGATGTCAAACTGCGGGATGTGACCCCTTCCTGGGTGGCGTGATATTTAAAAAAAAGGGATTAAAAAAACTGTAATGTTGTGACCAGTGGCGGATTATCCATAACGCTAGGGTATGGTGCAGCATCGGGCACCAGGGCCTCAGCTGTCAGAGAGGGCACCATCCAACTGAACTGACTAAGCGAAGCAAAGCTTATGATCACATTACGCAATTGTCTGGTTTCCTTACGCAGTTATTAACCATGGACAGGGTCGAGTCGGAAAATCAAGAGAAAGCTCTTATAGACGTTTACTCGAACGATCTGAATAACGATCTTCTAATAGAATTGAAGTACTTTGTGCCACGAGTAAAACTGCAATAAAGAGTTTTTTTTCAGATAAATCGTTCTAATGAAGATGATAGCTTCCACGATACTACAGTTTGTCCGCTCAAAGTATTAAACTGGATTATTGACTGTAAAATGATTGATGTATTTCCGAATATATACATTCCTTATCGTATGCTTTTGACGATTCCAATAGCTAACTGCGAATCTGAAAAATCATTTTCTGTATAAAAACGCATTAAAGATATAGGCCTATTGAGTTCAACTATGACAGACGAGAGATTCGTTACCAAGGTTGAATATTGAAAGCGAGATACTTGAATCGCTCGATTTAGAAGAAATTATGTAAGACTTCGTTAAGCCAAAATCAAGAAAATAATGGATCGATTAGTATTTTCTAAGCTTAAATACTACTATGCTCATTCTAATCATCTAATCACTATTTAGGTACATGTTTGTTATATTTTGAGAGTTTAATAAAATAATTGTTTACTTTCGAAATTGTGTATGTCATTTATCAGTGTAGATAATGGTTGAAAGGAGAATTTTAAATCGGGGGGGGGGGGCACGAGTCTAATGACAGCATAGGGCACCACGCGCATCTAATCCGCCCCTGGTTGTGAGTATTTATTTGTTAACAATATACAAAACATATTTCTTTTTTTTTAAAAAGAATATACACACGTATTGTTTAAAGTTTAATAACTTGCGAAGTCGAAACGTCGGATATGACAATGAAGAAAGTGATGACAAGAGAGATGGACTTTCTAAAATTAGTTGTAGAACATCAAGATTAGAAACAGTAAGGAATGAGGTTATAGCCTACGAGAAAGAATGAAAATGAACGCAAATATAGTGTTGAGAAGAAACAGTTAATCAGGTTTGAGCGTACAAACCAGTAGATGACTCTAGATGAGGAGTGGCTCTCAACCTTTCCAACTCCGAGGCCCGCCTGGAAGGGTCTTACACTTTATGGGACCCATAAGCATGGGCGCCGGCTGAATTACTTGTAGGGGTGTGCAGCCAGTTTATAATGATATTTTTGCTAACATCAAGTACTATTTTAAGCCCCCATTAATGCTTAAACAAATTATACATACTTAACTCTACTTAATACTAAATGAAATAGGTTCTTAAGACACAGTAAATAAATTTTCCAGCCGGACTTCGCGACCCCAAACACCTCTTCGGGACCCAGCAGTGGGTCGTGCCCCATAGGTTGATCAAACGCTGCTCTAAATAGCCTAAGAGGATATTGGAATGGATACGGTCGGAAAACAGGGGGCCCGGAGAAGATGGATGAATAATCTGGAGAAAGCAATGATATCTACACAGGCCTGGAAGACGATATATCCATGGACAGAAAGATTTGGAAACTGGGGACAGAGAGGTCGTAGAAATTAGTCGTGTATATATATATATATATATATACCCACACGAGGGTAGTTCCAATGTAAGGTATACTTAAAAGAAACAAATATAAAGTTTGATTACAACTACTTTAAATTACATCACCAAACTGAAGGTTATTTGTTGCTTAATTTTCACTGTAATCCCCAGACCGGTTTAAACATTTGTCCCAATATGATACTACTTTCCATGAAGGTACCTATTTATAAAAACTCAAGTCCAAATTTCTCAGCCAGCCTGTTGTCTCACATTTCACTTCTTCGCTTTTCTGAACATTTTTAGAAGTCGATTAATTGCTCGCGCTTCTACGCTTGACGAGTTATCAATTAAGTTAGTTTATGAAATTGACTAATGTAACCTCGCCTCAAATAGCAACAATATACAGCTAGTGCTAGATGGTTGTAAATCTTGCAATGAAACAGGATCGTGATCATAACTGCGTTTCTATCCGCATGGCAGGGCTAGTGTATCTTATTATTGGAAGCGCCCTCATACACTGCGTGCCGGTAGCAAAATGTAACAGGGCCAAGTCGCAGGAGAGACGAACGAGACCCCCCCCCCCCCCGAGGGTCGAAAAAAGTTGACGAATTTTGTTCATCATCATAATCTTTAGGTTATTTTATTATTTTATCAGCTGTGTACGTTACTGCATTAGTAGTCACTCTTTTTTTTGAATATACAAACAGGTTTATTACAAACAAGTTACGTATACGTTTGAAATACGAAATGTAGGGAAATCAATTCGGTCAATAAGTATCTTCTTAACCGTGTATTTTGTTGAGTTATTACAGTTTATTTTAATGGGATTCATTTCAGGATGTTACCGCACGTTTTACAACTACTTCAAAAATATGTTACGACATTACAGAACAATCTACGTGTTTATGGAATGTTCCATGTGAATCCAGTGGAATACGGCTAAATGTTGTGGCGTACGTGATTTCAACATACGCTCGCGACACTTTTCTGGAAGCCGCCAGCCGCACGGACTGTGTCAAGACCGCAATTAATTACGTCGTAATTTAGAGATAACGCGTAATTTGGAATGTTCTGGTCTGTGAGCGTTGTATAAATACAAGGCGCCAGCGGCCTTAGTTTTCAGCTATTATCGGGCGATATTACTGTGTGCGTTCGAGTGGTTATTAGTGAAGTGTTGTGTTTTATAATCGGGCGGTACAATTGTAATACAATTGTGTTTTATATTAGTTGACATTTTATTGCTTGTGAACAATTTTTATTTGATTTGTTGTTAGAGACTGTGTTGTTAATTACGAACTGTTTAACTGTGAAAATTAAATCTGGTGATTGGTGACTTGATTTGTGTCTTGTATTTTGTTTCCACTGTACCTACGACGATCAGTTAGACCATCGTAACAATATTAATGTTGCTCAGTCTATTTTTGTTTTGGTATGAAGCCGACTCGACCAAGCCCCCCCCCCCCAGACCAGTTCTAAAGAGACATGCTTTAGCACACTGCTTGGTCCTGCTACCTATTGTCACCGGCACGGAGGTTCTCTGACTCAAGGCGTCTGCCTACTGTTCCGAGACGGGCAGCAGCTGCAGTCCGAATCGCCACTAGAGACAGTGCTACAAAAGCATCAAATTGGCCACTCAATAACATTCCGGCGCCATCTAGCGGATACCATTGTCGCCGTGTCCCTTCCCATTTTTAGATACCCTTACAGAAAGACCAGCACTATTTTCATCTGGCAGTCATCGGAAACGTCCCGGAAGCTGCAATCAAGACACAGGTACATAAGCAAACCCCATTAACTAAAGCAAAGCAAAGAAACACACACACACACACACACACACACACACAAGAGGTATTTATGGAGTATAATTAATATTCGTTAACTTCCAACATAAATGCGTTCTGACGGTATCATATTTATTATGTTTCTTTGCGACGATAAAGAGGAAATATCGGTATGAGAACCATACATGACTTCCATGTTCTAAGATTTATATTTAAAATAATTTTCCAAATGAAATATTTCCATAGAAACGACTACTTCTTGCTTCAACCTAAACCACTTAACCTTAACCTTAACCTTGCTCACTAACGTATACCACCTCACGTTAGCGCACTCGATTTTCACTTGTGATGGCAGTCGATAGCATTGCCGAAACGTCTGGTTTTTGCAAAAATCATTGGACCACGGCCAAACAGCCCGGGAAGGATTTTTAACAACAAATTACTTATCTGTTGCCGATAACGTAGTACACATATAAAAAAATCTCCCCCTCCCTCTTCAACTATCATTTTCATTTATAGAAAATTACCCCCACCCCCTTCAACTACTCTCTTCATAGATATTTCATCTAGATTTCTTCAGTGGATTATTATGACTTTCTTTTCAGGATACTTTATTTATCAAAATTAAGTACTTTACTGTTGTTGTTATAAGATAAATCGTTGCAGGTAAACTACCCCTTCCCTTTAACCGATCTTTACCAAATCAATAAGCCATGAGTCCTCTACAACTCCGGCACATATGCAAAAAACTATTTGATTCTGTTTGAATTTGCGGCAGTTATCGTTCGCCATAGAAAAAAAATCTACACACAAACACACAGACAGCCACACAGACACTTTTCGAAAAATGACTTTTTTCATGTTTTGAGGTTTCAGTACAATCAGAATCTGCCCTTATCTCGAACACGTTTTTTCGCCTCACCATACTTCCATTTCCTTATGGAACATATGGAAGTAAAATGAACTACACTATATAAATGTATGTGCCGGTTCACTACTGCCCTGAGCAACTGTGCGACAGAGGCGAGTGTTGTTGGATGTCGCGAAGGATGCTGTGTTGCTACTTTCTAATTGCCGTGTACACGACCTTGGCTGTGAGGTGTTCGTTACCACGACCTTGGATAGCCTTTCCGTTATTCAGTGGGAGTGTCGCCCGTCACTGTATATGTTGCTGTTGCTGTTTATTGTCCAATTGTTGGACGCTACGCAACTGTTTACACCGTACGATTCCCGCCACCACCAAAGCCAAACCCACAGTATAAGAGTAGTGAGTTTCCAATTTCCACACGATCAGATAATCTTTACAGGTTCGGAAAAGACAGCTTAATAAAAAGTTATGTGGTCTCTTCATAAAGTGGCAACAGCATGTAACCTGAAAATATCCACAAGTAAAACCAATTTTATCGTTACAGACCAGTGGCCTAACTATGGGAAGGGTGACGAAATCAGTCCCCCTTCTCAGAGCTATTTAAAAATTTCATTGATATTCTATAGTCACTTAACTATAACTATAAGTCACTTAACATAACTCTGGTCTATTTCTAAGCCAGTTTATATCTGCGTCCAGGGCTCAAAGTTACAGCGCCTTCAACAGCTGATAAGTTCAGTAAAACGTACCGTTCTAAATAAAGTTAGAAATTAATAAGTAATAAATTTCAGTAGGTCTAACGTATTGACTGTTCCAACTTTATTTTATTATGTGGGTCAGAGATCTGGACATTGACAAGAAACTAGAAAAGGGCCATTGAGGGGATAAACTTCTTTAGGCAACCTGATTTCCGGGATCCTATCCATAAGAGCAATCCAATTTCCACCAAAGTCAAACCCACAGTACACAGGTAGAAGATCAGATAATCTTTGCAAATTCGGAAGACAACTTACAAAAAGCTATGTGGCCTCTTCATAACGCGGAAAATGCGAGTAACGTGGGATATGTACGCAATTAAAACCAATATAATGGCGTTACAGACCACTGGCGTAACTATGGGGAGGATCAGGCAGATCAATTCCTCCCTCCTCAGAGCTATCAACAAATTTCACTGGATGTGTTAGTTCGCTGCTGCCTCCATGAAATTCATAGCATACGTCCGTATGCCCACAGTTCGAAGCCATACATTCTTTTTTGCAATAAGATGTTCACATAGTGCAGGTTCCAGAAGTGGCTATTGGAAATGTAGGTGTTCTTCTTAACTTTAATTTTTTTTTTTTTTTTGCGATATTCCTGGTGTCTATTCTATCCGGACCATATTTATTGTTCAACAATACAATCATCATCATCATTATCATAATCATCATCATCCCAGGCGCTACAACTCATTGCTGAGTCTTGACCTCTTCCAGGAGCCTTCACCAACGGTTCGGGTCTAACACGATGACTCTCCAGTTCCTTGTTCCAAACAGTTTGGCATCATTGCCACATCGTCAATCCATGTTAAGCTTTAGCCTGCCTCTCTTCTTCTTCCATCCAGCTGCATCGTAAGACTTTCCTTGGTATTTCAGTCTCCCTCTCAACGGTAAAATAATGTAATACATATACTTATTTATATGCATATGAATAGAGAAGAATGGCGAAATCTTCTGAAGAAGACCAGGGCCTACAAAGGGCTGTCGAGCCAATGATGATGATGATGATGATGAAACTTATTTATACATAAACAAAAGAACAAAGTGTAACATATTAATAGCAGGCGTGTGTGTGTATGTGTGTAAAGAGATAAAGTTATCTTCAATGTATGAAAATGTGACCGTTTATAATTCACAAAACTAATGTGTTCAGCCGAGTCTAGCAGCACGTGGGACATTGCATGCTGGGTGTTGCATAATGTGACACTGAGTATGACATTGCAGATTGCAGACGTGATAAAAATTAATTTATTACATTGCATAGCATTGTGTTGTTTCCTCTCGCGTGTATAATAACCGACATATGTCACGTCACGCTCTTATTGTGGGTAGACGCAACACACGCACACACACGTGTGTGTGGCTCGCAATGTGACTGCCGGTGTTCTGCGCTAGTCCCCTTCTACCGTCAAGGGTTGGGGTACTTCCGATACCCCCTTCTATCCTTGGCGAGGTGTTTGACCTCTAACACGGTCTTGCTCCCTTATATTAGCCAGTTTCTCCGTATTCTCGATCTTTAGATTTTGTTGTCCACGACGTAACTCAGTGTTATGAGTGTAACTAAACTATCCTTACGACAGCTACATAACGTTCTGGAAAAGTAAACAGGAGCAGTTACGTGAAAGCTCTACACGTTTCTCGGCTAGCAGGTGCAGTGTCTCGGCCAAGGTCGTGTACTAAAGTACCTTCCAGCCTGTTCGAGAGCACTTGTAACTACGCAAATTATGCTGGCACGCCGCCAAAAGAATGGAAAATAATTACGCAACTTCTCCGGGGTAATATACAAGGGTCTACGTCCGGCTTAGTAGTTAGTCGCACCTGCCGAGATTGTACAGTGCGGATCAAGTGGTTGTGAAAAGCTTCCTGTACTGCTGAACCGTGTTCTACACTAGAGAATCGCCAACCCACATGCAAAGTGGTATTATGAATATTGTACAACATATTGTTACTGTATTCTTAAAACTATTTGCCATTAGAATAATAAGGTTAAGTAGATCATGTTACTCATGTGTAGAGGTGGGACGATATACCTATAACAGTCACTGTGTTATAATTAGTGCGGATCTCTTAATAGTTGACATTATTATTGCTTGTGGACAAATTTAACCTCAATTATTGTTGTATGAGATTACCATAATATGAGAGTACCATGTTGATTTCACATTGTTATTTGTGACTAATTAAAGCTGATAATAATTAGTGTCTGTACTTTATTTCCACTGTACCATACGACGATCCGTGAGTCCGTCGTAACAATATATTACTATGACACAGAACACAGTTGTTTTGTTGTGTACTAGGGGAACCCCGATGCCACATTCAAAGTAATATTATGAATATTGACATGATGTTTTTCAAACTATTTTGTCAATCTAATAATACATAGGTTAAATTATTTAGATTATAATAATACGTAAGTTATGATACTCACGTATATTTGCATTTTCCCCAATTTATGTATAGTTTGTATATATTGATAGACACTAGAATGTTCTGCGTTGAAATATAATTGACTTCTTTCCGGCCTGTTAGGCCGTTGTTCACTACTGCCCCAATGAACAGACGTTTCGGCCCCGTCGCTGACGGCCATCTTCAATGTAAAAACGTTTTGGGAACTGGCACGGATCTTCGTCAGTTAACCATAGTACTGTGGCTAAATATACAGACTGCACACACACTCACTTCTTTTACCACAGTACTATGGTTTACTGGTGAAGATCCGTGTCAGTTCCTGAGTCGTTTTTACACTGAAGATGGCCGCCAGCGGAGAGGCCGAAACGTCTGTTCTATGCGGGAGCAGTGGACCACGAGCTAGTAGCCCGGAGAGTTGTCAAACGAATTTCAACAGAGATGACTCGATTATATTTGCGATATTATAACAAAAAAAACTTAAATATAATACCATAAATATAGTATATATAGTAGTTATAAATATCATACTTTCTGGAGGTAGTACTAACTAGTTACCTCCTACATAAAGCGCTCCTGGTGTTTTATAATTTGTTTTATGTAGTAAACAAACAGGTTCATATCATAACGAATGAACACATTTTAATAACCGACTGCTTTGTTTGTGGTCAGACCAGGATTTATGATAATAATCTTTTGCCCCAGTATGAATTGGTCACGATTCTCTCTGAATGTAAAATACATTTTCAATTTTGCATATCTTGGTCTCTCGTAACGTCATCGAGCATTCCTTCTACTTCTTATACGCTATTCTCGAGTTGAGTGAAATTTTAAAGTTTCACTTTTTCAAGTACGTTCCTTGATTCATACCTGCGCGCGTGTGTGTTTGTAGTTGTTTGCGCAATCCGATGAGCCACTTATTGGCCTTTAGGATTTGATTGATTTATCTCTTCCTCAGTGACGTAGACATTAGACAAAGATGAGACACACAACAGAGTTACATTATTTACGGTCCCCAGTTCGCTATATTGTTATTGACGGTCTCACGGATCGCCGTGTTGTTCAGTGGAAACACAATAACTGACACCAATGAAGCCACTAATTACCCGCTTTAATTAGTCACAAATAACAATTTGAAATCAACAAGTTACTCGTAACAAGGTAATTCAAGTTAAATTTGTTGACGCAATAATAATGTCAACTGTTAGACTGGCACACTAATTATAACACAATAATCACTTTCCACTAGTCCGCAACAATCACTTAATCTGCACTCTACACTATCGCCAGGTGTAGCTGCCGAATGACTATGCCGGCGACTGTTGCTTATGTAGCCCCGCAGAAGTTCCATAATAATTTCCCATTCTTCTGGCGACGTGCCAGCATAATTTGCGTAGTTACAAGAGCTCGAACAGTCTGGAGGCTACGTGAGTGCACGGCATTGACCCAGACGCTGCACCTACTTGGCTAGCTGAGAAACGTGTAGAATGACGCTCTCGACTTTCCGAGAGAGTTACGTAATTGCCGTAGCAATACTGACAACTCAGCGAAGAGGTGCTTAAGTCTGTGTTGACATTTACAGACGCAGGGCTCTAGTAGTTACACTAGACACAAAGCGGAGAAAGAGGACGGTGATGAGTTTTGTACGGAGCGTGTTCCTGAACGAGACAGAAACTTGAACAATGAGGTTGCAGGCCTTTGGGATGTGGACACGGAGAAAAAAATGGATAGGATTTCCTGGAAGCATAGAGTGGCGAATGAGGAAGTACTTGGAAGAGTAGGAGACAAAACAAGCGTGTTGGACATCATCAGAGGCGGGAAGAGATGTTGTTGGACTACTGTATGTGGTAGGAAACACGAGGTAATGTGATAGCAGAAACACTGCAAAGACTGGTAAATGGAAAGCGGCGTAGAGGACGGAGGAGAGGCCACATGATGGTGAACAATCTACGAATGCGATATCATGAAATTTGTTATTTACTAGAGAACCCCCCCAGAGATGTGAAGAAAGTATTCAATGGGAATGCAGGTGGGCAAAGAAGAAGAAGAAGAAGAACAACAACAACAACAACAACAACAAAACAAGAAGAAGAAGAAGAAGAAGAAGACGAAAAGGGACACCCCAGAAAAGACAACAGAAGATCGTGAAGAGTACTTGTACCACCTGGAACCAGGGCAGCGGCGCAGACAAGCACAAAACAGAGACAAGTGGAGGCTCTACGGGGGCTGTAGCTCTGGGGATAATCATAATCCCCAGATTTTCCTGGAAAATCCCCAGACGAATGGAGTAGAAGCAACATCATAAACCTTTAACAGCCAGAAGACAAACACAAAGCGCTGAAACGAACACGCTGAGAAGATCAATAGTCTAAACACGTAGAGATAGAATAACGAATCTGCATAGAAACAGACTTAACGGTCTAGGCGAAAGACGACCGTTCTGCAACGATTGCGTAGACGGGATGTATGGAACAGAATAGTTAAAAGGACCGAGGAAAATCGTCAAAAAAGCAGAAGAAGCGAATCACCAAGCAGGGGCGAACCTAGGGGGAATATGGGAGATATATCCCTCCCCCTAAATCCAAAAGAAATTAAAAAAAATGTGGAGCAAGAAATTTAAACCTGGTTGTGTTTTTGAAATGTAATTAATTGATTTCCAAGTTTTGTCGATTTTAAAAAATTACTATTTTGGTAAATGGCAAGTTTAAATAAGCTTATACGCAATAATATATATAACAATGTTGTAAGAAATAGTGAAAAATGAAAAGGTGTCGGCTTGAAAGAGAGTAGGATACGGTACGTTTTTCCGCTGGTTACGATAAATAGGGTCACATCTTTTTATATTTTAACTTAACGTTACGTGTTGATAACTTCAATCACAAAGCACATAATGTGAATGAGTTTTAATTTCTTAACATTATTTTTCATAATGGACATGGGTTTTTGTAATAGACTGTCCCTAGCTCTAAGAAGCAAACTATTGTTAAATTAAACATACGTTCATTAAAACTTTTTCGTGTTCTTGCATGTGTTAACCCTACAACGCAAACACACACATACACATACAAGTTTTACTTTATTCATTTTAACGTTGTCTTTAAAGTATTTATATTCCACAGAAAGGTATTACCGTATTAGGCTTCCAAGTCAAACTGTATGTTATTCATTGATTCTTATGAAATTAGTGAATTACAGCCATTATTTATACCCATTAGTTTTAATTTGTTAGTACGATTCTCATTATAATAAAAAATACTCTGAGAAAACGCTATGTGGTTGTAAAAAATTCCCCCCCCCCGAAATGAAATCCTAGGTTCGCCCCTCTCATCAAGAATCATGAGGACAAACTGCGTAGTATGGTGAAGTAGGTTGTGAACGTGGATATCTGCTAAATCAAAAGAAGAAGAAGAAGAAGAAGAAGAAGAAGAAGAAGAAGAAGAAGAAGAAGAAGAAGAAGAAGAAGAAGAAGAAGAAGAAGCGGTAGTTACAGCGTGGCGAGTTTATAAGAGTTTCCGGTATAATAACTTCAACAAAATTGTCGACATGAAGTATCGGTGTATCGTGTTGTTTGCAAACAAACGGTCTATTTAGTGTCTTGTCTCCGCATCACCTTGAAAGCCTTACCGTGATGTGAATGTGAATGTTAACGTATACCTGTGTCCGCCGATAGGTTTGGTTTGTCTTGAAGTTTTAGAACAAAGTGCGTGAACGTACCTTAAATACTCTATTATAGGAAAGATGTTTACAAGTTAACAAAAGAAAGGTACATAGCTAGTGAATGAAAATTAGCAAAATTTTTAAAGTAACATATTTGTGGAACGGTCCATGGAAGTTACAGTTATCTTCCGGACTCTCTCATTCTTTAAAAAAATGACGTGGTGAATAAGATATATAAGTTCAGCCATATATGAGGGGATCATCAGGAGAACTCTAAAAGCAACGAGTAAAGAAACATTCCTAAAGTTCAACAAGGTGACTTCCCTCCCTACACCTTCCTATTGGTTAGAGAATTGGGCTTTAACGAAACCCCGAGCCAGTCGTAATCGAGCGGCCGAAATGGGGTTTCTCAGCCACGTAGTAGGGTATACTCTCCAAGATCGTAAGATCGTAGAAAACATAAACTTGTAGTCAAGAACTGAATATTTTGAGTATACTCGTTAGGATTGCCCAATACCGGCAAAAACTGTTGGAATGTACTAACCGAATTGATGACTGTCACATGCCCAAACAACTATTGAACTATAAGCCGAAAGGACGGAGGGGCGGAGAGGTGTGGGGGCATCCTAAGAAGCGTTGGAGTGACTGGCTGCAGTCCATCTGCTTGGGACCGGGACAAACAATTTTTGGTTTTATCCTTGTAGAAGATGTTCGTGACGATGAGACTCCCATCCGTGACAAAAAATTTCCGCAAGGTGATCCCCTAACGTCCATTTGTAGAGTAGTCAGGATTGTTCACTTTATACTTTTATTTTGGTCTCCAAAAGCCCTTTTCTGCAGCACTCAAAGGTCTTCCGTACATACTTTTATTTTGGTCTCCAAAAGCCCTTTTCTTCAGCACTCAAAGGTCTTCCGTTCATACTTTTATTTTGGTCCCCAAAAGCCCTTTTCTGCAGCACTCAAAGGCCTTCCGTTCATACTTTTATTTTGGTCTCCAAAAGCCCTTTTCTACAGCACTCAAAGGTCTTCCGTACATACTTTTATTTTGGTCTCCAAAAGCCCTTTTCTGCAGCACTCAAAGTTCTTTCGTTCATACTTTTATTTTGGTCTCCAAAAGCCCTTTTATGCCAGCATTCAAAGGTCGTTCCGTTCATACTTTTATTTTGGTCTTAAAAAGCCCATTTCTGCAGCACTTTTTGATGTCATACAGTCGAATCTCGATAACTCGAATTCCTTGATATGTCGATTTTGTTTCATTTCCTTTTACTTTCCCTAAATAACTCCGTGTTATTTTATCGTCATAACTCGAATTTTTGTCACTGTCTACCGATGCCACTGAATCTCTATAACTCGAAGTAGCTCAGGGAGCGTGCTAACAATATCTTAGAAACGCGCAGGTTCAGCGTCCCATTATTAGCTCATTAAATTATTCAAAAGCAATTACTGCCTTATGATTCACTGAGTACAACGTGCAAGCTGTCGATTTGCTACTTATCGATACTGCAATAGCGGAAACATTATGTCCATACATTAGTGCGCTGCTGTTCTCTAATCGGCTACGTGATATCATAACGAAGATTGTTAATGCTGCAACTTAACGACTGTTTCAATGGCATATACTGGATGAACATGTCTGACAAAAAAAAATCAACAATATTAGTCGGAGTGGAATATTAGGCCGAGGTCTAATGTTAACATTTCTTGGCGATGCAGTCTTCAGTGGTGCCGGGAACAAGGCAGCACAGCCCGCTAAAATAAATAAAATCAAGAAAGCGCGGTAAACATGTCTGATACCTATGACACCTCTCGGCCGTTTGGGTTCACATAAAAATAAACGACGTTTGACGATTCATTTTTCGCTGGCTTAAAAGTAGACTTCATCACACAATTCCTAATAGTGATATGGCATTCTTGGTGTTAAATTCGTTTTCTTGTTCTTGATCTTCTTCTTCTTCTTCTTCTTCTTCTTCTTCTTCTCCTTCTTCTTCTCAGATCTTACAGTTTACGCAGTAAGATGCTGTAATTTCCTCGGATTGAAAAGCGAAACATACAGTTCCGAACACCAACACAAGAGAGTCCAGTCATCTTCTCGCTGATTTTTGTTCGTCAGCTCTACTGACTTCAGTTGCTTCTTCCCGGACGTTATATTGAAGTTATATTTCTTATTCTTTTCTTCGTCTTTTGACTTGGCATCGATCAGCCAATAAAGTCTGTGTAAAGTAAAGCGAACCGAGTTCGAGTTCTGAGAATTTATTCCACGGTTTGGTATTTGCCTATCTGTTTGTCTATTTGGGGTACCGGTAGGCTACATCTAACGTTAACTTTTGAACCATCAATCGATTTTCATAAAACTTGGCGTGCTTATTCATAATTTTACTTACAGAAACATTTTGAGTTTGATCCCTTAAAAAATTGAGAGGGGAGAGGCAAAAATGTGAGTGGGCAATAATTTAAAAAAATCGTAAGACTCGACGTGGAGTACCACATTAAAGAGAGTTTTAAACAAACCAAGAATTTACCTTCATTTTTGAAAATCTGATATTTTGGAACGCCGGGGGCCGAAACGGGGTGAAAACGTTTGATAAAATCGCAAATTCCACGTGAGATATCAAACGAAAGACAGTGTTAACAAAAATGTTTTATTAGAACAGTTTTAGACATTTCAAAATTGTTTGACCACAGAGACCAAAAATGAGATCAAAAATTTGAAAAATTGTAAATTCCAGTCGGGTGTCAGGATAAAGCGAATTTTAACAGAAATCCAATTGTTTAAAATTTTTAGCGTTTCTTGTATTGTAACGACGGAACGTTCTCGACCAATGGAGAGTGTTTTGTTTTAAGCTAACCGTTTCTCGGCTAGCCAAGCAGGTCAAGGCCGCACTTAAGTACCTCTAGAGTTTATTGTATTGTAACGACGGAAAGTTCTCGACCAATGGAGAGTGTTTTGTTTTAAGCTAACCGTTTCTCGGCTAGCCAAGCAGGTCAAGGCCTCACTTAAGTACCTCTAGAGTTTATTGTATTGTAACGACGGAACGTTCTCGACCAATGGAGAGTGTTTTGTTTTAAGCTAACCGTTTCTCGGCTAGCCAAGCAGGTCAAGGCCTCACTTAAGTACCTCTAGAGTTTATTGTATTGTAACGACGGAACGTTCTAGACCGATGGAGAGTGATTTGTTTTAAGCTAACCGTTTCTCGGCTAGCCAAGCAGGTCAAGGCCGCACTTAAGTACCTCTAGAGTTTATTGTATTGTAACGACGGAACGTTCTCGACCAATGGAGAGTGTTTTGTTTTAAGCTAACCGTTTCTCGGCTAGCCAAGCAGGTCAAGGCCTCACTTAAGTACCTCTAGAGTTTTCGAGTGCTTGTTAAGAGCGCATATTATGGAACATTAATCTGGAACGGTGGAGGCTATACATAGGCGACAGCTGCCGTTTAGAAGTCAGTTGTAAGTGGTGATTTATTCAGTCTGGATCAAGTGGTCGTTATTATTGTGTTGGTGATTAGTGCGGAAGTCTATTACTTGACATTATTATTGAGTGTGGACAAATTTAACTTGAATTATTGTACGAGAATATGTTGTTGATTGCAAAGTGTTATTTGTGACTCATCAAAGCTGGTTATTAGTGATTTAATTGGTGTCTGTATATTGTTTCCACTACACCATACGACAATCAGTGAGACCGTCTCGTAACAATATGATTGGTTTACAATTGTTACTTTACTAAACAAAAAACAATATGAAAGTACCGGGAACCGTGATTTTCGTTACTTATTATGATAATTGAAAAGTTATCTAATTTCAAAATTTATCCGACAATAAATTTCCTTTTTCTTCTTCTCCTCTTCAAGGATTAGGTTATATACATCTGTTCCGGCACCCACCTCATCCTCGGACGACCAATGTCTCTTCTACCAATGGTTTTATAGCTTACTCCGAGGCTGCTTTGGATACTACAAGTATTTCAAAGTTTTACATGAACAGGTTACTGTCCTGTTACACAACGCTCTTCCAGGAGGACCAGAGACTCTTCTGTCAGGGTTACCACACCTTTGCCAATAGACCTCTGTTTTGTGGCGCAGGATTTCGACCTCATTCTTCTCTTTCTGAGGTAGGATTTGGTGGTTTTGTATCACTTATTCTGATACTGAAAGTTTCTTAGTATTTCCAGTGCTCACCTATCAGGATCAGTGAGCACTCTAAGATCCTAAGCCACCCAAAATTAAGAAATTAGAATTGAAAAAGGAAGACACCCTAGCCCTCGATTACTGTAATAGCGTCGGGGTCAGAAAAGAACAACAGGCAGTCAAGAGAGAAGGAAGAGATCTCACCCATGACAAGTTGAAGCAAAGTGAGAATCCAGCTAGGGCACATCAGGATTGCCAAACCCGTATCCACACGATGTGGACATCCGATGTCACAATAAATGTTCTTCGATCAAAATAGTGAGCCTATTTTTGCTTGAAAATATATGATTCTTCCGGTTTGGTTTCCTGTCCAAGTGGAATCCAAAACAGTGGTGAAGATTATGTGGGCATGAAGAAGAACGTCAAGAAGAGGCAGAGCACGGAATGCGGAAGCCGGCCTTATAAGGACTGCAGTAATACGCTGTACGCAGAGCATTAGCCTCTGAGCGTCCTAAACGGTAATTTAATCACCGCGCTATCTTTCCAACGTTCAGTATCTTTTGACTGGAGTAAAAACTCTGTTTCGAGGGTTTATCTCTTAGAATTATTTTCGTTCTTCACTCTAGGGAATCATTAAATTTGTCTTATCATGTTTCTACCGAGACCAAAACCACGGTCCGTGGTCTTTAAAGGTAAATAAATATCCTTTAAGTTAAATAAAGACTAAGATAAATTATAAACAACAGCACTTTAGAACAAGTGAGCCGTTTTAAATATCTCAGCTATGCAGTAAGCTATGAGTCTGAATATGATATAAAAGAGAAGATAAATATATTTTGGAATATTTGAGGTACGAGTCATAGAAATCTTAGGAATCACAGTGAAAGGATTACATTTTATAAGACAATTGCAATACCTACATTGACATATGCGAGTGAGGCGTGGGTCATGACAAAAAAGGAATGTGGCAAGATTCAGAGTACTGAAATGCAGTTCCTTCAAATACTTTAAATCATAAATTGCAAAATAGAATAAGGAATGAGAATATCAGAGCAGAAATCGAAGTAAAGGACACAAATAAAATTATTTCAATTTACAGCAGACAATAGTGGAATCATCTCCAAAGGATGACAGAGGATCGATTGCCGAAAGCGCCACTGAACTATAAAGCCATTGGTAGAAGCGACGTGGGTCGTCCGAGGATGAGATGGGTGCCGGAACAAGTTTGTATAATCTAATCCTGGAAGAAGAAGAAGAAGAAGAAGAAGAAGAAGAAGAAGAAGAAGAAGAAGAAGAAGAAGAAGAAGAAGAAGAAGAAGAAGAAGAAGAAGAAGAAGAAGAAGAAGAAGAGGCCGGGGAAAATCCTCTAACCTTCTAACATTATCGACTGCGATTGTGGCCTGTTAAGCAGAGGTCGCCAACTGCACCAATGGACAATTTTCTGCATACCTGCTCGTCTGCATGCGTACGCATACATTTACACACGCCCTGGGATTGTTAACGGATTAACTGATTATTTACGTAGATGTTTCTTCAAATTATGAAGTGCACTCCAACCAGCGTTTGTTGTTTTTTCTGCAAAAATACAAATAAAATACAATACAATGTAATACAGAATTTTGCGTAGACTTTTTACGAAACGAGTGGCGCATCTGAAATAGCTTTGCAAAAACAGAATAAATATCAGACAAGACGAAAGGAACAGGACGTCGCCGTAAAAACTTTGTTTATTGCCTTATATAATGTAATGCTAGAGACCCGTATGCCGGGGTAGTGGACTATGCTATACTGCACACTACAACGCCCCCGGTAGAACAACTTAGCCACTCCTGCTAAATTAGAAGTGTTCACCCTGCAACGTGGAGACGCCTGCCTCGAATTTCTCAACTGCGTGTGCAACCTTCACTAAACTACATAGGCTGAGTTAAATATCTTATGTTGATCAAAACTGAACACATTTTTTTTTTATTGGCTTGTATTAGTTTTTTTATTTTTATTCATTTGTGTTTTCTTTTTATTTGATTTTACTATTTTTTTTGCTTCTACTTTTTTCCTCCACGAAATGTCTGATCGACTGAGTTTGTCGATTCTAAACACGCTGTTTAGATCATGATCTATTGCATACCTCACAGTATTATTAAGAAAAAATTTTTCGGCAGAGGTATTCTCCCGGATCATAGTTCTGAATTCTAGATCTACGAGGATTATTGCTTCTGAGTCTCCAGGTATATTTTTGAGGGAGTAGTTCTGTAGGACGCCCGAGGCTGCGATGCTGGACGATATCGAGACCGACTTGAGTAAGTTGGGGATCCGAAATTGGAGGCTTCCGGGAGCATCGAGAGGCGAATGGGGAAGAACAGGACCTGACTCTCAACGGGTTGTAGCGCCAATTAACTAGCCAGTGTTGTATGAGAACTACTGTAATCTACAATTCTGTGTTAAAACTTATTTCCTTCCACCATTTTAAAGCTTTACGTTTCTAAATATCAGTATATCACTACTGACTCGGAACACAAAGTTTTTTAATTGGTAAAAACGTAAAAGTTTTACCTTATAGCCTCTGCCGAAGCTTATAAGAAGCAAAAACTGGTTCAGGCTATAAGGTAACACTTTTACGTTTTTAGCAATAAAAACTTTGTGTTCCGAGTCGGTAGTGATATACTTATATTTACAAGCAGAATGATCACTGTTGCACACCACTATATAAAAATTATCCCGATGTCGGGAAAAAATTATCGGGATAATTTTTATATAGTGGTGTGCAACAGTGATCATTCTGCTTGTGATTTCAACCACTAACACAAATTTCTTCATTATACTTATATTTAGTTAATCAACGGACACGTCATGGACAACAAAATCCAAGAACTTTACATTTCCTTTATTAAGGGCTTGGAAATCTTTTATTTTCCAACATTTATCATAATTTGTTCTCTATTACGAACCAGCAGGCTTTTTCAAAATCGATAAATGACAGACGGATTTGGGGTTTACACTAACGTAGTACTTATTCTGTTTTATAGACAAAGACAAGACACTCAAAACTTGTTCTTCTCGTTGTTGAACAGTATCCAACAACACGGTTGAACGCACTCACGCCTTGTATATGCAGTAGGAGCACGCGCGCGCGTGCGTATTTAACATGCTGTCTGCGTGTGTTGACTGCAACAAAACGAAAACTTGGCCGCTTCATCGCGGACCCAATTGTCTGCCAATGAGCGGTGACCACCAGGTTACGTCTGTGCGTCTAGACGCAACAAATTTGTTACCCACTGTATGACATCTATAATGACCTGGATCCGATTTCTCTCTGTTCGTCCGCAAATATTTCGTTTATTGTCACCATCATCATTATCCTCAAGGTTTAAACCAAGAATGGTTTGTTGCGGGCTCAAATAGGCAAATATTACAGCTGGTCACTCCAGCGCTTCTTCGGACTTCCCACACCTCTCCGTCCCCTCGGTTCCATAATTGTTTGGTGATGCGGCAGTCATTCATTCGGCAAAGATGTTCCCACCAATTCAACCGATACTGGGCGATCCTGTCGAGTATACTCGTAACAATCTTTATTGTCTTTGTCTCGATTAACTTGGACATTAAGCTAAACTGGATAGCCTTCCCTGCCGGTAATCATCCTCGATATTCGTGCGGCTATTTTCGAACAACTTCCCCACAGTTTGTAATGGCCCGTGGCATGAAAATACACTTCCCTCGACTGGCGACCTTATGATGATAAACGTCTGTTTTCATGATCTACTGTCTTGTTTGCAGTACTACAAGTGAACTGTCATGTACGTGCAACTGCAATTGCGACATTGTACTGGGATAAATATATACTCTGATAAACTGTCACTTGCTTTTATCCTGTTAACAAACGGAATTTAGTCATAGCCTGAAGATGTTCCAGATTTTAGCATCCGAAACGTTGTTGTGATTAAATGACAGTTGGCTTGCGTTGATAGCCTGCAAAAAGGTTATGACCTACTGACATTGTCGGAATATTTGCTCATTCCGAAAGATATATTTTTATTAGAGAATTAACTTATTGCTTAGGGTTTCACCTGTCAGTAAACTAAGAAGACAAATTACATATATTACACATTCAGCACATTAAACATATTACATTATACACTAAACGTATGGAATGAATTTTGCAATACGCCCAGTTATCACGGTATCGTTTGATCATGGAAACGATGATCATTTGATCACTGTACTCTTTTATGTTTATCTTCAGCGTCTTCTAACTGAAGGCCATACTTCTCCATATCCTTCGGTACACAGTCAACCCATCAACCCATTCTTTCATCGGCTTCACCCTTCTTCTTCTTCTTTCTAACTGCCATTCCGTTATTGCTTTGGGGATTCTACCTTCTTCCATTCTTCTGATATGTCCGTACCGTATCATTGTTTTTGTTCTATCACTTCCACAACCGTATTTTCCACTTTCCATTATTTGCCTAATTGTTTCATTTCTCTCTCTCTCTCTCTCCATCCTACATCTCTTCTCTAGTAATCTACGCCTGTAGAATGCAACCTCTCCTGACGCTGTATATCCATCGTCCACGTTTCTGCTCCGTACAGTATTATACCCTCAACAGTTGTCTTGCAGATCAATTCTTCGCTTCTATTTATTATATTTCCACTACATAAAATCGAATTTAAAATTACTATTGATCTTCGTCAGTTTTTCCTTATATCCACACCAGATAACACACTAGTTTCGTAATTGGCCCTAAATAACGAAAGGTTTCCACCTTTTTAATCGAATTATCTGGGTCAGTCATCATGTACTCGGTTTTACTGGAATTCACATTGAACCCCAATTTTTTTTGTATTCCTCCATTAATTTGTTGAACATATAATTCCCAACCTACCCGTCTTGCATAATAACAACCTGGGTATCAGGAAACAGCATATATCTGGTGTCATTTGTAAACCCATTTTTTCACATTTCTTAGACCATCCTCGTAAACACGAACGATGCCTACAGATTATAGGCCTATATACTCCTGCAGTGACAGTATTAACAGGGCTTCCTCTGGTCAAAAAAAGAATAGTTGCGAAGCAAAACGATTAGCACAAAAATAACAGACTTGAAGGAAAATTTGATTTAAATTTGCTTATATTTTTTAATCAATAGGAGAAGGATTAAGGGCTTTTTTTAGTTTAATGTGTTTTGACAAGTACTTATTAACTTCAATAAATGTTCTTTTTTAAGTTCAATATTATAAGTTAATTTTCATAAATCCACGTGTCAGGCAAGGAGAACCCCAATTAACCTATCCGTAAACGGTTACGGTTTCGAAGGAGTAAATGAGTTTACGTATTGCAGCTTATGTTAATAGTGAAAACAATGTATACAATGAAATAATTACGAGAAAAATGGCGGTGAATAGAGCTTACTTTGGTTTAGTAAAAGTATTAAGATCTAGTCTTCTCGCCCCAGAGACTAAACTGAACATGTACAGAGCAATGATCAGGCCTGTTGCCACGTGCGGTAGTGTTAATACTGCTGTCATTAAGAGCAGTTGATGAGAAAGCTCTGAGGACTTTTGTAAGGAAAATTATTAGAAGAATCTTTGGACCAGTATGTTGTAATTGAGAATGGAGCATCAGATCTAATCAAGAAATGGACTGCATTCTAAAACACGGAGATAGCGTCCGATTTGTAAAGTCCATAGAAATCAGCTGGATAGGGCAGCTGTAGAACGAATGGACAACCAAAGACTTCCCAAGAGGATAATGAATTGGCATATAGATGGGGGCAGAAGACGAGACAGGCCAAGAAAACGATGGCAAAACGACGTGGAAGAAGACCCAACTAGGATGGGTGTCGGCTCGTGGAAGACCAAGCCACATGATCGGACTGTCTGGAGGTGGATGCCAAGGTCTATCCTGCACTGTAGTGCCGGATATGTAATCGTTAATTTACGATTATACGGTAATTATACGACTGTTCATCGCAATGACGACGATTGTAATGTGATTTTTGTACTCATATAAAGTACCTTTTAGGATGTTAATAGATGGAATTAGTTGAAACTTGAAGACGGTTGCAGATTTCGTCAACGTGAACGTTGTTTTGACTGGAAAGCTTCAGTGACAGTTGGACTGCAAACGTTTATCCGCCCGTTGATAACCCGTAATAAAGTACACAACATTGTGACTTACTGACATTATCAGAAAATACAACTCATCACGAACGATGTCTACAAATTATATACTTCAGTGTCGGTACTAACACGGCTCCCTTGACACACTTACAGCGCGCTGTCAGTATCGACGCGTGCAATCTTCTCTATTGCAACATTAGTTCCAAATTTTGGTGGGTGGCCATGTATACTAAAATCAACAAGTAACTGTGTTGATCTCGCTCCGTTACCGCTTCAAGTCCCAACTTTCGACAACATATAATGTATATAAGAAATGCGGGCATTCTTAGCGTTAAAAAATGTACTCGTTTTACTAAGTTACAAATTTGATTTACCGATTCTAATCCTAAAGTAAAGTACACGCGATCATCTATATGAAATGCAACCACATGTTGTAAAAATCATGAATGACGTTTAAACATCCCCCTTCCTTCCTTAGCAATCCGCAGATTGGTTTGCAGCAGTTCCCTTCACACCGATCTCCTCTGTGCTTTCCGTTTCATCTCCTCATAGGAATAATCACCACTCACATCACCAATAATCTGTTTTATACATCGGAGTCTCGGTCTTCCTCTTCCTCTTTTCCCTTAGATGTAAACTTCTATTATTGTTTTTATTGACGCATAATATGGCCAAAAAATTGAACCCTTTGCTTCACAATATTTTACCAAATACGTCTTGTTTCTCCAACTCTAGTCAGAATCTCATCATTACTAACCTTGTCGATCCATCTTACTTTCAGTAACTTCATATAACACTGCATTTCCAGTGCTTCAAGACTTCTCCTTTCCTCTGTTCCAATTATCCACTTTGACAAACACTCGATCCGCGCTAACGAAAATCGCTCATGTAACTCCGCTGACAACCCGGCTGCTGGTCCAGTAGAGCTTTTCCTCCTTACTGCACGCCGGCTTAATGCGTATCTTAAGTGTCCTTGAATACACTGGATCACCTACTTGAATGAGGCAACACCTGTCACACTGGACGGGGGGTGGAGAATGTTCTCAGCTGTTCTACGCGGTTCGATACCATACTCGTTACAATATTTTACTGTTCGTTTAACTCCTGTTCACTTTCACCCATAATTGCAACGCCATTTGCAAATCTTAACGTGTTAATTCTCTCTCCTTGCACTTTTACTACACAATCCGTTTCACATTTACTTAAGTAAACGTCTACGTACGTCAAACATACAAACCTGTATATTGACAGTTTAAGAATATATGACAACAAATTTCTTTAGATATTAATTGTGAACTACATTGAACATTTTGAATTCTGTTTCTCAATAAAGTGATAATATTTTTTTGTCGTGGTGTTATATAATAATTAACAAGACGTTGGAGTTCCTCTTTGCGCATAGTTTATTCAGCGTACTATGCTGTTCGGCTCAAGGTCGTGTCAATCCAACTCCGTCAACCCACTGTTGTGGCAATACAAACATTTGGCAAGCGAGTCTCAACTTCAGCAACCACTGCTTCGTATTTCTTTTATCAGGACTGATAACAATGTAAATATCATAGAATCAGTCGGGGAGAAATTGTCAGGGAGGGAAAATTGTTCATCTGGAAAGCAACTGTGTAATGAACTATGTAATGGAGTAAAAGTGGACACAGATCTTTTAATTTGTCAAAATGCATAGCCCACTTCGTGCAAATGTGTGTGTGTGTGTGTGCGCGTGCGCGCGCGCGCGACTTCACGTAGTTGGACTGAGTTGTGTAAACGCGTATATGATTAAAAAGCGAACACTACAGTAGAATGGACAGGTTACCACGTTCAACTGGATCCGATGACAGCGAGATCGCTGGAAGGCGAGTAGAAACTGCTGCCAATCAACACCTGAGCCGCCGCGCCGGCCGCACGCACACAGGTGTCTGTCTGTTTAAGTAATTCAGTGTATATACAATTATGTACGCTTTCCTGCCGTTTATAGGCATCCTGCGGACAAGTTTTGTGCTGTGGAAAGTGTTGCCACGTGCGAACGTCTGATGAAGAATTTATTGAAAACCGTGTTTACAAATTTGCACTCAAACCGGCTTCACCATTATAGCGTGTATAACGACCGCCTTATTTTGTCGGATAATTTCATGAAAAAAAAAATTATTTTTATTATTCCGGCTGTACAATGTTTACACATTTTCCGGAACGTAAGATTAGAGAAGTGATTGAATTCTCATCTTTTATTGCTGCTTGTCCATCCAAAGATCTTCTTGAATTTCTCGTTCCCTCAATAGAGTATGAATTTCTTCTATCCAGGTGATAGGTGGTCTTCCTCTTTTCCTTCTTCTTGGTGGGATCCATTCTATAACTTTCCTTGGCAATCTTTCCTGTGCCATTCTTTTCGTGTGTCCATACCATTGTAATTTTTTTGTTTGGATAAAATCAACAATTGAATTTTTCACATTCCTTCTTTTCCTCAATGACCTTATTTCTAATTTTCTCACGTCTCGAAACGAATTATAAACTATAAAAATTCATCCCCGGCCTGTTTGGCTGTGGTCCATTGTTTCTTACTAAAACAGACGTTTCGATAGTACCATCGACGCCATCATCAGTGTAAAAATTCTAACTGTACTAACGTAGGGCGGTACACGTTAGAGACCACAGTACTGTGGTTAAGGCTCCTACGTTAGTACAGCTCGATTTTTTACACTGATGACGGCAGTCAACGATACTTTCGAACGTTTGTTTTATTAAGAAACAATGGACCACGGCCAAACAGCCCGGGAATGAATTTTTAATAACACTGACTCCGGCCGTGTAAGCCTACGAAGTATTTCAAATTATAAACCAGTACAGTGCGCTCCCTGAGCTGCAGACTCGCTCAATATTGTGAACGATGTACATTTATTTTAAATAAATTTCATTATTTGGCAATTTTTCAATTATAGGAAAAATTACAAAAATCCCGATTAGTCTACTATATACAAGGGTCATTTCATAAATAATGTACATAATTTTTTTTTATTTGCTTACATGTTTTTTTTCTGACAACATAAACAATCCTTATCTTTACAATCCTTCAATATAGTCTCCCTGCTTCTCAATTACCGTGTTACATCGTGTAGAAAGCTTTGCATTTCCATCTAATACGCCATCTTTGCTCATCTGACGAACGGCTTGGGTAACGGCGGCAGAAAGCTCTTCAAGAGATGAATAACGATGTCCTCGCATGGGTTGTTTCAACTTTGGGAATAAGTCAAAGTCTGGAGGACTCATGTCAGGACTGTAGGGTGGATGAGGTAACACTTCCCAACCGTATTCACTCAGCTTTTTAGCTACGGTACTGGCGACGTGCGGGCGAGCGTTGTCATGGAGAATGAGTGGCCCAGCTTTTAGCAACTGAGGTCGGGTTTTGTGCATTTTCTGTTCAGTTTTTGAATAAAATCACGATAATACAGTCCTGTGACACTTCGACCACATGGAACTCTGTCTGTCATAATGATTCCATGATGATCGTAAGCGAAGATCATCATTTGTTTCACCTTGGATTGAGCTCGACGAAACTTTTTGGACATGGGGAGGATTGACCTCGCCACTCGTTTGACTGTGATTTCAACTCCGGTTCAAAGTCTCTAACCCACGTTTCATCAATAGCGATGAGTCGATGCAGGAAAGCTTGACCTTCAACCTCAAATCTTTGTTTCAGCAAGGTTGCAATGTCCAGGCGACATTGCTTCTGTTCAGCACTCAAGCAGTGAGGGACCCATCGCGCAGAAATTTTTCTCTTGTTCAAATTTTGTGTCAGAATTCGGAATACGGACGTTGTTGAAATTCCTGTGGCTTCAGAAATTTCCTCACGTCACATGACGATCTTCTTCAAGAGCATCTGCCACAAGTTTCACACTTCTTTCATCTGTTGCTGTTTTCGGCCTTCCTGGTCTTGCGTCGTCGTTTATGCTTACACGACCTTCAAGAAAACGATTTGCCCAGCGAGAAACTGTACTACGGTCCACTGTTAACGCACCGCACACTTCACTTAAAGCATTGTGAATTTCGGTTGGGTTTTTGCCACGTAAAGTTTCGATCTTAATGTATGATTTTTGATCCTCAACAGTCACAGTACCCGAGACCGGTGCAGGCTCCATTTCTAAATCGCGTTATTAAAAACAATATATATGGTATTGATGAAACAAAAGCACGTGCTTCTTCCTCAAGCCTTGAACTACAACTGACGTAACAATCACTATCGACGCGTCCTTCACTACGCAGTGTTGCCAACCTGTGCATTATTTATGAAATGTCCCCCGTATTTAGTAATATAACATTACGAAACAGTCAATCATACAATAAACAGTCAAAATTCGAAACATTCGGATTTGAGCCTGACACCCTGCTACTGCTTTCATTACTTTTTTTAAATTTCCGATCTCAATTTTGGGTTCTGGTGCCCCAAACTTTTTGAAATTACCAAAATTTAACACTAAATTCAGATGTTAGTTAACTTTTTCTTTAATTTTAAACTTTACAAAAATGTTTGCCGTTTTATCAGAATCTTCAACTTTCTCGCACAGAAAGCATGTTCGCCTCATCTGACTGCGGAAGGGCGTACCCCATCCAATTCGCACGCGATCTTCAAATGATCCGAATTCGTTCAAAGTCTTGATTTCTAAACAGTCTATTTAATGTTATTGTTTAAATTTTTATTTCTGTTTTGAGATTTATATTTGATTGCCACTTCTCTAGGCATTTTTTGTTTTTTTTTTTTTTTTCAGAGGCCATGTTTCTATCTACAAATAAATTACTATGTTTTCTTGTGCGTCAGTAAAAACTAATGTAGTGACATTTTAAATAAAAGTAAATGAGAAGCAAATGTTGAGTTAATAGTAAGGTGACATTATTTCGTCAGTAACATATTAAGCCCCAGATTTATTCATGATCTGACAGCGAATAAAGGTAACTCGGAACGTAGCCAGGCGGTTTGCTCTGTACCCGTGTAAGTCAATTAAGCCGAAATTTGACACGGCCCAAGTTCAGCATTTACTTTGGGCAATCTGTTGCTCAGCACAGGTGTGGAGCACAACAATTTGCAGACGATAAATTGTGCAATTGTACGGGCGGGCCGTACCGTACTTTAGCCGGCGAGTGTGCAATTGTACGGGCGGGCCGTACCGTACTTTAGCCGGCGAGATACACACGTCTGAGCGATACGACAACGTTTGGGCAAAGTCCACCGGCTGCTGTTGTTACGACAGTACAACCTTCTACCTGCGACCTGCCAGCGCGCACAAAACACGTCATCATATGTCTCTCCGTATCATTGCCGTAAAGATCCGCCAAGTAGGCCTACAATTTATATCTTCTTCTTCTTCTTCTTCTTCTTCTTCTTCTTCTTCTTCTTCAAGGATTACGTTATATAAACCTGTTCCGGTACCCACCCCATCCTCGGACGACCCACGTCTCTTGTACCAATGGCTTTATAGTTCAGTGCCGCTTTTGGCAATCGATCCTCTGTCATCCTTTGCAGACTCTTCCACCACTGTCTTTTGTAAATTGAAATAATTTCATTTATGTCATTTACTTCGAGTTCTCCTCTTACATCTTCGTTCCTTCGTCTGTCTTCCAATGTATAATTTAAAGTATTTCGAAAAAACTGCGTTTCAGCACTCTGAACCTTGCCGCTTTTCTTTTTTGTCATGACCCACACCTCACTTGCATAAATTAACTTGGATATTGCAATTGTCTTATAAAATTTAATCCTTGTGCTGTGTCTTGTTTTATTTCTAAGATTTCTGTGAATATTACCGCAAATTATGGGATTAATAAAGAGATTATACGAACGTTAAAGAAAGATTATGAAGATTACAAAATGGATTCAGGGGCAAAGAAAATAAGAGAAAATTCAAAATAAGAACTCAGAGATGGCAAATTTATAAACAGAAGTAACACTGAAACCAGACTACGCGGCTGCAGTCTCTTGTCAGACGGAGTGAAGTTAATAGGTGAAAGTCAGTGGAACAGACAGATCGTATATGTTGCCAGCTGACGTCCGAGAGTTTCGCTGAAATTTTTATTATAAACGAACGGATAACAGAAAATGTAGTTATAACAGTACACACAAATCCACAAACCCGCGCGAACGTAAACGCATGAGTGCATGCAAGAAGAGTAGATGTTCTTACAGGAAAGGATAAAAATCTGGTTTATCAATATTATTTAGGAAATTTTCAGTATCCTTTTTGATATCTTTAACAAGCAGGCTGAACAAGAACGGAATCTGTAGGTTGTCAGTACTTCAATAGAGGATAATCATCGTCATCATCATCAGTAGCTCCACATTCCACTGAGGGCCTTACCTTAATTCACGATTTTCCTCCAGACTTCCTTATCCTTAGTCAGTGTCCACCAATTTTTCACTCCAAGTACTTTCACATCTTCCATCAATAGATCGTAGTGTAGGTTTTCCACGTCCTCTCTTTCCTTCTCGTGTGCATTTCATAATTCTCTTAAGAACATCCCCCTCGTCCATTCTCTGTACATGTCCTGCCCATCTCAGCCTGACTGTCCTAATTGATGTCACAATATCAGGCGGTCTATGTAACTCATAGAGCTCTTTGTTGTACCGTATTCTCCACTCTCCACCTTCCCCCCTAATGCGTCCATAAATTTTCCTTCCAAAAGATGCAAGTCTAAACAGGTCGCCCTGTGTTAATACTCATGTTTCATTTCCGTACATCAGGACCAGTTGTACTAATGTTCTATATAGTCTTGCTTTGGCTATATGCCCATTCTCTTTTATTTAATGCACTTAATAAGTAATTACGAGATTATCACAGATTCAGCATGTCTCACGTATCAATTAACAATATAATTCCGCAAACGTCAACTGTCAAAACTAGTCTCTCGCTCTTAAATTTTCATGGTTCTCGTTTTAATAACAACACTGTTTTCGCGTTCAACATACGTAGTTTTCATTCCCTTAAAACCAAACGTTTCACACAAGGCGTCTTCAGTTGCTCAACTGAGACAGAGCAGTCTTGACTCAACCCTATTTTTTTTTGTAAGCCCCGCCCACAAACAAGCCATGATTTACAACCAAAATCTTCCCCGTCCAATAAACTCCCACCCCAAATTACAATAATTATGTTAGAAATGAAATATTGTGGAGCCCATTTTAACTTATGGCTGCGAATGCTGGCAACTTTCAGATAAAGAGAAAAAGATGATAGAAACTATGGAAATGGATTTCTTAAGAAGAGCGTGTAATATTTCTAGAATGCAACATGTTAGAAACGAATATATAAGAAAGAAAACAGGCCGCATATTTACAACAGGAGAAAGAACAGAATCCAGACAGTTGCTACGGTATGGAGGATGGACGAAATGAGGATGGAATCCAGACGTAATGAGGATGGAGGAGAAGTGATGGCCAAAGAAAGCGTTGACTTATACACCACAAAACAGGAGAAGAAAAGGAAGACTGACAACACAATGTTAGAAATGAAAACATAATACACAAAAGAAATATTTAAACATAATAACGTTTTTACATTTGTGTTTTATTTCATTACGACGGTCCTGTCACCTCATTTAAAACAGTTTTTCCAAACTGCCGGCAACTTGTAGCTATCGTCTCTGTTAAAGTTGCTCTTACTTTTGTGTAAATTTCTATTGTCTCTCTTATCACAAACAAAACGTATATTCAGTCTGTAAAATGGGAAGCGTCTTTGCACCATC
The DNA here is from genome assembly GCA_034769895.1 of Magicicada septendecula. Classification (NCBI taxonomy): domain Eukaryota; kingdom Metazoa; phylum Arthropoda; class Insecta; order Hemiptera; family Cicadidae; genus Magicicada; species Magicicada septendecula. The sequence goes on along the minus strand of CM068375.1, from coordinate 57,402,075 downwards.
GGTTATATTAAACACACATTAACAATTTCAAATCTGTAAAAGGAAACAGCGAGGAACACAAGAGCGAAGAATTCGATTTATAAAAGTATTGTGTTTTTGATCGAGAGCACTACAGTACATACATATACGAACGCCTTGAGCCACGATACGGATACAGTGACTGTTAAAGTCAAATGTCGTTATCAAGGGCAGTAAAAGGTATATTATAAGAAACAACACTTCGAGGACTTGCAGTTGCATTGAAAACAATTCGGTTACTACCGCCACCTAACTAAGACAGTATCAATTTGGTAGTAACGGCTTACATAGGGTAAAATTGTAGACGAGGTGACGAAAAATGGGCCTTGTTCATAGACGACAAAAGTCGCAGAAATTGTACACAGGTCTCTTTATCATAAATCAGTTTATTTTAATTTGGCTTTAACTTATTTATACGAGGATAAGCCAAAGAGAAAAGAGAAATTTTTAAAAATAATTATTTTTATAATAATAATAATAATAATAATAATGGCTCCCATGTGTACCACCGAAGCAGCTTAGGAGTCAGGCAGGGTAGACTGCCTTATGCGCTCCGTACGGCGTACAAGGAAGGCACTACGCTTTAGCCGCCCATTATTATCCCCAGGATGTTATCCCAGGTACTCATTTTCAACAGGCAGAGTCGACCTGGGGGCTGAAAAAGCGCACCTTGATTTTATGGTCCGGGCCCGGTAATCGAACCCGGGACCTCTAGATTAGTTGCCAGTAGACCCACTGGTCTACTGAGCCGCCTCCATTATTTTTTTTTAATCATTATTATTATTTTATCATCATTATTTTTATTTCTGCTTAAAAAAATAAAACTCCTGATCATTGTCTCATCTTAACATCACCACATAGGTAAGACGCAGCTTGTTTCGCCTTCAAAGATACTTCAGTCACCTCTTCCTGCATTTCCCCACACATCCATGTCCTGTAGGTTTACATTTCCAGACTTTTTTGAACAGTAATGAATCTGACATTCTTTCTGAGTGTTCAACCGTTGATTATAATCTTTTAGTCTTTTATTCAAGTAAAAAGGTTTGTAATTCTTCTCTTATAGCCTCATTCTTTAGACTGTCAAGCTTAGAACACCTTTAAACTCCTCTTAAGGACCCCATTTCCGAGGCCTATATTTTACTTGCTTATGTCTTGTTACTTCTGATATTTTTCTAAATAATTCCTTCCTACTTGCACGCACTTGGTAAGACTTGTAAGAATTGACACTAATTTATATTGCCTCACTGGAGGTCGATGCAACATCATGTGCACCAAAAACCAGTATCCAGTCCAACAAACATATTGTGATCGTCGTATGGTACAGTGGAAAACAAAATACAAGACACCAATTAAGTCACTAATCACCAACTTTAATTGTAACAATTAAACTGCTTACAACAAATAAAAATAAAAATTGTTCACACGCAATAATAATGTCAACTAATATAAAACACAATTGTATTACAATTTCTACTAGTAATTTTGTACAAAACTGTTGGTAAATGTCTTGAAGATGGCTTGATTGCCGAAAGCACTCGTCAATACCAAAGACAATATAGTGGTTTGTACAAAATTACTAGTAGAAATATTTGAGACCGCTAACACTCCAATACAATAATGTATTACAATTGTCCCGCACAATTATAAAACACAATAACACTTCGCCACCATACTTCGAACCGCACTGTGTAAATCGCCCGACAATATCTGACTAAGCGTCGCTGAAGTCTTGTATTTATACACCGCTGAGATTCCAGCATATTCCGTACTATGCGTTTGCTAGAAAAAATTAGAGCGTAATTGATTGCGGCCTTGAACACAGCGCGCGCAGACCGATATGGTCTGCAAAAGTCTCGTTGCGGATGCGTGACAAGGTCACGTAATTGTCCTTCATCTCAAAGTAGCAGCAATATGTACGCACACACACATTACAGCCGGATTCCGCTGGAATAGCCGACAAACACGTAACGTGGTCTTTAATGTCGTAACAATATTGTTTGACAGCTGTTCCAGATTAAATTATGGAGTGGCTCATTTGTATTCGGTGTACCACCACTTTTTAACGAATTAGGATGACTAAGATCAGCAAACATTGGTAGTGAGTTTTGGAAGACAAAAATTCCATTTGCAGTGACAGAAACATCATGTTTCCACGATTTGTTATTAGGCAGTTGAAAATTTTTTTAAACTTATACCTTTATCAACAATTTTAACAGAAGTTTTTCTACGAGCTCAAATATTTAATAATAAAATATTATTATTGGGCGTATTTACATAAATTAAGTATCAAATTATTACTCAGATACGGTTTTAAGACAAAAAACTAAAAATCGATTTTTTGTTTGCGGTTACGAGTGTCCTTAGACATAATGCTATCAAACCAAAGAGTTTCTTTAGGTAGTGTGGATTCTGTAAACTATCACACATGTCTTTGATCAAAACTTGTATGTTGTATCTCTGTGGCGACTGGGTTTTCAAAGTACACACCTTCCACACACTACTTGCAACCTCTTTCATCGGCTATCCGTTAACACGCGTTTAACAACAAAAACTGTTATTCTATTCAACCTTTGATGTAATCATTTAAATATCGTGGTGTTACTGGTAAATCTACCCAAGTCCACTCGTGTGGATTTTCGGGAAACTGAAATGAAAGGTTTTCAAATGAAATGATCATCATCATAATCAGCTTCAAGGAGTAAACCAAGGATGGTTTCTTCCGGTCTCAAAGAGTCTAAAGCTGGTCACTCCAGCGCTTCCTCGGACGTACCACACCTCTCCGTCCCTTCGGCTTATAGTTTCATAGTTGTTTGAGAATGCGGCAGTCATCCATTCGGCAGAGGTATTCCTATAGAAATATTCGGTTCCTGCCGTATATCTGTGTTTCTTCTATGATCATGGAGAGTATACACTGCCACATGCCTGAGAAATTTCATTTCAGCCGCTTCGATACAACTGGCCTGGCCTTTAGTTAAAGTCCAATTCTCAGACCGATAAAGAAATGGGGGAAGGGCCACATCACCTTGTAGAATTTTAGGCGTATTTTTTTATTTGCTGTCTTAAGAGTTCGTCTTATGGTCCCGCACATAAAAGTTGAACTTATGGAACTTATTCACAACGTCGTTGCTTGTATTATAAGGCACACTGTAGCCCATGTATTCAAAATTGCTGACTTGTTTCAGAGCAGTACCCTGGAAGTGCAATGATGCAATGATATAATATAAAACTGATTTTCAAGGTTAAGTTTTATTATTAATAGAGTTTTTATTTGGTTACATAGCTGTTAAAAAATAAAGAGAAAGAGAAATGCATAAAAACGTCGTTTTTGAAATATCTTGAAACATCATTAAAACTTGGGCTTGGGTAGTTTTACCATTAACGGCTCGATATAGTCTCTTTTAAAGTTACTCTTTTTTTTTTTTAATCTACCGTTTGCGTGTTTTGTAAATGTTTACTTATACAAAACGTAACATTATTAACACTGGGAGTCTCGAGCATTTCAATACAAACGTACGTAACCGCTATCGATGTCGGACACTCGCTGCTGATGATTCAGTGTAAACAAACAGCAGATATGGATCGAGCCATTAGACGGTAATTAAGCCGTGCGAGGGCGATGACTTCGCGCGTGTGTGACGTAGATACGGTGCCCGCCGCTTGCTTACGATAAGCCGTTGGAATGTGTGACCACTCGGATGACAATTCGTTAAACCGTTTGGTGATATTTCTTGATAATCAATACAGTGTTGTTCAACCAGGAGCGTATTTACTGGAGTACGACTGGACCACCCCCAGAGGCTCGAAAAAGTTGACGAATTTTGTTAATCTCTTAATTTTTTAATTTTTGGGCTATTTTATTATTTCTTCAGCTGTGTACGCTAATATAGTAGTAACTCTTTCTTAAATATACTAACAGGTTTATTACACATCATTAGCGTATACGTTTGAAATATAAAATACAGGAAAATAAATTCAGTCAATAAGTATTTTTGTAAACAATGTTTCAGTAACGCGTATTTTTATTATATAATTACCTTTTACTTTAATAGGACTGATTTCAACCACTTTAAAGAAAGTAATGTAGATTAGTCTTAACTTGTTTTGCCTTTCTATGAAGCCGACCCGACCCAGAACCACCCAGGCCAAATTCTAGATACGCCACTGGGTACGTCGAGAGACAAAATTTAAGTTTAACAAAGCTATGGCGGTGGTCCCTGTACTGTACTTTGGGTGTGAATTATGGACAACAACCAAGAAATAAGAAAGCAAAATTCAGGCCTCGAAAATGGATTTCTTGAGAGGAGTTAAAAGGTGTTGTAAACTTGACTGTACAAAGAATGGACGATTAGAGAAGAATTACAAGTTTTAACTTGAATAAAATACTGAAAGATTATAAACAATGGTGGAAACACTAACCTATAGGACAGAGGTGTGTGGGTAGACCCAGGAAGAGATGGCCGGAGGATCTTCGAAGGCGTAACAGGCAGCACCTTGTGATGTGAAGATGATGATGACTTAGGGGCGTACTTACGGGTGGGGGAACGAACGGGACCGGACCCCTCCCCCAAAGGGTCGAAAAAGTTTTGTTAATCTCTTAATTTATAGCCTACTTCATTTTTTTTCAACGGTATACGCTAATATCTATACAAACTATACAAACAGGTTTATTACACAGCATATTTGTGTATATACGTTTGAAATATGAAATATAGGGCAATCAATTCAGTCAATTACTATTTGTAAATAATGTTTCAATAACCCGTATTTTTATTCTGTTATTGCCGTTTACTTCAATAGGACTGATTTCAGCCACATTAAAAATAGTAATGTTGATAGTCCCAACCTTCTGCGATCCTGCGTAGTTATAAAGTAATCTGTCAGATGAACATGCCAGTTTTCTATTTTAACCTGTTTGACTATACAGTACAGTGTACCCAAGCAGTGAGTAATCTTTAAACACTAAGGATGTTCCTCCCACATCACAACAACAACAAAAATTAGCAACCAATGAACAGATTAATTTTCTGCGTAAATAAATTGTATAATGAATATAAAAGATTAGTCATTTTCTGTATTAGTTAGGTTAGAGCTTTCATAGTTACAAATAATACACTACCATAATATTTGTAATGTACATAAGGGTAATTAACGAATAAAATATTTACGGGAGATACGATAATAATTTTTAAGGATAAATATAACATGCAAGGTTTAAAAAAAAAAAACACGAACACTTGGTAGTTTCATAATTTATTCTTACACTCTGACAATTGTTTCAACCTGTTAGGCTATTGTTCATCTTGTTACTTTAATTAGCAGTCTCTGTAATTCCAACTTTGTCGTGTTTACTTGCCAAACAGCTACTTGTCATGTTCCGGACGAGGCCTTTCAGGTTTCCGCCATTTTCAAGTCGTGAAAACCATTTGGTCGTGGTTTAGGACTTGAAAATGGTGGAAACACTGAAAGGCCTCGTCCGGAACATGACAAGTAGCAGTTTAGCACGTAAACACGACAAAGTTGGTATTAGGCTATTCTCAAAGAGGTGATAAGAGCCACTAAATACAAAGAATGGGTTAGAGGGTAATCATGTGTTAAGGGGGTGTATGTTGGAGGAGGTGAAGGTCAAGTGACTGTAAAAACTAAGAAAAATAAAAATGCAAATTCCAAAATTAACTAAGCTAAATAACAGCTTTAACAAAGGCGATGTAAAGAATTCTATCTGTTTGTTTGTTTGTTAAATTTTTGTTAGTTTTATTTTCCTCATTTCTTAAATTTCTAATAAATCCATTTCTTTACTTTTTTCTATGTTATGCAGTGATATTCTGTATTTTTCGTCTAAAAAGTTGTCGTGTTTTAAGCAATGCGAAACCTATATTGGCTGTATTACTTAGCAATTCTGAAACATGTATGCGCATATCTGAACACAAGCAAGCGATTTTAAATAATAGGTACAGCGAATACAGGTTTTGCAAATCATTGCTTGACACGTTGAATGAGATTGTGTTCAATATTTCGGCACGACATTCATTAGGCCTACAGACAGTTCTTAAATTTTGGGGTCGATTGGCTACAGTAGGTATGTTTTAATATTTTTTGAAGTATACCGCAATTTCTGAAGCATAAAGAGTTTACTGCAACGTCTACTTATGTACACAGCATAAACGTGTTTGTTTATGTGAATACAGTGTGTGAGTGACACTCTCTCTCTCTCTCTCTCTCTCTCTCTCTCTCTCTCTCTCTCTCTCTCTCTCTCTCTCTCTCTCTCTCTCTCTCTAGTTGTGTCGTTTCAGGCAGACATACGGAGTAATTGACATTTAAAACATGTCACAGAACTCGTCATTCAGAAGCAGAAGCAGAAGCAGACCTCCCTTTCACTAGATGTTTACACGTAAAGTGTATCTTCTATGTGAAGTCTCAAGGTGAAATGTATTTTCTGAAATGTCGTGTGAATTGGAACCAAGTCGTTTCGGCAGTTACCGTGCCAGCCAATAGCCCTGCGGACCTTTAGTAGATTATATAACGGATCCATCTCTTGTTGCTCAATCTACAAACACACACACACACACACACACACACACACACACACACACACACACACACACACACACACACACACACACACACACACACACACACATTGAAACTAACATATGAACAAGTGTATTTATAGTGAGACCAATTGTTAACAGAAAAGATTAAAGATCAATCAAGTTATTCTATTCAGCACATATAGGGCAGCTGAATTCTGAGATTTGGTCTGAAAATAACTCACGAAAAACAAAGAAAACAGTCTAATCTCCCACCTTAGAAAGCATAGTTACCTATGGCTTTGAAACATAGAACATAGTTAATCAAAGAAACTCAGGAAGGCTTTAAGCGGTAGAAACGGGCGTCTCAAGAACGTCTTGTCGGGTGTCCAGGCTGCAGTACATTAGAACTGCTGATATCAGGATGTAAATTCGTATAGACAAAATGATTTTGTGAGGCTCCTCAAATGATGTGGAGTCACGTAGAGGGAATGTCTGACGATCGTTGGTCCAGAAAGTTGCTAAGGTGGGTTCAAACTAGAAGAGGCAAACGAGGTAGATCGAAGACGGAAACGGAGGTCTTAGAAGTAGGACATGCACGACGGTTCTTTTGTACGGGTATAACTGTCTTGTGGGTACAAAATCACTTTATGTAAACAGTGCTAGTTGTCTGCTGGTTGAGGAATGGTTCTACATTTATGCTCTAGTTTTCGAGGTTATATCCTCTTAGGAAGTAGGTAAGAGGTAGGCTTGCACGTGTCGCGACAATTGCTCCCCGACAGTACCTCCCGGACAATTGCTCCCTGAAGAATAATTCGGAGGCAATTATTGCTCCGCGTAACAATTCCTCATCGACATCACCTCCTGTACAATTAGTCCCTGAAAAATTACGCCCTGTGACAATTGGCCCCCGGACAATTGCCCCCCGACTGTACCTCCCGGACAATTGCCCCCCGACTGTACCTCCCGGACAATTGCTCCCTGAAGGATAATTCGGAGGCAATTATTGCTCCGCGTAACAATTGCTCATCGACAGCACCTCCTGGACAATTAGTCCCTGAAAAATTACGCCCTGTGACAATTGGCCCCCGGACAATTGCCCCCCGACAGTACCTCCCGGACAATTGCTCCCTGAAGAATAATTCGGAGGCAATTATTGCTCCGCGTAACAATTGCTCATCGACAGCACCTCCTGGACAATTAGTCCCTGAAAAATTACGCCCTGTGACAATTGGCCCCCGGACAATTGCCCCCCCCCCATGACCGTCGTGAGATTTCGACTGTTCGACAGTTCAGAGTACTGACCTAGTTTTGCCTTTGTTCCTTTTGTTGAAAAAAGTTTCTTTATAGACAAAAATTACCAATCTGCGCTTGCAGAGTTGTAATCAACTTGCCTTGGCTTGATCAATTCAGTTTTTTAAATATTTTAAAATTATTTTAGTAACTCATTTGTTTATATTTCTAATGCATCTTTTTGTACTACTAGTAAATTATTCAGGCTTTGTACATCTGATTCACTTAGCAGGTTTGGAGATGAGTTATGAGCGAATCCGCGCAAGTACTCTAGGGGTTTTTCTTGCTCATACTGCGTAAGTATTGTCTTGATACTCTTTGCTATGTCCAAATACTTTTGTTTTTATTTCCTCGTATTTCTTGTCCGTTGCCGACTGTTCCGTTTTAAGAGCTTTAATACATTTCCATATCGTTAGATGGTAGGAGGTCATTAGGAACAATGGATCTGTTTTTTTAAGGCTTTGATTTACCCTGCTTATCCAAGTATCCTCAAAGTAGTTGAGGGAAGGACGAAGAATCCGTTCATTGTTGACGTCTAAGAAAAAGTTACTCTCTTCAAGGGTCTCGTAGCTGTTGACAACATCTGCTCGCGGTTCGTAGGCTAGTGCACCCAACTGCCGGACTAGAAGACTGAGCAATTAGAGTTTCATAATAATACAGATCACTTAACATGGTGCTACTGAAAAAATAAATAAAATTTTATTTTAACGACACTTGAATAGAGTCCGGGTCCAACCTACTTCAGCTTCCACTGGGAAGGAAGAGACCAATTATCGTGGTGAGCAACTGTCGCGGGGAGCAACTATCGCGGAACCGCCTTGGAATGTTTCTTCAACCCGCAGTGTATCCAGCTCGGTTTATGACATTTATAGAGCTGTAATTTGTTCCGGAGAACTGCAAGTTGTGAGGCAGAAGAAGTAGATCGATACAATATTATTTGCTGCAGATATATATAGCCTACAGACACGTACTCCTCAATAAGGCCAAGTTTTTAAAAACTCGTACAAAACATTTAACACCTGCAGAAGATGGGAAAAACTGTGCAAGTTTACGGGCAATGTTTGTTTTGTTTATACTGTAAGATCCACCTTTATTCTTTCATGATTCCGTTTAATTTTAGGTATTTATTAATATAGCTTGTACGTCTCCATACATGCCTTACTGATTACAGGGGTCTCCAAACTACAGGGATCAGGCCCGCGGCAACCCGGCCGATGCTGCATGCATTTTATTAAATAACTAAACAAGAAATAAGTTCAGTAAAATGTTATAATATTTTGAACAAGTTTAAAACATTTACGTGATTAATGTGTTTGTTCGTCTGGCTGCCGTGAGTGAATCACACTTTTCACTCACATCAACCTAAAGCGAAGATTCCTATTCCCCCCATGAGCTCAGCTCTAACTCCCCCTGTGGTTCGGCTAACTTGTCAGACGAACACTTGAAATCCATTCAAGTGATATGAGCATCAAAATTTGTCCCAAACTGGACAGACATTATATATCGATGCAAATCCACACATCCTATACGTACATAAGATAGCCAGAAAATAATGTATAAGAAATTTCTTTGAATGTTATTTTTTCCTTAATTTTATGTACATTATTTTGAATAAATGTATTCGTTTTCTTAATGGATAAGTCTGCTTTATTTTTATTTAAATACCTATCTTATTGACTTGATTATTTCGTAAACTAAAAAAAAATAAGTTTACAACACACACACATACAATATATATATATATATATATATATATATATATATATACACATACATTGTTGGCCCGCCTGACTTCCAAGATTGTTCAATTCGGCCCTCAAGTGAAAAAGTTTGGAGACCACTGGATTACAACAAAATACATAGCGAATAACGAGTTCTTTTTGCAGATAATGTCATCCGTTTTGCAAATGACATTGCATTTTTAAGAAACAACGAGGAAGAACTACACAGTGCAAATAAACACGACCCTAAAGATAAATGCGACATGTTGATAAATAAAGATAAAGCAAAAGTCAGCAAATGTTTCAGAACTGGAGAACAGAAGGCTGAGGTATTCCTGGACGGTTAGAAAGTAGCGCAAGTTGATCCTTTAAACATCTTTGGTGCTGCGTTACATGAGATGCATGAGTGATGTAAAAAGTAGAATTGCACAAGAAAGAAGAGCATTTTGTAATAAAAGATCTCTTCTGCCGTCCAGAAACTTGTCCCTGAAAACCATGAAGAAATTTTGTACAGTTTTATTTGGAGTATGTGCACATATGGTTCGGAAACCAGGTGTCTGAGGAAATTGGAGAGGAACTATCTTGAAGGTTTTAAGGTGTGAGGCTGGAGGAGGGCATTAAGAATACGCTGGACGGAAAGAGTGCCTAATGACAAGGTTATGAAGAGAATAGGTGAAAGAAAGCGTCGATTGAAACCACTGCGGTAAGGGGAAGCAGTATGATTGGTCTCCTGCTACGTCGTTCAAATTGGTTCACCAACTTAACGGAGGTAATGATCGAGGGGCGTAGTGGGAGGGGAAGGCTACAACGCTACTAATTCTTTGCTAATTAGTGCATTAATTAAATAATTAAAATTGGATACAGTGATCGACTAATTTTATCAATGTTGTCTACCAGGATATACCTTCCATTGCCCCGCGTTGAGAAGCCATATACAATATTATATTCTGCATATATTATGCATAATTAATTAATTAACATATTTTAATTAATGTGTAAACAATTGAGCGGTGTGTTTAAGTTTTAACAATTAATTCTATCTTGTGTGTGCTTCTCTTAACTAACGAAATTCGTTATAAGCCTCGCGTTGGCGTGCCATATATGCTAGTAGAATTATGCAAATTTAGTTGCATAAATTAATTATTCAATTAATTATTTTGTTGGAGTAATTAATCAAAATTTATCTCTGTTTTATGGATTTTATGTATATTTGAAGTCTAAATTAATTATGCAAATTATATTATTGAATTACCAAACTTTATCGTGTTCCACCTGTTGAGCGTGATTGACAACAACACATATTATGTATACTATAAATGACAACAAGTGTAATAAAGTAATAAATGCTAATTACCTTTTATCTTGCTTAAGCTCCCCGCTGATAATTCATATGTAATAGTGTTAATCTTGTACTTTGAACATTGATTGGAAGATGTCATGTGTAAGTATACTTAGTTGTGTCAGACAATTCGTATCAATTGGGGTGACAATGAATAACATGACTCGTACGCCCAAGGTTTACATTGCGCACTAGATTTTATTCAAACTTTGGATATATTCATCATTAGTCGATGACATTAAATTAAAACATCATTTATGTGATAATCGATAATACATTACATTTGCTCGTTAATTGTTTCTCTAAGAATTCATTTCGTTGTAGTACTTAGTTATAGACAATTAATTTATGATTTCTTTACATGTTACAAATTTACTCTTACCCATGTATTCATCTTTCACTTATACTTTCGCAATAATTATCGTTTAACTTTACTCTAACTTTTATTTAATTCTGACTCTTAATTATCTCAGAGGTGTTTATCTTTTTGAGCGGCAGGACAGTGGTGACTTATACTAGCAATACATGAATATTTTACTTTTGGTATGTATCCGTACTCTACGGCGCGTCTACGGAGATCTCCTGTCTCCCTTGCTCCTTGGAATGGTTGATAATCTGGCTGTCACCTTCATCGCTGGTTTGATGGTTACTTTTCACTATCACAAAGTTCTCACTCCGGTGTCGATTCTCTTTTAAAACACACGTAAAAGTTATTTGTCTGGCGTACGTTTAATTGTACGGTCACTTAATTCCGCATTGTTCAATTCGCGATTTATGAGTTTATGATTATGGCTTTACCACATTATTAATATTTATTCGAATGTTTGTAGTTTTTTGGTTTATCGTTATATCTTATACACTCACGAACTTTTCCATTACTTTATCTTAACGTAAGTATCTGATGTAAAGAGTACTTTAGTTCGGTACACAATCGAGATGTTTAGCTCATAGTTTTAATTGTCTTTCGCGAATTCGCACTGTCAGTATTTGAGCGTATTTATACAACTCGTTATCGTATCAACTATTAATTCAAACTAAGTCTCGTTCTTGAGTTCTATTTTGATATATACAACGACATTCTCTCCGCACTTCCCGACTCGTCAGTATATTAATCAATCACAAAGTCTGATTAAGATTAACTTAATTCACAGTTGAAATTAACTCCATGACTGAAACTTCTAATTGTTCTAAGACTGATAATAAGTCTTCTGATTTCGTACTGGTAACTCACATAGACTCCCGACACTTATAATACTTTGACGAAACAAGATATTACTAAGACTCCAAAGAAACTGTCGCGACGACGCAACGACGCCGAGCGGGTTTTTAATTCACTTTGATATTAAGAAACCTAAGACAAACTGAGCGAAAACTGAGAGCTCGCTCAAGTTTGTCATCTGGTTTTATGACTCCTACTCCTACTCTTTGTTCTTCTCTAGATTCTGTCTTTTCCCACCAATTTCGTTCCTATTGGGTCTCGTCTCTGTTTTCTCCGAAGTCTCCACCCTGAGTCGCTCTCCGGGCGACTCAACTTCGTCCTTATTTGTTCTTGACTCTTGTTCCTATGGTAACGTCTTTTTCGAGAACCGCCTTTACCAAACTCTTGTTTCTGATAGGTTGGCATAGATCCCTTCTCTCATCTCTTTCGGTTCTAGTCCACCCTAGCTTTAAGACGATAGACCGGATTTCATGCTTGTCAATCATCCATTTGTTCTAGTGTCTCTCCTTTTAGCTCGTTTCCTGATAATCGTTAACTAGCTACGCATGTGTTCCATAGCCTAAGTGTAATGAATCGTTGTATTGTTTTCTAGTTTCTCTGACTCCCTTTCTCACACTTACGGTGGTCCCGTTCCTGGTAAGGCACATCTGTTGCACAGCCTGGTTGCCTGGTCCGTAAACATGTCCCCTGCTGCTTCATCCTGTCTTGTTCTATTCATGTAATGTCCGTACGAGTCCTTGCATTTGTCAGTGATGTACACCCTAGTCTTGTTGCAAAGCTCCCATGTGTGTTCAGACAATACTAGCGTCGCGTTCATTTCCCCTTTCTTGGTAATTCGTCTTTGTAAGGGTCCTCCTTTTGTTTTTCTGGTACTGTAGTGCGTCCCCACGTACGCCCTTACGCTTGGACATCTGTTATTACTGAGGTATTGTCTTTCCAAGTTGAGCGCCTTCCTGTCGCCAAATGGTCGCCCAAGTTGTTGTTTGAATGGCAACTGATACAATGCCAGCATATATCATTTGTGACAGCAGCCACTTGCCGCCGCTTCCTTCATCGCAATATTCAAAAAAAATTCTTAACAACAATTACGCTATAAGGCCCAGACAGAAGTGCGCGGATGAACTTAAAAAAAAAGAGAAAGAAGGTATGTAGTGATTAATAGAGTATCTACGGAAGGGAAGAAATCGCAAGCCCAACGGCCTCTGGGTTGAGAAGAAGGAAAAACGATTAATGTAACGAAAGACCTAACTTGGGAGGGGCAAGGAGGCACTCCCCCCCCCAATGTTCCGAGCATTATAAAATTTTGTTTCCAGTTGTTATAAATAAAAACTAACAAATAGTCAAACAGGAGACAGTTTCTATGCTTGTGAGCACAGTAAGCACTATTTATCAACGTCTGTACTGTTATCATACGACTATTGTGACTGATTCGGCTTACTGCTACTACTGCCGAGCATTTTGTGACAGTGTGCCTCAGGGAGAGGATGCGTTTACGAAAACTGGGTATAAGAATGAGAAGAACTGAAATTGTTTTTATTTATAGGCCTACAGTATATTTGTTCCAGGTAAACATATCTGGAAGTACAACTTTGAAGAAAAATTTGTTGATCATTAAAAAATAAAATTGTCCCTCGTTTACTAACTAAGAATTATTACTAAACTTTCTAATTTTGTATATAATATATTTTATTAATTTTATTATATAGATGGTCTCACTACACACTTGAATTTATGAAGCTGTACCCTGCCCCCCCAAAGTTAGGCCCCAAGTTACGCCCATGATGTAACCCATACTTTTCCATACTTGCGTCTTGATTACAACAAAATAAATAACACATAACGAGTTCTTTTTCATTTTCTTTTTAGTTTTAGATTCACAAAAATCTAAACTGCCTGCGGATGGAAGAACTGGCTGCATGACACGGGAATACTTGACTTTATAGTTGCTTTCCTTAAATTGTCTACATCGCTCACCTGAAGACGTTATGACTACAGAAAGCGAATCCAAATTCCTAGCTACATGATAAAGACAAGACAAAATCTGTTAAAAATTTAAAATTATAAGTTCATGACCTATTGAACGCGTTTTTTTTTGTTTATACATGTAGGTAATTATAAACAATTATTGTTTACAGTTAAAAATTGCGACGTGCCGCGAAGCGTGAGAACTCGTACCGTCAGTCAGCAGAGGAGCGGCGTTCGCAGATTTATCGCGCCAAAACTGCGAACTGGGTCGCGCTGGCCTTGAACTTTCTCGACGCCGCCTGAAAATTTATTACACCTTAATTACGTTACACAAGTGACATTCCTTGCCTTTATTAGGAATTAACTAATTACTTAACTACCTTTTGTAATTATAACGATAATGGACTTCAATGAATTACATTCAAAAGTGTCTGCTGTACACTCGTGAATTCGTGACGAGAGGTCGCCATTGAGCATGAATCATAATCGTCATCATAATTAATAAGAAGAAATAAATTTTTCGATCGTAAAGATCACTTTCGTTTACACACACGCGCGCGCGCGCGCGCGCACGCACACATAATATATAGGCCTATTATTCCTCCTGTGGCTTTAAGTACCATGTCATTCTATGATGGAAACGTATCGATACCTGATTCCGTATCCCATCGATACTATCAATACTTTTATACTTAATTCCCTAAATATCCATGCTTCGGTTGACTGTCTCTATAGCCTACAATAGGAAGACTAAAAAACTATTCTAAGTGACTTACCTCCAATTAAAACACCTTCTGATGATACGTAACGAGAAATAGTATGTGATAACCTAACCACCTGTAGAAATTCAAAACAATCGGGTTTGTTTTAAAATTCCCTTTAGTCCGACACCCGGGTGGATATTTTACAATTTTTCAAATTTTTGATGCAAATTTTTATGCCCTAGGATCAAAAAATATTGAAACTCCCTAAAATAAAAAAAGCTTTTATATTTTACATTATTTAAAATTCCTTTTTATCTGATACGCCACATGAATTTTTTGTGATTTAAAATTTTCACCCATTTTTTGGCCCCTGACATTTCGTAATTTTGAAATTTTAAATAACAAGAGTATATTCATATCTTAGTTGAAATTTCCTATAATTAGACCCTCGCATAGACTTTTGTGATTTTTTGAAAATTTGGACCTGTTGTATACTAGAGAACCTCCAACCCAAATTCAAAGTAATATGAATATTGATTGATATTATTAAAACGGCCAGGTCGCAGGATTTTTTTATTCTCGTTGCGTCAAGTATATGTAGTTGCACAATAGTAAACAATTTTCAAAGAGGAGTGAGATGTTGATGACATGAAATAATTAATTAAAACCGTTTCAAAATCATCATTAATATTACTCGATTTATTAGTAGATTTATTAATATTACTCGAAAATATGGAAATATTAAAATTTAGAATTATAGAAAATAAAAAAATATTCTGGCTTATAAGATTACAAAAATACAATATAACCTTCTATGCTGTTCATGACATATAAAAATAAACAACCATATAATCTTACTAGCTAAACAGACATGTTAAACAAATTATCTAACACTTTTTATTTCAGTGAGTCTGACATTGACTCAAATTCTAAATAATAATAGCAACTTATTTACAAATAAAATAATATTAAATCTCAAGAATAAAATTAATTGTTGCTATAAACAACAACAAAAATATAACAATCACTTCCAACCTATTATTTATTTCTACTGACACACCCAAATTTTAACATATAACAGAAGATTAGTATTTTAAAAATATTCTTGTTAAATTAAATTATTTTCTTTAACTGCCATTTAAATTTATGAACAATGATTATATTTAAAACTTTAAGTCTTTACTGTTCATATATAAGTTTCTTTTTAAGAGTTCTTTTCACAACAAAAATATAATTGTTTATTCATCACCTGCGTACTGCCGACTTACCGTTGCGCGCGCGCGCGCGTGTGTGTGTGTCCTGATCCTGAGAATTTGATCATGATGATTATGCTGATGCTGTGTTCTCTGTCTCTACGGGTTGTTGTTTGTGATGGTCCAGAGTTCCTCCATAAGTCTTGGTGTGTGTGGTAAAGATGTTCGATCGGCAGACCAGCAGCGTGACGTTGTGTGAAGATATCTTGAGTCTGAGACCGCCCCGAAATTGCCGGTGGTATTTATACTGGACGGCTATCTGACAAGTCCAGGACTGTTTACGACCTGTTAGATATTGTCACTTCGTGCAAAGCGTCCTTTTAATTACAAATCACTTTTTGGTTCATTTTCGCGATTTCGTAAACATACTCGTAGCACGAGCGATATCATCGTTTGCGTAATTTTTTTCTGGTCACTCACATATACAGTAACACACTTATTAATTACTATTTAATTACACAAGTAATTAACATTAAATTACTTAGCGTCTTTATTATTGCACATATCTGCAAAAATTCTACATCACCATATTCGTTAAAAATTCCTTAATGTAATGGTGTTTTTATAATTGGGGTAAGTCTTTGTTCTCAGGTTTAAAACGTATTAATTAGTTCATTTATATCCGGTTAAAACCTGATTACAGACAAAACAATAATTCGTACGCATCACCCCATCGTAGACTGTTGCCTGTCGTAGCTTGCGTTCACACTCACAAACACACCAGCGCTGTATTCACTCACGGGGCAGGTGTACGCTTTCTGACAATTCTTAGCCTGCATAATATTGTTAAAAACTGTTCATCATATATTTTCTATGCTAAATATTTACAAACATACCGCCCTGGGCAAATATGCAATTATATGTATTGTTGCAATATATATATATATATGTATTAAGTACACTATTTATATAATACACTAGAATGTTTCGTGTCAATGTACAAATATATTTATAGCTAATATAGTTTGTTCTACCATGTTCTAGTTTATGCGCCTCGAACGGCCAGACCAGTGGTTCCCAAACATTTAAATTCGCGCCCCCCCCCCCAAAATTAAAAATTTCACGGACCCCGTCTGAGTTATGAAAACAGACACTCTTATATTTTAATTAAAATTTGTGAAAATAAAAAAAATTCTCTTAACTTGCAAATTTATAATAATAATTATATCAAACATAGTTTAATGTGAACAATGAAGCTGTTTTTGAACAATTAGCTCTGCAATATTAAGTTTTATGTCTGATAATTTCAGTATTAAGTCACTCTCGATAGCAAGTTTATTTCTTAACTTTGCCAAACTCGGTTCTATCTTTCCAACCAGACATGTCGAAATCCAGCTACTTAGGCGTAAAACCAGCTACACGGAAAAACGTTTTGCTTAGATACAGTGCTTATACGTGGACTAAAACAGCGCGATCAGTTCTGCGTTTATGCGGCGCTCTAGTCAGTTCGACTGACAGACAGATCTGGTACACGAAATGATTTATGTACATTATTAAAATCGTTAGTTGAAATTACTTTTACAATTACAATTAGTTTGAACAAAAACAAAGTATTGAAATCTTTTATTAATTGTTTTAAGATTCTAAAATTTAAATTTTAGAGCATAAATATCTGAGAAAATTACGGAAGGCTTATTCTAGTTTTTCTTAAAACTGTCCGCGGACCCCCAATTTGGGAACCAATGTTCTAGACTAATCTAGTCGGCACGCATGTTGGTGAATGACGTCATTACCAACTATATATAGAACTGTAAGAGCAAGTGTAGTCAGTCTTGTTTGAGTGTTAGTGAGTTACAGTCTGTGCGTGTGTTTGATACCCGCACATTTGTGGATCAGTATTACATTTGTGTGTTATGTTTCCGTTTGTATAAATTACGGTTCTGTTAATGATCGGTATCACAGTTGTAAATCGAAAGTGTATTTTCTGTGTTATATTTTTATTTCTGAAAAAGTATTTTGTGATATCGGTAATCAAACAAGGTGTCGACGTGATACGACGTCAGTCAGTCAATCGCTGACCTAGGAAACACAACTCCTTCCCTCACATTTTGTGATATCGGTAATCAAACAAGGTGTCGACGTGATACGACGTCAGTCAGTCAATCGCTGACCTAGGAGACACAACTCCTTCCCTCACATTTTGTGATATCGGTAATCAAACAAGGTGTCGACGTGACACGACGTCAGTCAGTCAATCGCTGACCTAGGAGACACAACTCCTTCCCTCACATTTTGTGAAATCGGTAATCAAACAATGTGTCGACGTGATACGACGTTAGTCAGTCAATCGCTGACCTAGGAGACACAACTCCTTCCCTCACATTTTGTGATATCGGTACTCAAACAAGGTGCCGACGTGATACGACGTTAGTCAGTTAATCGCTGACCTAGGAGATACAACTCCTTCCCTCACATTTTGTGATATCGGTACTCAAACAAGGTGTCGACGTGATACGACGTCAGTCAGGCAATTGCTGACCTAGGAGATACAACTCCTTCCCTCACATTTTGTGATATCGGTACTCAAACAAGGTGTCGACGTGATACGACGTCAGTCAGTCAATCGCTGACCTAGGAGACACAATTCCTTCCGTCACATTTTGTGATATCGGTACTCAAACAAGGTGTCGACGTGATACGACGTTAGTCAGTTAATCGCTGACCTAGGAGATACAACTCCTTCCCTCACATTTTGTGATATCGGTACTCAAACAAGGTGTCGACGTGATACGACGTCAGTCAGTCAATCGCTGACCTAGGAGACACAATTCCTTTCGTCACATTTTGTGATATCGGTACTCAAACAAGGTGTCGACGTGATACGACGTTAGTCAGTCAATCGCTGAGCTAGGAGACACAACTCCTTCCCTCGCATTTTGTGATATCGGTAATCAAACAAGGTGTCGACGTGATACGACGTCAGTCAGTCAATCGCTGACCTAGGAGACACAGCTCCTCCCCTCACATTTTTGCCTCCCGGCTCCCTATTTTTTGGAGATCAATAAAAAAACGTAGGGGAAAACTGTAGGGTAAACGTATACATACGTGTGTCAAGTTCTACGAGAATTGGCTGATGCATAGGAAAGTTATCGTGAGTCATACCGCAAATATGTAGACAGCCAGACAAATGCTAAACGGTCGAGTTAAGCCTGAGAAATCGCTTCTCTTGTTTGATAACAATTTAAAGTTATTTAACAATACTACGAATTATGTCTGTAGCCCTTACATATCTTCCCTTTGTTTATTTTGTTTTGTAGTTTCATTCTATAACTTAATTTTCTTAGACGAGCTGCAATTTCCTCGTGGTCCTTATCAGCCGCCATTGCCTAACAGCTTTTTTCATTGCATGTCGCACTCGCTGATGGCCAGTCATAAGCTGTGTAATAATAATCTCATTGTCTTTTTGGTCTCTTACAGAATCCAGGAACATTCATATGGGCGTGTAATGAATTACCAGAATCTTTTCCAACTTTGAATTCCACCTCTCAATGTTATTTTTACAAAATTGCACTCTGTTGGCAACCGAAAACTTTCCAGACAGGGGGTCTGGAAAGGAACAGCAGGTGGAAAATGTGGTTCACACATTCTGTCCTGCTTCTCCGTGGACAGCAATCCTTCTTCTCCGTTTTCAGTCGTCGTGTTGATCAGCGACGTACTCAAAAATGGTGCCATGGAATTGTGAACCAGCCCGGCCGGAGTGCCCTGTCCTCCCGGTGTTCACGAGTTGAGGAATGGTTTCCTGGTGGCTGTGGTTGGCCCAGCTAGGGTAGATTTTCCCCTAAAATTGGTCTTTCTAGGAATGTGTGTGTGTGTGTGTGTGTGTGTGTGTGTGTGTGTGTGTGTGTGTGTGTGTGTGTGTGTGTGTGTGTGTGTGTGTGTGTGTGTGTGTGTGTGTGTGTGTGTGTGTTCTGTGATACGTACGGACTTTGTTGGCCCGACTCTCGGTTCGCGTCTCCCTCGACGCTCGGACGCTCTACAGCAAGAAATTTACTCCACACGTTTTGAAGACATCTTATACAAATAGACATTTTTTCGGTATACCTTTTGTACAATTGAACATTTTTGAAATCGGATTTTTTTTGTCTCATTAGTGACTTTGGTGATTCATTCATTCTTCTTCTTCTTCTTCTTCTTCTTCTTCTTCTTCTTCTTCTTCTTCTTCTTCTTCTTCTTCTTCTTCTTCTTCTTCTTCTTCACTACATGGGTTGGACTATACCGCGTTCCGACTTCACGGAGTCTCTGACCATTTTTTCAAGGTCTCTCGTTCCCACTGACCTATATTCAAACGCTTGTTTAGGAATACGCGTGTCTACCATGCGTTCCACGTGGAACTTCCAATTCTGCCTGTATTCTTTTATTCTATCCAGAATCGACTGTATTTTCAGGTCCTTCCTTATGCCGTCGTTTCGTACTTGATCTCTTAAACTGCATCCCTTAACTGCTCTTAAAATTTCATTTCCGACGCCTGTATTTTTTAAATAACTTTTTGCAGTAGAGCCCATGTTTCACATTCATACATTAAAATCGGCACAACCACAACCTTATAGAGCTTTAGCTGTGTCTCCCTCTGCGTTTTGTTTTTCAATAGTCGTCTTATTGTTCCACAGGTATAACTAAATGTATTTAAATTTCTCTCGATATCGTTGTCCTTCCTATATGAGATATCACATCCCAAATAATTAAAATGTGATACCAGCACCTAAACACTATTACCAAGTACAATTATTGCTCTTATAGGGATCTTTCCTAGGAAGACCATCATTTTTGTCTTAGTATTTGAGATCTTAAAGTTGTACGCATTTCTGACATATTGTTTGCAACGTATAAATAGACCTTTGTAACTCATTTCATTTTTATTTTATTTTACATATTTTTTTGATTCATCTGACACTTTTTGTCTTACAGGACATATTTGTGACTGGACGTATTGTCTTATTAGAGTTTTTGGTAACTGAAGTGTCTATACATAGACACACTAACGTGAAACCATTTGCGGTACTTCAGTCGTATACTAACAGAATGTAGCAAAAATTCTTTCTTTTTAACGAGGGTAGGTGAAAATCTCTATAGAGACTAGGAACCCCGTAGTTCCTAGTAGTGTGGAACTCTAACCCATTAAAAACACCTCCCTTAATGCTATAACTGAGCAAGCTCATCCAGCAGCTTCTCCTTCATGTTTCCTTCACGGGTATGGGGTGGAGCTCAGTGGCTAATCCCAAGATTATTCTGTCTTTCTCTCACGTTGAGTTTTATGGATCTATACATATTAATTGCTCTCTATTGCGATACCAGATCATGTGAATTCTGTCTTTTGAGTCGCCACAGGACGTGTGGAGCTTCTTCCATCACGTGTCGCATTATTGGGTTATCGTGGATCTGAATCCTCTGATCGTGTTTGTCTGCATATTTTGTTATTATTTCGCTGACATATTCTACATTGAGGTCTCTGTGTAGGTTGTCGGTCCTTATATACCAAGGGGCATTCACTATGCTTGTGAGTACTTTGTTCTGAAATGTTTGTATCTTTTCTAAGTTTGTTGCCTTTGTACAGCTTCACTGCTGAATTCCGTAAGTCCACACAGGCTTCAGAACTTGTTTGTACAACAGCAGTTTGATTTCAACTGTTAGTTGCGAGTTTCTCCCTAACAGCCAGTACATTTTTCAGTATTTTATGTTGAGCTGCTCCTTAACCTCCTTTTTTTTTACAGGTCCTTTCCAATTAAGCTTTGTATCCACCGTCATACCTAGATACTTTGTATATGGCGTTTCCATCCCATTAATATAAACCCTTACTGGACCTACTTTTCAGCAAAAATTGTTGATAAAATTTTAATACGATGAAATACGTTAATAAAAAGCCAAAGCAAAGTAAGTTGCGAATCTTCAGCAATCTGGAATGTGAAGATTAATTTTGATTCTGTGTAATTAGGCTTCTGTGCTGTGGTACACTGCCCAATCAGACCGGAACATAACCGCCACAAATACACATACTGAGGCCGTGAATCGAACGCATGCCGCCGCCGTCACTACAGCTAACAAAGTCGATTGCAACCGTCGTCATTGAGAGAGAGAGAGAGAGAGAGAGAGAGACGGTTTTTACTTGGTTTTAAATCGGTCAGCACGCTTGAGTGACACAGATTTCGCCTCGGGTGACCCTGCTGGCCGCCGCGCGTTCGACTCGGTGAACCTCTACCGTTTACACACGGATATTTCCTTTTTTAACGGTGTCGAATCCAGCCGAGCTGCCGCATTCCCTCCGCGGACACGACGCCGCCGCGTTTAAGTTTATTATCCTCGTTGCGCTGTGTCTTTGTGAAGCGAACTGAATAAATTGCGTTAAGGATTCGAAAGTAAGGCGGTTGTCCAAACGTTGTGTTGTGTACGTAATAACCGACATACCAGACTGTGGGTGTTACGGTTTCTTAATGGTTTGTTACATTGTAAGCTATTCCTATTACCCACATAAAAATTATTTAGAAATAAGCTTTTTAAAAAACAAGGCTCGTATGAGTTCTGTGAGTATATATTTTTACTTAAGCAGGTTACTGGCCTGCAGTAAAACCCCCAACCTGGAGGACCAGGAACTTTGATTTCATTCTGCTCTTCCCCTAGAGAGTTGCTTAGAAAATAGAAAGGAAAAGGAGATCAGACAAAGACAGATAATTATAGAGGAATTTCTATTTTGGATACTATATATATATTGCAACGGTACAGCCATATTCTGTATGGAGCATTGATTTAAATAAATGTAAAATTTGTAAAATTATTATAAGTTTGGGGTAAATGGACATGTCTGGGATTGTAAAAATGTTTCATTGTTACACTAGGGGAGAAATTAACCTGTTCCAACAGGCAAGGAACACCTGCTCGATTGTATGTGTGTTACGCGTGTATCTTGTGTGTGTTAGTGATGCATGTACAGACAGGAATCCCAGCAACCCTCCCCAATTAATTACTAAAATAATTATTTTAATTCACTGTGTGAAAACTAATTAGTGTATAACAAACAAAAGGCACCAAAGTGTGTGTAAATTTTATAGTTATCCACAGTAAGAAAATGACGTTAGTAGGACACACTACGCGAAGTCAGTGCGAAATAAAGTGTGCCAAAAATACGCAATTACACTAAGACGCTCAA
This sequence comes from Magicicada septendecula, assembly GCA_034769895.1. Classification (NCBI taxonomy): domain Eukaryota; kingdom Metazoa; phylum Arthropoda; class Insecta; order Hemiptera; family Cicadidae; genus Magicicada; species Magicicada septendecula. The sequence goes on along the minus strand of CM068375.1, from coordinate 57,378,898 downwards.
ATTAATACAGTGAGTGCTTAATCAAATTATCTATGATTTGTGATATCTCGATTCCTTACAAAATATTGCCATTTGCAGAAAATTGCAAATATATGAAAAGGTTCGGGAGTGGGGGCTATCATGTGATCTGCAGGTCTCGACAAGACAATTTCGGAACCAACAGGTGCGGAATCTCGAGAGGGTATAAATTAAGGGTTCGACTGGAAGCCCTTCTCTTCATTTCAAGACACAGTTGCAGTCTGACACGCTGTCCGTCGGCAGAACAGTTTTATTTTGTTATAAGTCTCATCTACGAACGAATAAAGACGTTTTCAGTAATTATGTTTACACTATTACGGGAAACGTAGAGTACCGAGACCGTTTAAGTCAGCAAGAGTATCTACAGAGAAGCTACAAAGAGCGACGCGAGATGCTGGACGTTAGGAGATGCGGTGCTTTTTAGACGCCTAACAGCCGAACGAGATCCACCTCGCAGCCGATATTAATTCTCTGGGACGGACCACACACTGCTGGAGAACGACGCTGGACTCTGGACATATCCAGGACCACGCCAAGCCAGGAGTAACGGTAACCCAACTCTGGACAACGCTGGACCCCGTCAATAAGTCGTAAGGTCATCAAAACTCGAGGTGACATGCATAATTCATTTAAAAATGATTTTTTTAAAGAGCTCATGAAGACTATATAAAGAGACAATGAATTAAAAAAAAAAGTTTATAATTAGGTAAATAATGTAATAGAGTCTTATGTAAATGTTTTAGACGTAAGAATGAGCGATCGCATATAGATAAATATAGAAGAAAGAAAAAGAGTTTAATTTTGAGATAGTATTTTTTTATCAAAGAAAAATAATTGAAATGATTTGATATTTGCATTTTGTAGAAAAGAATAATTTAAATTTTGAATACGAAACAAATGCCAGTTTAAAAGTAATTAATAGACTTTAATTTTAAATTTAATTTTAAAACATTTGTATAGACTGAGCAAGCTGAGGTCAGATCTGATTTAAATGAATTCAATTAAAATAAAACTTAATTACATTTAAATTTTATTTCTTTTATTAAAATAATTTGAATAAACGTCTAGATTAAGATTATTAACATGTCTAGATGTAAGAGTGTTTTAAATGTGTGTAACACCGTATAGCTTAAGAGATAAACACTTAATAATGATTGATATATTGATCGGAGATTATTAACAATGTTTTATTATTTATAATGCTTTTTAAACAATAAACATGAAATTTTAACTACTCATAAATTTACTACTCTTATTACAGTTACACCTGGTATCGTTATAACTGTTTAAACACCTGGTATCGTTATAACTGTTTAAACACCTGGTATAGTTATAAATGTTTACACCTGGTATCGTTATAACTGTTTAAATACTCGGTATCGTTTTATAAAATTGGTATTGTTATAATATATATATAAGGTCTACGCTAGACTATAAATGTGGGACTGAAGCCAATTGCTGATACTTTAATATCAGAAGAACAAAATGGCTTCAGGAAGGGGAGATCATGGATAGATGCTATCTTTACACTTAAACTAATAATTAAAAAGAGAAGGAAATTTAACTTGGAGACTCATCTAGCATTCATAGATGTGTCGAAAGCTTTTGACAAAGTGAAACGTTCGTTACTCTGGAGTATAATGAAACGAAGGAGTTTCCCTCCGCAATTAATTAAAGTTCTTAGGAGCTTATGTTATATGACAGCGGTTTTCGTGGTTTGAGTGGTAAATTATCAGAGTATATTCCTACACATAAAGGTGTGAGACAAGGGTGCTCTATTTCACCGACACTTTTTAATATCTACATGGACGACATATTTCGGCGATGGACAGCTAAAATTGACTTGAGAATATCGCTTCAGCGAAATATTCATGTGAATGTATTGCTTTATGCAGACGACAAGGTAATGATACAGAAAACAGAAGACCAGTTACAATGGGCGATATTTATGTTCAATAGTATCATACAAGACTATGGGGTACAGATCTCTGCTACAAAATCTAAAACGATGGCATTTCAGGGCAGGTATCCTATAAGAACTAAGATAGTCGTGAATAATCAGATTTTGGATCAGTTTAGTCATTTTAATTACCTGAGTTGTAATATCTCTTATGGATCTGATATTCATTAGCTAAGAAAATTTAGACATATCTGTGGAACGATTCATAGGTACCTAAAAATAAAACACGGAAGGATACTAGAATTAAATTTTATAAAACTGTGGCTGTCCCCACATTCCTCTATGCTAGTGAGACACGGACTCTTTGTAAAAGGGACGTGGAGAGGATTCAGGCAGCAGAAATGAAATTTCTAAGAGGGACGCAAGGTTGTTCTCTCTTGGATCGGAGAAGGAACGAGGATATTATACGCGATTGAAACATCGTATCATTACACCAGAAGAATTGAAGACCACAGAAGGGGATAGTGTGAACACTTGAACCGCATGCCTGATATCCGTCTACCTGTGGCTGTATTGGGTTATCGGCTGCAGACAGATGTGGGTAGACCGAGGAGGAGATGGGTTCCAGAACAGGTCTAAGGGCTAGTCCTTGGAGTGGTAATGATGATGATGAATAAACAAGACAAAGTGAATATCTATGTGCGCCCTGTCGTGATATACGGTTGTAAAACATGGACTTTGCCAGAAAGTGATGAGAACCAGTTGAGAAGGTTTGAAAGAAAAATATTTAGAAGCATCTTTGGTGAGTTTGAAGGAGGATATTCTTGGAGAATAAAGAAAAAATCGGTATGAAGAACCATACATGACTTCCATGTTCTAAGATTTACATTTAAAATCATTTAAATATAAATTTAAAAATTTGACAAGTTTGACAAATTGAAATGAAATATTTCCATAGAAACTACTTCTTTGTTGCCGGCAACGTAGTGCACATATAACAAATCGGTATGGAGAACCATACATGACTTCCATGTTCTCAGATTATATATAAAATCAATTGGTACTGCCTTTATGCGTACCCGCATTATTTCGATAATGCGATTTTTGGGCTTCGATATGTAGTGAATATCGCACATAATTTTATGTAGTGAAAGGATTATACAAATTTTAATTTTGTATGTTGCAAAATAGTTGGCTGGTGATTGCAATTGATTTCGTTTGTAATTGTTTAATGGAAAATGACTGTAGCAGTAATTTATCACCGGGTCGTGGCTGTGACACCAAAAATTGATTATGTTAGGTAACATGAAAACTGAAATTATACATGGAAACCAATACGTGAGTAATGAAAAACTATTTTTTTTTCTAAAACCACGAAAAAACTCAACTCGAAGTAAGGCGGGAGTGGCCCAAGGGCCCCTTGCCTATTATTATACATGTCACTTTTTTGTGGCAGAACTCGTTTTTTTGGAAAAAATTTGTTTTCCGACAAGTACTCGTTTTGTGACTAACAAAAAACATACATCCATTATGTACAATATGTAGACCATATGTTCTCATTCCTTAATACAGTGTTTTTTGTTTTTCCATTAACCATAAATATTTGTATTTTTCATTTTGTATTTGCTGTTGGTTTTTCCAATTTGTCAACTTAAAAACGTTAGGTTCTTTATTTTAAGTGTTACTCTGTTGTAAGCATTGCATTACACTTTTAATGTTATGTTTTCTCAACTACAGCTTTTATTTATTTTAGCAGTAAACTAAAAACCCAAAACCATTATTACCTAAGCTCCCAAATGAAAACAACACGTATTTTTGCTTTACATTAAGAAATAGGGCAATTCATAATTAGTACACTTCTTCTTTTCCACACCGTAATATAGCGATACAATCGCATATTAAACACATCGAAATGTATTGCGGGTACTCATATAGTTCCAATCGTTTACTTGAATTCGGTTCGATAATTCCTAAAAAAATATAGAATTTTGTCAAAGTGAAATGAAATGTTTCCATCGAAACTACTTCTTTGTTGTCAATAACGTAGTACACATATAAAACTTATAAAAATTTACCTCCTTTCTCATCAACTACCATTTTAATTTATAAAAAATTACCCCCTCCTCCCTTCAACTACACTTTTCATTTATAGATATTTCATCTTCCTTTCTACAGTGGATTATTATGACCTTCTTTTAAGAATACTTTATTTATCAAAATTAAGCACTTTATTCTTGTTAAAACATAAAACGTTGCAGGTAAACTACCCTTTCCCTAAACCGATCTTCACCAAAAACAATAGGCCTTGAGTCCTCTACAATTCAGGGCTGTATGCAAACATTATTTGATTCTGTTTGAATTTGAGGCTGTTATCGTTTGCCATAGAAAAAAATCTACACACAGACACACACACACACACACACACACTTTTCGAAAAATGACTTTTTTCATGTTTTTAGGGTAGTACAATCAGAATCTGCCGTTATCTCGAACACGATTTTTTTCGTCATGACCATACTTCCATTTCCTTATGGAACATGGAAGTAATAAAAAATTACTCCCCCTTCAACTATCATTTTAACTTATATAAAATTACTCCGTTCCCCTTCAACTACCCTTTTCATTTATAGATATTTCATCTACCTTTCTATTTCATGACCTTCTTTTCAGGATACTTTATTTATCAAAATTATGTAGGCGTATTTTACTTTTGTTAAAACGTAAAACGTTGCGGGTAAACTACCTCTCCCCCTTAAGCGATCTTCACCAGAATCAATAAGCCTTGCGTCCTCTACAACTCGGGCATATATGCAAAAAATTATTTGATTCTGTTTGAATTTGCGGCAGTTATCGTTCGCCATATAAAAATGTCTACACACAGACACTTTTCGGAAAATGACTTTTCTTCACGTTTTGAGGGCAGTACAATCTTATCTCGAACACGATTTTTTTCGCAATCACCATACTTCTATTTTCTTACGGAACATGGAAGTAAAAAGAATAATTGAACGCACTTACTGAAGGAAAAGATGTAGTAACATTCATCAAAGTACAAAGAATAACTTCTCTGGAGCACGTTGAAAGAGTGGAGGATACAAGAACGGTTAAGAGCGTCTGTAAGAAGAAGGAGAGGTCGACCAGTGGAAAAATGTATGGACGACTTCATTCGAGAGCTTGCTACGATAGGTATAAGAGGTTGAAAATGATTGGCGAATGACAGAGGGGGTCGAGTAGTATTGTTGCGCAGGCCAAGGGGCTGTAGAGGCAGTGAAAAGAGAACATGTTCAGGCTAATTCGATCTATTTGCTGTAAAAACGTTCCTTACGGTTTTGGGGTACTCTGGGGAATTGAACCCGGACCTTATAGGTTAACAGATGGACGCCGCCCGTCTCCAGTGATCTACTATACGGCGTTCCAAGTCGCATGGCACCTGAGGGATTAGGAGATCCTTACTAACACACACAAACGCAACTGGCCCGTACGCCTGTGGTATGAATCATCTACTGGGGCGTCCACTACGTACTGCAACTTTTTAATATAATTTTTTTTAACAAACGAGCTTAGCATATTTGTAACCTCCTTAAAATTTTAAAGAAAGTGACACCACACACGATGTGGTTGTGATATATTTTAGGTGTACAACTGAGTTTAATTTAATATTCATTTTGGCTGTAGAAATTAGTATTTTGTACTACTGTGCTTAAATTGCAATATGATGTTTATATTATAAATGTATTATGTAAATAGGTAATTGTATAAGTCATCATATCAATCAATTTTTTTTTCTTTTTCATTGGGATACATTTAAAAATAAAATAATTTTATTTTACATACAAGACAGGATTTGTTATTGTAGAAAAAATACACATTTTCATATTACCGACGTAAATTTGCACCATGAATGTAAATTGTAGATAGATTTTTGTGTATAACCATCAAGATATCACCAACATACTTATTAGTTTATAATAAAATCATTAGCAAGTACTCCAAATCTGCGTTTCCTTTAGAGATCCGTAAAACACGGATCTATCGCAATTATGTGTTGGTTGGACTCATTTTTCTCACAATTTCACGGAGATTACAAAAATTATAGTTCAATTTGGATTATAAGCTAAATTAAAAAATTTAAAGTTTTGAATTGGATCGTATACTTAGCCTACACCTGAACCTAAACTGGGTCGTGCCGGGTCGTGCCTGGCCGGTTGTGAGCGCGCGTGAGAGAGTGCGGGTCTTCTAATCCCCTAGGTGCCGTCAGGTTTCGAACACCCTATAAGCTATACAGGAAATTAAGAGATTAAATAAACTCTCCCTGTGGCATGAAATAATCTGCATTAAGTGGAGCTCGAGGTGTTATTGTAGTTAGTTAGACTAGTAGGCCTATACTCCAACAGGTTTACAATTATCTTCATCAGTGCTGTGGATAATTCGTAGCAGCAACAATGGTGAGTGTAGTGTTCCTCGCACGTTGCCAAGGTAACTACGCTGATCCGTTGCCAGATTGTTAATTACGTCTTGCCTGCAGATAATCGCTTGTTATTTGCGACTCTGATGTAACCAATCAGATATGACATAACGCGTTTTTATTTTCTCGTGCGCAATCGTTTCCGGTTTTGTGCGATACTCTGTCTTGCCCCATGTCTACGGGCCCAAGTACAGATTGTATTTCGCACTTTGCATCGTATATACAACCAGAGAACGTTTGGATCTTCTTATCCTTTTCGTTTAGGAGATTCCTCTGTTTATAATCAATTGTAATCCTCAATACAATGCCCCATTGTAGTAAAAGTAAAGTAAATGAAGTAAAAACTCGTGACCCATTAACTACATAAATATATGAACAGCCGTCATTTAAAATTTCTTCTTCTTCTTCTTCTTCTTCTTCTTCTTCTTCTTCTTCTCCTCTCCTCCTCCTCCTCCTCCTCCTCCTCCTCCTCCTCCTCCTCCTCCTCCTCCTCCTCCTTCCCCTTCCCCTTCTCCTTCTCCTTCCCCTTCCCCTTCCCCTTCTTCTTCTTCTTCTTCTTCTTCTTCTTCTTCTTCTTCTTCTTCTTCTTCCTCCTCCTTCTTCTTTCTATTATTCCTTCTATATTTAGAAGATTCTCCTGTTTATAACGAACTGCATTACTCAATACAATCGCCCCATCGCATTCGTGGTCGTCTAATTCTTCTTTGGCCTTTTGAACCATTATTGCGGGCCCTCTTGATCTATCTGTCATCATCCGTCCTGGTGACATGGATCATTACAGAGTTGTCGCCTTTCCTGTATCCTGCCCGCTATGTCTCTCACACGCCAAGTTTCTCGAATATTGACATTTGTTATTCTATCTCACCGTGTTCTGTCTATCATTCTTCTCAATGAATTCACCTCAGCAACTTGTGTTTGACTTCCAGTTGTCGTGGGTTCGGGTCTTGCCTCTGCTCCATACGTCACGATAGGTCTCACCTCACTGTACTTTTGTACACCCTTGCTCTCATTTCTAAACTGACAAATTTAGTTTTCCGGATAGCATTGCTTCTACATCCTGTCACCTTGTTTGCTTTCGTAATCTGGCAGCATATTTCTTTCCCTATTGAACTATAGCTTGTTATCGTTACCCCTAAACACTTGTCTTCCATTGACCTCTGCACAGTTACTTTGTCTACTGCCAACTTGCACCTCACTGGCGTTGCAGCAATAGTCAGTGCTTTAGTCTTCGCTGTAACTATCGCCATATTATGTTGTTTTTACGTGTTGTTACAATTTTGTCGTTGCAGAAAATTGGCATGCAGCTAAAACAAAATTATTAGCTATAGGGCGAATTCAAAGCCATATATACGTATTTAATTTTTGTTTTTTTTGCGATTATGACAAAAAAATTACTGCAGAACTACCATTTCGAGGACATTAGCTAAAAAACCATTCAAGTTCCTGAAGATTCCTTAAGCTTTCATGGCTGGCGTCAAGATTGTCAAAATCGTTGTTGTTACTAACCGGGCTGTTAAGGCTGTGATCGACTGTTATTGTGCGTGGCAGACGTTTTGGCTCCGCAATTGGAGGACATCTTCAGTGTCGGAAAATGTTTGGCAAGGTGTCCGCCAGTTCACCCCAGTACTGAAGTAGAGACTCCCACGGAGACCTTCCTAAACGTTTCCTGACACTGAAGATGGCCTGCGAAACGTCTGTCTACAATAACAGCCCGGCTAGTAATAACAATAAATTTAACAACGTTGAAGACGTCGAAACCTTCAGTTGATATTTTTTCCGTCAAATATGTTTCAGTTATTTTAATAAAATGTCGATCTCTCGAGATGCGTTTCCTGCAAGTGGGTCGTATGTTGTGAAATACGACTGACGCGTGACGGATAAACGCACAATATTTAAAAAGTTATTTTCGATCCGGTTGTGTAACTACGGAAGGGAATCAGGAGGATCCTCCCCCCTTCAGAGATATTAAAAATTTCAGCAAATTTCCATAATCACTTAACGTAGGTGTAAGCCATCTGCGTGTGTTAAAATAAGGCTTATGAATAATTTCAGAAATAAAAGGAATTAAAATATTTCCGAATGAATAAAATAAACTTGGAGTGTTCTTAATAATGATAATATCAATCAAATGAGGTAAGTAACGTACGTTTGCAGAAGTCTGCAAAAAACAATTACAAACGCTCCAGAAAACAAAGCCAGAGCTACTTTTATCTTGTACTAGAAAACAATGATAAAATCTACTTTTATCTTGTACGCCCAGACACACTTCTACTCACAGCGTTATCTACGTAATGACTCCTCTGGTCTAATATCTCTATGGTTTGAACCGTCGTCTCTGCACAGGTAACGTAACAGTATCTTGAATGGAATACGGAAAAAATAGGATTTTATCGCTGGGATTTACGGTAGAAGTGTACGTAAAACTCAGGAGACTGCAATGGGCTCGCCATGTCGTAAGAATGGATGAAAAACGAATACCTAAAAGAGTCCTTACGGCAAAAGACCACAAAAGGTCGTCCAAGGAAACGATGGGAAGATGCTGTCGCTGTGTATGCAGCAACAGTGATGTTGGGAGTGCGGGGATGGAAGCCCTTGGCTACTGATAGACAGAGGCGGAGGGTCAGGATAAAGGAGGCCAAGGCTCGTCTTCGGGCTGTAGCGCCATAGGAGGAGGAGGATTGCTGGGATTTACATTAAATATAACATACTGTTACGATGGTCTCCCGATCGTCGTATAGTACAGTGGAAAACAAAATACAAGACACCAATTAAGTCACTAATCACCAGCTTTAATTATCACAATTAAACAGTTCGTAATTAACAAGACAGTCTCTTACAACAAATCGAATAAAACTTGTTCACACGCAATACAATGTCACCTAATATAACACACAATTGAATTAAATTGTCCCGCGCAAAATTATAAAAACACATAACTTCACTAATAGCCACTTGAACGCACAGAGTAATCGCCGACAAAATACTGAACTAAGGCCGCTGACGCCTTGTAATTATACCCCCGCTCACAGACCAGAACATTCCACAACTACGCGTTATCTCTACACTACGACGTATTTAATTGTTAGCGAGGCTGGTGGCGTCTAGTAAAGACTCGCTCGCAAGCGCGTGTTGAAATCACGTACGCCACAACATTCAGCCGGCTTCCAGTGGGTCGTTCCAGAAACACGTAGATTGTTCTGTGATGTCGTAACAATACTTTAACACGAATAATAGGCTATTCCAAACATTCTTGGGACCACATACTTGAATTTAAGTGCGAAGGTGTAATAAAACTAGCTTCAGAACGACACATTTTTACAATACTTATTAAGAATATAAACTTAGAATCGAAACGATTCCTAATGACTCGAGATGTATTAACTTCAATTTAAATAACAATTAATCAAAATAGAGTGTTTTGAAATCAGCGCTTTTTCCTATTTTTTTTTTTTTTTCTATCCTTATTCTTCATGTCGTTTTATTCAGAGACTTCAGTACGCTAACAATGTACAACATTACATAAGAAGAATTCTGAATTTCTCATTTTTCTCACAAAAAAACTTATGTCCAACCTTAAAGTTAGACTCAGCCCCCCCCCCCCGTATAAACCTGTCTCTCCTCCACCCTCAGTAACAGCTGGTTCTTGCGCTACTGTTTCGATTCAATCCGCTGAATCGATAACATAGCATTTTGTTAATAACGCCGAGTTATTTAATGCAAAGGTCGATTTCCTGGAACCTTCGTGCCAACACGCAACCAACAATTCTCGGTATGAAGAAATCTCGTGTTTCCCAACTCGTCCAATGTTTCTTCCTTCGCTTTAACAACAGTATCGTGTAAACAATACTTTCTCTTTCCTTACGGTCCATTCCTATTCAGTTTCATCTTCAACACTGTAGTTTCGTTGAAGTGACACAGTACGTAGAAAAGGCTAGTAAAATGTGAACATAAATGTCCGTATCGAGAAACCCGTCATCTGATTTGCGCCAGTGTCACTTCAGCCAAGAGTTACAAAGAGATTCCTTTCACTACTCTTTGGTACAGTCTATTTTAAAATATAGCATTACCGCATGGTAGACGTGCGTCGTCATGAGCAGCCCGAGCATCAGACCCATGGCCTCTAATCGTGGTATAGCTGACACCACACCATAGCCATAGGGTAACTACATAGTCGGTTTTTCCCCTATTAGGGTGATTCCAGTTAGGAATGCACCGAGGCTATCGGCCGGCCCTGCGTCGTTATTCGTTATGAGCTACGAAAGGAAACTAATTAAGGACCAAAGTACTGGGTCGCATTGTAAATCATCATCTGCAAAGATTAAAACAAGGATGGTTTGTTCAAAACAGGCAAAGATTAGAGCTGGTCACTCCAGCGCTTCCTCGGACGTCCCACACCTCTCTGTCCCCTCTCCATTCCATAGTTGTTTGGGGATGCGGGAGTAATCCATTCGGCAAAGACGTTGCCACACATTCAGCCGATATTGGGCAATCCTGTCATGTATACTCATAATATTCAATTCCTGCCGTAAAACTGTGTTTCTTGTATGATCATGGAGAGTATACCCTGTCATGTGCCTGAGAAATCTCATTTCAGCCGCTTTGATGCGACTGGCCTGGTCTTTCGTTAAAGTCCAATTCTCAGACCCATAAAGAAGGGTGGGAAGGGACCGCGTTGTAAATGTTACTGTAATAATGGCAGCTTCAAATTTAGCCTTTAGAGAAGACAGCTCAGTCCAATAGTCGAAAATTGTTGCAAGTCAGTCCGTTGTTGCAAGCGATAATCAGTGATTCGAAGAACAGCGAGAAGTATATGAGTCCCAAAATTCAAAATAAACTCATTCAGCTTTTTTGAATCTGATCAGTTTTTCTCTGTAAGAATGGATACTACACTAGAGATTAATAGAAAAGATGGACTAAGTCAAATAATCAGATATGTCTCAATTTCTGAAGATGAAACAGGAAGGTCCAGTAACTTAAAGTCAATGAAAGCTTTTTCGGATTCATAGAGCTGACTGATAAAACTGAGCTAGGCTTAGAAGAAGAGATTTAAGCAGTCTTCAGGAGAATGCATTCCTTTTACGGAAAAATACTTACTCCGCTGTCAATAATAAACTAACAACATTTAGAAACATTTGTAGAACGACACACAACACGTAGAAGGGAAACACGTATGGAATTCTGTAAAGTGAGACAAAGTGACTTATAATGTACGGAACTGGGACGGACAGCTTTAAGACAAGGTGAGAAGAGGCGGTACGGTTGGGGTACAAAAGTTCCAAACCGAAAGTTCCAATCGGAAAGTGCTAAGAAAAATTCCAGTATACGAAAGTTCCAAAAATATATTTTCCCAAAATAACATTAGTTCCAAAATATATAATTCCAATCATAAATTAGTACCAAAATGTTGTGAGCTCAAAATAATCAGCTATGGGAAGGAATTGCTCTGGAACCTCATCGATGCAGTATGCAACCTCTTCTTTATTTTCCAAAAGTGAGTAGACGAAGGTGAGAGCTAAAGTTTGCTCACGACCTTGAATGACTTGAACAACGGAGCCCACAATAGCGAATAATTGAACAAAAAAATCGTCGGAGCTGTCTTAAACGTCTCATCAACGAACCAAATGCGCGATCGAAATAAAGCCCTTAAATTTTCTGAAGTAGAAAATATCAAAATTCTACCACATTGTAGAGTATAATTTTCATCTATATAAGATATAAGAATCATATAGTACAAATGTTTCTCCGACGATAGTTTTACGAAATTGAGTAGAAATTTCATGCAAATCGTTAATGCTTTGATGATTGGGAGGCATGTTTTTTAAACGTTCACGCTGAATACATTTCCTGATTTTCTCGCGGTCTGGGAGCTCAGCCAATACAGATGATGGCACGTTTTGGAAACTTCGCATAATTTGGACGGGAGGGGCCTCAGGATGCTCAGCAGCTTTCCTTTTAATACCGGTCACTAACCTCAAAGCTTCAACCTCTTCTCTATTAAGGGCATGTGAATGATCTTCGTGCGAATGACAATGAATTGAAAGTGTAGCTCCATCACCGTCTGTTATAGCTCGCGCCGAGCACTGACTTTGCCTTTTGCATCTCCAGTAGCGCACCGTTTTGTTATGAGAATGTTTATAAAACAAAAATCCATCTATGTGTAAATAACTAGTCCTTCCAGATTTTATTATTTCAGCCATAATGTGTAAAAGCGTTGTATAAATAATTTATCACTTATAAAATCACATAAATTGTAGCCTCTAACCAACCTCAAATTTTGCAATTAAGTTTACAAAAATATAGCAAGAAAATAAAGTCGTTACTATGAAATCAATGATTATTGAAAAAATGATTTTCAAAAATGTAACAATATTAGGACAATTAGAACTGGAAAAATAATAATAATGGGAAAATAATTATGTTAGAAAAGGGGAGTTGGAAAAAGGGCGTTGGAAAATTAATAATTTTGGACATTTTGCATTGGAACTTTTAGATTGGACCTTTTGACCCCGTACCGATGGTACAGTCACCAGAGATTGGATTCTTAAAGGGTACCTTAGACTGCTCTGTACACTGCTAGGAAACATTGATAGTAGGAAAGAATTAAATGTTACACAGCGACAACACCGATACACCGATACCGGTACACAGCGATGCTACACCTGTTAATGATACAATAAAGAAAGAGATGTATAAGAAAATACAGGTGTAGCCGCCTGCGAAGAATACCACGGAAGTATCTACGCAGTGGCAGTACCTGAAGTAAGAAGAGATGTAAGTAGTGTGAGGAAACATTGGGTACAGGAACAGGACCAACTCTTGGAAGAAGAGAGGAAGTAGTAATTGAAATAGAAGAAGAAGAAGAAGAAGAAGAAGATGATGATGATGATGATGGTGATGGTGATGGTGATGAAGAAAACAACACTGTACATCAGTAAACCAAACAAAATTTCACAATCATTATCTGAAGGCCGTTTGCGGTTGACGCACCAGTAATTACATAGAGGAATACACATTTCCACCGTACATCGTGTATATAATTATATCGAGCCATATCGTTACTGAACGTACTTATATGTACAGCTCATTAATTACGGGTTAAGCTGAAACTCCAGAATGTGTTGGAGGCACGAACGTCTGCCTGTAGGCGAATCGTACGTGTAAATGTACAGAAAAACCTCAATTCTACTTTACTAACTACTGTTTTATGCTGAACAACTAAAGTCCTGCAGGCAGTTCAGTAACAAGGTACGACAAAGTTGCAGTGACGAGGTCTGTTAACATGACTGACAATAAAAGCTCAATTATCATAAAACTTTAAATCTCGAAACTTTTAAAGCTCGAATAAAATTGACAATATTAACTGAAAAAGAAGAAGAAGAAGAAGAAGAAGAAGAAGAAGAAGAAGAAGAAGAAGAAGAAGAAGAAGAAGAAGAAGAAGAAGAAGAAGAAGTGGAAAAGGAAGAAGAAGAGGAAGAACTCTAAGTAGGCTGAGGTTCAGCAACAAGGTACAACAAAGTTGTAGTGACGAAATTTGCTAACACGACTGAGAATATCATACAGTTTAAAATCTCGAAAATTTTAAAGCTCGAATAAAATTTAAAATCTACTCATTACACGAACAGTGTAGTCGACTTGAAGTGGTTTCAACACCTAACCTAAAGGTGCGATTTCGTTTCGATCGATCGTCCTGTGTGAAGTGATACTTGTTTAAGGGCATCCTGTACCATAGATCTCGCCTATGTTAAATTTACTAACTTCATATACCTTTAGTGGTTTGGTTTGCATTTTTAAAATTTTTACCTTATCTATGAACGTACTGTTTCTGTCAGTTAACCTTCTTAGTATACAAAGAAGTCGAAATTTAAAATTATTATAATATTTTGTATAATTTTTTCAGTATTTTCCCAGAGAAATTATATTTTGTAAACTTTCATTCTTCAACTAGATTCTTTAAAAAACTGGCATTGATATAAACAATGCACTTGTAGACACTGTAAAAATTACCCTAGCTTTTTAGTTTCTGAGAGAAAGGTACATGAACATAAGAAAATTTAATTTTCGGCAGTCGTGCATTAAAGTCTGAGAGTTTAAGATGAGCGTGCTGAAAGTTTACATAGGCAGAACGTTCAGAGAGTAAATTGCTATACAAAATTATGTTTAGCTTGAGTAGCTCGATAGTTCCAAAAAGAAAGGTGTCCACCGGACAAAATAACAACAGACATATTCCACAATTTGTCGAAGTTGTGTACAAGTGGCCGGGCATTCAATAATCCTTTTTGCTTAAGTTTTGTAACATAAAATTTGCAACAACTGTAGCAGCACTACATTTTCGATGTTTTCAGTACGCAATAGTATCGATACGTTTTTTGGTTAATTTTAAAACTTTAAATCTTCTCGTTAGACGTACAGAGTAGTCGATTTGAAGTGGTTTCAACCTAGCCTAAAGGAAAAACAGTGTTATTACTTATTTCGTTTCATAATCATTGCAGGGTTGTTACGGGGATTTCACCTCCGCTCTACGATATTTTCATTTCAAAGATCTACTAACAGAATTTTGTGCGAAAATTCGCCATCATTATCAACGTCATTTCCAGATCAAGGTACAGGTCGCTGAACTGTTCCGTCTTCGGACTTTCAGTCGGCTTCACGGCCTTGATATTACACATCTTCTGCCCAGCGGTTTGTATTTGAGGATTGATTTGGGCAGTCGGGGGCACAGACTAATGGCGTATCTATAATTTGGCCTTGGGTGGTGCGGGGTCGGGTCGCCTTCATACAAAAGAAAAACCAGGTTAAGATTTATCAACATTACTATCAGTCCCATTAAAGTAAAAGGTAATAACACAATAAAAATAAACGTTATTGAAATATTGTTTAAAAGATACTTATTCGCTGAATTGATTTTCATATACCTATTTCATATTTCAAACGTATACGCTAATGCTGTGTAATAAACCTGTTTGTATATTTAAAAAAGAGTTACTACTATATTAGCGTAGACAGCTGAACAAATAATAACACATCGTAAAATTAAGAGATTAACAAAATTCGTCAATTTTGTTGACCCTCTGGGGGTACCGTCTCGTTTGCCCTCCACCCGTAAATACGCTTCTGGATCAAAGCCGTCGAGCGGCCGCTGGAGATCCAGACGCTTGAACGAGGTCAGTACTCGGTATGGGACTGTAGCAGACACAAGGAAGGGAGGACTGTATTGAAAACAAAATCAATAAATAAATACGAGATCACATAACATATTAAACACATTTACAATATACGTGCTTCGGGCAGTGTCGGATTATCGATAACGCTAGGGTATGCTGCAGCACCGGATACCAGGGCCTCAGCTGTCAGACGGGGCACCATAGAAATATCTTATAGAAGTTTACTCGAACGATTTGAATAACGATCTTTTAATAGAATTGAAGCACTTTGTGCCACGAGTAAAATTACAAGGAAGAGGTTTTTTTTTCAAATCGTTCGAATGAAGATGATACTACATGATTCTACAGTTTGCCCGCTCAAAGTATTAAACTGGATTACTGATTGTAAAGTGATTGGTGTATTGCTTATCGTCTGCTTCTGACGATTCCAATAGCTGGCTGCGAATCTGAAAGATCATTAATATTCTGTATTAAACGCATCAAAAAGATATGTTGATTTCAACTGTGGGAAATGAGAGATTATCATCGTCAGCAAGGTTATATTGAATGTTCTATATTGATATTGAATAGCTAGATTTAGAATAAATTATACAAGATTTCGTTAAGGCAAAATCAAGAAAAGAATGGATTGATTAGTATTTTCTATGCTTAAGTATTACTATGCTCTCTGTAATCAATATTTAACTACATATTAGTTGTAATTTGAGAGTTTAATAAAATAATTGTTTACTTTCTAAATTGTGTATGCCATTTATCAGTGTGAATACAGTAATAGATAAAAGGTTGAATTTTGAGTGGGTTGGCACCAGTCTGATGGCAGCATAGGGCACCACGCGCTTGTAATCTTTTTCGGGTAGCAGGTGCGATTTAGCACGAGTCAGACTTTTAAGTCGCAGAACAAAGCCTCGTTAAACGAGCTCAATAAACAGCCATAACTCACTGCTGCACACTGACATAACCAATACGTTTTGTTTTAATTAACTAAGGTTAACGAATGAATGTGTCAACGTAGAAGAGTGTGGGTACCGAGCCAAGTAAGGTTATAATAAATGGAAGTACGGTGGTGGCAAGGCCGATATGTAGCGACCACTGTTACTGTTGTTGCAATCACACACACACACACACACACACACACACACACAATATATATATATATATATATATGTATAAACATAATAGAAAACTGACTTAATCGTGTGACTTGTCCGTAGGCGATTTCGTGTGTACACGTATCCATCAAATCAGTGTTCTATATTCATACACGTAATCCAAAAGATTATCTGTAATTTGAATTGGTTTGACTTATATAAGGATATATTATATAATGAGTCCAGTCTGTACAGCATTATTTCCCACGGTCCCGTGTTGAAACTATCGCCTATGTTGTCAGCATTAAGCCGTCTACCTGTCACGAGTATATACGGTATTGTTGAGTGGCTCCGTCGTTTATATATTGGCCACACAGTTAGTTGTTTGTCAGAAATTGTGTGCGACTCAATCGCGTACTTGAGTTATGTAATTCGTTTGTGAAAATATCGCCCAAGTCCTTTGTTGCCTCTGTTCTATGTGCGGTGAATTCCAGTAGCAAGCGCACGAAGAAGAAGAAGAAGAAGAAGAAGAAGAAGAAGAAGAAGAAGAAGAAGAACTTACACAAATATAGGAACACAAGCTAAACGATACACAAGCTTAACGAACGATAGTATTCTCAAAGCAGACCGGTTCCATCATCATCTTCTTCTTCTTCTTCTTCTTCTTCTTCTTCTTCTTCTTCTTCTTCACTACACGGCTTGGGCTATATAGTCCGTTCCGACTTCACAGAGTCGTCTCTGATCATTTTTTACAGGGTCCTGCAAGATCTCTCGTCCCCAATTACCTATATTCAAACGCTTGTTTAGGAATACGCATGTCTACCATGCGTTCCACATGGGGCCTCCAATTTTGTCTGTATTCCTTTATTCTCTCTAGAACCGACTGTAACTTCAGGTCCTTCCTTATGACGTCGTTTCTTAGATGATCTCTAAAATTACATTCCTTAACTGCTCTTAAAAATTTCATTTCCGAGGCCTCTATTTTTGAAATCTCTTTTTGCAGGGGAGAACATGTTCCACGCCCATACATTAAAGTTGGCAAAGCCACAACCTTATAGAGCTTTAGCTGTGTCTCCCTTTAATTTTTATTCTTCAATAGTCGCCATATTGTTCCACAGGTATAACTAAATTTATTTAACTTTGTCTCGATATCGTTGTCTTTCCTATATGAGACATCATCATCACCATCATCATCTTCAAGGATTAAACCAAGGATGGTTTGTTCCGGTCTCAAACAGGCAAGAGTCTGGAGCTGGTCACTCCAGCGCTTCCTCGAACGTCCCACACCTCTCCGTCCCCTCGGCTAATAGTTCCATAGTTGTCTGGGAATGCGGAAGTCATCCATTCGGTAAAGATGTTCCCACCAATTCAACCGATACTGGGCAATCCTGTCGAGTATACTCATAATATTCCGTTCCTGCCGTATATCTGTGTTTCTTTTATGATCATGGAGAGTATACCCTGCCACGTGCCTGAGAACTCTCATTTCAGCCGCTTGGATGAGACTGGCCTAACCTTTCGTTAAATTCGAATTCTCAGACCCATGAAGAAGCGTGGGAAGCACCTTGTAGAATTTTAGGCGTGTTCCTTTACTTGGTGACTTAAGGGTTCGCCTAATGGTCCCGCACATAAGGTTGAACTTATGCAACTTATTCACAACGTCGTTACTTGGATTATAAAACACTCTGTAGCCCAGGTATTCAAAAACGAGATATCACATCCCAAATAATTAAAATTTTATAACCTGCCCCAAAACACTATTATCAATTACAATTTTTGATGTTACAATGTTCTTCCCTAGGAAGGTCATTACAGGTTCCATCTGCCGTGAAATCCATTTCGTTCGTTGTACGTGGTACATCATTATTCTGTCGTCGCTACAACGCGATATTATATGTATAGTCTTGCACGACTGTGCGATTGTGCCGAGTCATCACATCACCGGCGAACAACAAAATGTTTGTTTAATGTCACCACAGCGCATCGTATCGTAACAATACACTGAGTGTGTAAACAGTGATGCAATCGATAAAACATTTTTATTTCCAAGTTAATTTAATTAAATCTACTCTACTCTGCAATAAATAGGTTAAATATTTTCCAGGTCAACGACTTCACTTCACAGC
This sequence comes from Magicicada septendecula, assembly GCA_034769895.1. Classification (NCBI taxonomy): domain Eukaryota; kingdom Metazoa; phylum Arthropoda; class Insecta; order Hemiptera; family Cicadidae; genus Magicicada; species Magicicada septendecula. The sequence goes on along the minus strand of CM068375.1, from coordinate 57,360,140 downwards.
GCGCGGTTAGTTAGTTTTTCTGTTATGTCCGAGGTGTGGCAGAAGTGTTCTCGCGCGGTGAAAGTAATAGTATTTCACGCCATTTAACTACTGATTAACTCAGTCGTAACTCATAGTATCGAGATCCGTGCCTGTACGTACAACTTTTATAAGTCCCCGCATGAAAGCTGTATGTATCGCAGCGGTGCTAGGTAATTTATTATAAATATAATAAATTTATTATTATTATAAATATATTATATTATATTATATTATATTATATTATATTATATTATATTATATTAAATATAATATAATATACATTGCCTTCACAATATTGTTACGACGGTATCACTGATCGTCGTATGGTAAAGTGGAAACAAAATAAAGACACCAATTAAGTCACCAACTGATCACAGTTTTAATTAATCAAAATTAACAGTTTGAAATCAACAAGTTATTCAACAAGATTATACTCGTTACCAAATTTAAATAATTTACCTTATATTTAATCCGCTAAGCGATCTTCTGTTATTTATATGTTTTTACAACATGTTTCGGAGATAAATCCCCATCCTCAGGTAAAATGTTTATTCACCCTAATGCATAGGGGTCGTCGAAAATGTTAACGCACATAAAATGTAACACATAAAACTAGATAAAAACACACAAGCGCGTGATATGTGACCCAGCGCACTGGTCGGTTTCCGATCGTCAACTAACTTTTACGCTGTTTCACTTCTTATCTGCAATGCGGTCTCATAGAGCGCGTTAGACTTAAATATCAGCTGGTCATTAAGTAATTGTTGTTTATGCATTCTTGAGGCCCTGTAAATTTCAAATTCTTCTAGGGCATTCAATAGATAACCTTTATTACAGATGTGTATAGGTTCCATGTTTTCTTTAAACCCGGTGTAACTATGGTTTTTATTTATAAGGTGAAGTGCGTAATTTGATGTGGTTTTGTTAGGGTTCTTCTTTGGTAGATGTTCTCTAAATCTATCGATGAATCTTCTGCCCGTCTGTCCGATGTAGAAACTATCACATCCACTACATCTAATTTTGTACACACCTGAACAATCTTCTGTTAAGGTTGGAACTCGTGGTTTAAGTATATTTTTTAATTTATTAGTGGTCCTGAATGAAACATTGATATTTAACTTTTTTAACTCATTTTTTATATTAGGGAGTATATTTGTGTATATTGCTGAAACATATTGAGTTTTATTTTTTGCAACATTTTTACTGTTTAATTTTTTCAGGTGTTTAATATACTATTTTATCAACCATTTCACTTTTATAACCACTTTTTATGGCTATGTGTTTCATTGTGTTGACTTCGTCATTATAATCCTCAGTGTTCATAGGTATATTCACTAATCTGTGTGCAAGTGCATTAAACGCTGCCATTTTTTGTGTATACGGATGATTTGAATTAGCATGTATAACCAAATCTGTTGTGGTGGGTTTTCTGTATATTTTGAAAGTGAGAAGAGTATTTCGTTTTTGTACAGATACGTCAAGGAAATTCAAGCAGTTATTGTTTTCCATTTCCATGGTGAATTTAATGTTGTGATTAATGCCGTTCATAAATTTGAAAAACATATCTATTTGTCTGTGAGTGCCGTTAAATACTAAAAATGTGTCGTCCACGTAACGTGTATACGAAATTATTTTATTATGAAAACGGTTATGATCAGATAATAAATATTTATTTTCATAATAGTTAAGATAAATTTCAGCTAAAATTCCACTGAGAGGTGAGCCCATTGTTAATCCGTCTTCTTGGTTAAAAAACGTATTATCATAAGTACTCGTTACTTATTATACTCGTTAAACTCAGTTAACAATAATTCAGTTAACAACAATAATTCAGTTAAATTTGTTCACACGCAATAGTAATGTCAACTAATAGAGTCCCGCACACTAATCACTTTTCACTAACAACCACTTGAATGCACTGCGTAATCACCCGACGTAAACTAACTGAAGTGACCGTCGCTGGATGCTTATATTTATACCCCGCTGAGATTTCAGAACAATCTGTCGCTTTTTGGATGACGTGTTAAACAACAGCCTCTCGCGGGCGCTCTCGAACTCACAAGAAACAGTGGCGTGTCTGGCCTTGAACACAGTGTGCACGGACCGGTAAGATCTGAAACAGCCTCGATTGTTGAAGCATGATAAGTGTCACGTAATTGTCTTTCTTCACAAATTAGCAATATGTACACACACAAACATTACATCTGGACTCTGCTGGATAGCTGAGAAACACGTAATGATACACTCCATTGTCCGAGGATGTTCCGTTGCGTAACAATATACTTTAAATATATGTCGTCTTTATTCAAGCGGCCGAAATGAGATTTCTCAGGCGCGTGGCACGGTATACTCTGAATATTGTTACTATACTTGACAGGATTGCCCAATATTGGCTAAAACGGGTTGGAACATGTAACCGCTAACTGCCGCATCCCCAAACAATTATTCAAATACCTTTGCAAAGGACGGAGAAATGTGGGGCATCCGAGGAAGCGTTGGAGTGGCCAGCTCTAGTCGATCTGTTTGGGACCGGAACAAACCATTTGTGGTTTAATCCTTCTTGAAGATGATGATGGCGATGGCGGTTATAATTATATACGTCATCCTGCCTCTTCTTAATCTACGATATATCGATTATCTCTATGTAATAGTGCTACGGAATCACGTAACGCTCTCGAAAAGTCGTCAGGTTGAGTTACATGAAAGTTCTACACGGTTCTCGGCTTGCACTGTCTGTGTGAATACTTCGCAGTCAAGTACCCTCCAGACTGTTCAAGGACTTGTAGCGACGCAAATTATGCTGGCACGCCGCCAAACGAATGGTAAATTATTCTTGACCATCTGCGGGATCTATATAAGCAACAGCGGCCGGCTTAGTTAGTTAATTACACCTGGTGAGATTGTAGATGCGGATCAAGTCATTGTGGAAAGTGATTACTGATGTATAATATTGCGGGACCCTTAATAGTTGACATTATTATTGCGTGTGGACAAATTTAACTTGAATTGTTGTATGAGAATTATACCTTGTTGACTACACTTTGTTATTTGAAGCTGGTAATTAGTGACTTCATTGGTGCCTGTATTTTGTTTCCATTGTACAAAGCGATGATGAATGAGACCGACGTAACAATAGTTTACTTTAGAAAATAAGCGCGGGGCTGTACAGTTGTAACTTTCGAGAATCATAATCTGTACGGCTGTGCTGCGAGATTCAAGGTCACAACCTCAGTCTTCCTGCGCTGGGGAGAAGAAATAATACAGCGTTCATGATATATACCGTATGTATAATATCAATGGCGCAGGGAGACAGATTTGGGGGGGGGGGTTAAACCCCCAGAAAAGATAAGGAAAAAAGGAAACCTCAAAAATTCAAAGAAATGTGTCGGTAAAAATGAGGTTAGTAACTAGTTATGCGAGTACTAACATTTTGAATTGCGGTAAGCTCTGGCCATCTTACGAGAACGACATCGCGCAAGATCAAACATTGCTAGTTGTTGCCGGTTGGTTCAAAATTTTATCTTAGTTTTTGAGGTTATGTCCTCTTAATGAGTATGAAACAGGAAGCCCCCCTCGAATATGTATACGAACCAATTCGGTGTACGATATTTATAGAATAGCAATTTATTCCACAGCAAATCAAACACTTCTATATGAAACAATTTATTTTTGCTATTCGGGTCTTACACGGATGCAGTGGCGTAACTCTTTTCTCTGGGCCCCCGGTTGCGGCCCCCTCTCTTCTCTCTTTAGTCCTTAAATTCCTAGGTGGAACATAGGGCCTCGACGAAATTCCTCCAGCGTCTTGTGTCCATTGCCAGGGCCTTCATCTCCCTCCATGTCTTGTTGACACCAGCCAGCTCCGTTTCCATAGTCCTCTTCCAGGTGATCCTTGGTCTTCCACGTCTGCGGCTACCCTGTGGATTCCAATTCAATGCCTGTCTAGCGATATTTTTTGGTGGTTTTCTCAGGGTGTGACCTATCCATCTCCTTTTTCTTCTCTTTATCTGTAGTTGGATCGGACTCTGACTTGTGGCCTGGCATAAATCTCTGTTCGAGATGGTCTTGGGTCACCAAATTCTCATTATGTCTCTCAGACAACGGTTTATGAAAGTCTGTAACCTTGTAGTAATGCCCTTCGTCACTTTCCAGGTCTCAAACTGTTTCAGGTCCCAGGTCTCAGGGCGGCCCACCTACTACCTTTATTTACTTCATGCCTTTGCTCCCTCTTCAATACTAACCCCTCCTTATAGCTGTAGCAAATACTAAAATTATATAACGTGAACAGAATAACAATTGTTTCTTGAATTATGTGTACTCAATTAGTAAATAATATAACTTTTGCTTCAATTAATAGTTTGATTTGTATTTAATATATTTAATGTCTTTGATTAATGTAGAAAAACACTGATATCGAACATGTCATTAGTAACCAATTATAATTTTAATTAAGAAAGTTGTGTTAATGGTTACAATCACAAACAGAATTACCACTCTTGCACACCACTATAGAAAAATAACATCGTCAGGTTATTTCCGATATGACGATGAGCTGAGAAGGTTGAAAGCGCTAATCGGAATAATTTTTCTATAGTGATGTGCAACAGTGATAATTGTGTTTGTAATTATAATTTTGTCAATTATTGAACTTAAATGCATCTTGAAAAAAGTAGCATACATAGGTAAGTAAATAATAGTATTGCTCAAAGTAATTAATAATGTCATACCGAGAAGTCTGATAACATTATAGAAGACGAATGAAAATGAAAGGAAGCGTTGACTAAATTCTATAGGCACAATTCCAAAAACGCTTTCCTCGATTCCGGCGCCAGTAGGCAATCCAGGCTTGAACAGACGTGGTAAGTTGTGGGAAGTAAGATCGGCCATAAAATTACGTAGCTGTTGTAAAAAAAAACAAGGTTATACCATCTTGATTCATCCTCGACAATGAACAATCAAAAGAGGAACAGAAATAATTTCATCTATTTAACAACAAAAAAAGCTCATAGTTTACTACTATGGTAATTTTCCATAGCTTACTACTTCTGAAAATCGTGTATCGGTATAAAATGTTGCGAGTTTCGTTGTTGTCGTTATTGTCGTGATCGCGGTTCAGTTACAGCCAGTCAGTGTAATTGCATAGAGCAAACAGCAACAACCAAGCGCACAGAGGAAGCATGCTGTGGGGTCGGTCGTGCGTCTGAGCCTCGCCATTCAGATGTCATAATGCACACCACTAACGGTATTTAACATAACCATACGCCGCAGTGCACATTCCATTGCCATAGCTGTTTATCTGATCGAACGGATATCCCTTTATGTTGTGCGGAAATTTAATTCATAAAGCGTTTTTCTGCGAGCGTTCGAGCACGTGTGTCTTTCTGCTTTTTTTTTGTCGATTTGCATCTTACACGTTTACGCTTCCTATGCGGGAAGACAGGTAGGTCAAGTTATATAAGCCTTCGTGTTCGTTTAAAACAAAGTCTCTTCCTGCATACTTATTTTTCTATCTCTACATCGTTTTATTAATAGCCTCCATTTTTTTCAGTCTATCCACAGATCTTCCGCGAATTCTCTGTCTCTCTCTCTCTCTCTCTCTCTCTCTCTCTCTCTCTCTCTCTCTCTCTCTCTCTCTCTCTCTCTCTCTCTCTCTCCCCCCCCCCTCCCTCCCTCTCTCTCTCTGATTTCCTGTCGATGCCTTCTCATCAGCTCCTCGTCAATCTACCTTTTGCTTAATCCTTCTGGTGTCTTATCTTCGCCTCCTCCTCCTACTTTTTCTTCTTCCTCTTCTCTTTCTTCTTCTTCTTCTTCTTCTTCTTCTTCTTCTTCTTCTTCTTCTTCTTCTTCTTCTTCTTCTTCTTCTTCTTCTTCTTATTATTATTATTATTATTATCCATAAGAATTATACCATTTGGTTAGCTGAGACTCATTTGACCGATCCATGCGGGATGAAATTCGAGTCTCGGTACCGATCCACCAACAATTACAACATAGTCTGCATAAGCGAGTATCTGTGTCATTTTATTAAAGAGAATGCCACCTTACTACAGCAGCATTCACTACAGCCTGAAGGGCAATATAAGAGCCAGAAATTAGCGACCCAAATAAACAATGCTGCAGCTCAGTCTGACCCATCGGGTGACACGATAACATTCCCTGTCGTAGCGAACAGTTACGTACCTGTCATATATATACACACGTTACTCACGCACGCAGCCGCGCACAGAATTGTGGCCTGGCTATGTGTGCCAGTGTGAATACACTAAACCTCCGTGTAATGGTCTTCAAGGGACCGCGTGGATACTAGACGGAACAGACACATAGAGCCATTACCCATACACCCATATTTTACAATAGCATACTGACACATTTAGACAAAATACTACGCGAATAAGCAGACAGACTGCATGAATGGCGGAGGGTGATCCCAAGAAGTGGGTAGTCCCTAAACGCTCGTAACCTCTACTTCCACCCCAAGAAGAAGATTTCCGTAATCGATCGGAAAAACCAAGTTTCCTTTTGTATGTAAATTGTTTAGTGAGTATAAATGACCCATTTTACACCTAATGCCAACGTTAGATTTCTCATTAATGATCAAGATTTAAAACCAAAAGGAAAACGCCACAACTTTTGAAAAATTCCCAATTTCTGAGACTTTAAACGTAGTTATTGTTGAATCGTAATCTCCACCAATCCCTTATATGTGTTTTTAAGCCTTCAAATTTCGCTACTGTGAAGGCAAACCCTCACACCTCGAATCCCTGTGTGATTGCTTCATCATTGAACCGATAAATGGACAATGGACCCCACAGTGACGTAACTCTTCTTTACTGGGCCATGCTTGATCACTTATTTCTTGATCCATAGGGTCAAGCTCCAAGTTTTAAAACCCACAGTATATAGTGAACAGTATGGAGTTGTCAATGAACAAAAATAATTTTACGTCCGGTTTTCATAATTCTTTATAAGCACGCGACAAGCATAATGACGGTCATCCATGCGCGTATGCTTTGCTCTTATGAACTCGTGTTTAAAGTATTGCAGTGTAACTTAGTTTCCCCATCACGACCGCAGACATTTTCTCAGAACATTGAGAGTTTGCATAATAAAATCTATTACACATTCCTCGTCAAGTCTGTACCGCTACACATTCCCGGTTTCAAAACTCGTCAGTTGTCTGCAGTGGCGGATCATCCATAACGCTAGGGTATGCTGTAGCACCGGGCACCAGGACCTCAGCTGTCAGAGGGAATTACTTCGATCCTCACTAGAATAAATCGCCGGCTGTAACTAACTGGGCCGGTACTTATTCCTCCACTGTAGTCATATAAGTGTGTGGAAGAGGCACAGACAATCTCGCGTCACCTACAACAGTCCACAGCGTTACGTAATTTTGCTGCGTAGAATGATCTGTAAACGTCTGGAAGATCGAATCACGTAGGCACTCAGCGAAGCGATACTACTTATTTCCTTAGCGTTGCAGCATGATTGTGTGCTCTGTAATGAGTCATTAGCGGGATATGCTCTGTAGGGGTTTTGTAATTTTGCCCATAATTGGAAAATCATCTAATATTGAAATTTATATAATAATAAATGAATTTTTCTCACAAGTTAATTTTTTAGAGGACATAGCCAGTAGAACAGGCTTAAGAATTTCTGCAGAAAAAAAACAAATTTCTCACAAACATTAAAAACGCGCCAAAATTCCTGGTAACACATATTGGTCGAATAGAGAGGGTTCGAACATTTAAGTATCTAGGAGAGATAATTCAAGAGAATGGCTTGGAAAAATCTGCTATAGAAGAAAGGATTCATAAGATGGAAAGGGCATATGGTATAACTAAAGATATTTACAATAGAAAGTGCATATCAAAAAATGCGAAAATAAGGCATTACAGTACAGTAGTGAAGCCAGACTGCCTATATGCAAGTGAATGTCTAGCATTGAATTATAATTTTGACAAACTAGAAATATTGGAAAGACGAATTATTAGGAAAATATTAGGCCCCCGAAAAACTTCAGAAGGTTGGAAATTAAGAAGTAATGATGAAATATATCAAAGTATAGAAAATATAACAGAAACAATGAGAAAAAGAAGACTATTATTTTTTAGACATTTATATAGAATGAACGACAGTAGGTTAACAAAGCAAATCTTCAGATATCTGTGGGGGAAGAAGTCAACATCAAGTTGGATTAAAGAAGTCCAAAAGGATTTAGAAAAAAATAATATACACGCAGAAGAAGCAATCGAAAGAGAGGTTTTTCTGGCAAAAGTGTTGAAAATGGAGGGAATCCAGGGTAGGAGAGATAAAAACGCAGGTTCAAAGTGGACTGATCACAGGAAGAAGAGACATAGTGAGAAGATGAAAGAATATTGGAAAAAAGAAAAGAACAAAGAGTAAAGAATTGAAATTGGCATGTGGTCCTTAGATGGCCGATACGAAAAAAAAAGGAAAAATGAATTTTTCTTCAACTTGCGAGCGATTTTTGCAGCTCAAGGAGCTCACCAATTTATACTGTTTCCAAATAAAAGGTGTAGGCTACAAGGTTTAGACAAATAGCGGGTATTATACGAAATACTGCAACGAACGGGGTTTTACTGCGGTAGATGGAACACGTGGCTGACAGAGAAGTGAAATTATTCAGACAAAGTGAAACCAAACTGTAAAGAAGACAACCGCCACTCCGCCCACAAACCCGTGCTGTATATTGACGTGTCACAAAACCAGGAAACGATGATCTTCACCGACAAAAACCGGTTGTGACACAAGCCGATCATCGTATTTTTGTACTTTTGTGACAACGAATGGGTCTGAGTGTTGTTAGATACTTTGACCCGGTCGGATTGATTTAATAAAGTCCGTTGGACAACTTTGTTTTGATCCGCCGCGACGTATAAATCTTCTTCTTCCTTAAACTGAAGAATACCGTTTTGACATTCGGATATATTTTTAGTCGCACAAGTCGACACCGTGAAATGACTTCCTCACTGATTTTACGACCGTTTTGTTTCTAACAGTGGTCGCGGCTTCCACTCATCCAATATATATATATATATATATATATATGTAATTTTCTATATAAGTTTTAAGTAACTCGACGTTTCTGGCAGTAATTATATAAATTTGTGATGTTATTCAATTTCTTTCTTCTGCAAGTAGTATAATTCGTATATTCTTTATAACACCTGACGCACGTTTCTCTGAAAAATATCAGTATCATCAGAGGTTTCTAATTAAATTAATAACAATCGAAATAATTCTATTAATATAAAATTAACGAATAATCGAATTTGTATCGATTTTAATGTAAAATAACTGATAATTGATTTAGGTCGATTAGTTAACGATTGTCTTAATGTTTATTTTCTTCAGCAGCTGTTTTCTCGGTTATATTTAAACATTTGTTGTTTATATTTTATTCATTTTTATTTTTTAGTAAATTTATAATTTTAAATAGATCGTCTTGTTTTGTTTTTATTTGGGTTTGTTCTTTAATTAATAAATTATTGTTATTGTGTGTGTAAATGTAAAGATTTTCCCAAATATTCATGTTTTGACTTTTTGTATGTTTTAAATTAATTTTATATTTCTAATGTTTGGAAATTGGTGGTTATTATTTAGACAATGTTTGGCTAAATTAGATTTATAAATATTTGGTTTTAAATATGCATTGCGGTGTTGAACGAATCTATCTCGTAGTTTTTTCTTCGTCTGGCCCATGTAGAATTTATTGCAATCTGGACACTCTATTTTATATATTCCATTTTTATTTTGAGTATTGGATTTAGTTTTAGTTTTCATTTTATTAAAAATTATATTATCTGTATTATAAGATATTTTAAAATTAGTATCTTTAAATATTTTATTTAATTTTTGAGTTATATTTCCGTAATAAGTGAAGGTTGTATATTTTATATTATTACTAATAGGTGAATTTTTAAATGTAGTGTTCTTGGGAATTGTATTAGTGATTTTATGTTTAATTTTATTTTCTAATTTATTAATAGTTTTTATTTTATATCCATTTTTGACTGCTATTTGTTGGATAATATTTCTTTCTTTGCTTCTATTTTGTGTTGGGAAGGATGATTAGAAGTATTTGGTATTACTAAATCAGTTTGAGAAGGTTTCCTGTATATTGAGTATTCAAAATTTGTTTCATTTTTCTTTATTGTTAAGTCTAAATAATTTAATTTATTATTAGATTCTTCTTCTAACGTGAATTTTATTTTGGAATGTAAATTATTTATGGAGCTGAATATTTTATTTATATTTATACCATTGTTTTGGGAAATGTACAGAGTGTCAGCAACGTATCTAAAATAACATCCTAATGGGTCGTTTAATTTTAATATATTTATTATTTGTTCGTCGAGTTTTTGTAGGAAGATTTCTGATATGATAGCGGAGGTTGGGGCTCCCATAGCAAGGCCATCTGTTTGATAGTACAATTTGTTGTTGTATTGAAAATAATTTTGATTTAAAATTATTTTTAAACTATTAGTTAACTGTTTAATGTATGTCACTTTCGTTATTTGTTTTCAGATTATTTATTATAATATTTATAGTTTCTTCAATGGGAATGTTTGTACACATGTTTGATATGTCGAATGAATATAATTTTGTATTTCTGATTACTTCTACGTTTTTTAGTTGTTCCGTGAGTTCGATACTATTTTTTATATTGTATTTTGCTGGAAGATCAATTTTATGTTTTAATATTTGTGTTAGTAATTTTGATATTTTATAATTTGGTGCGGTCCTAGCGTTTATTAAAGTCTGATAGGTTTATTGATTTTGTGTAACTTTATTAAAGAATTTAATTTTGGTGCACAAGGATTGTCCATTTTATATTTAAAGGACTCTTTAGGATTTATGATTTGGTTACTATTTTTTAGTATATTTGTTATTTGTGTTTGATATTTATTTGTGGGGTCTTTATTAAATGTTATGTAATTATTATTAACTATAAATTCTTCTGTTTTATCGTCTAAATCTTTCTGATAAATTATTATTGTACTATTACTCTTATCAGCTTTGGTTAAAGTGAGGTTATTAGTCGTTAGTTTGTGTTTTATGTTATTAATGGTGTTATTTTGTTTATTTTTATTTTTAGTATGACGATTTTGGTTATTATATTTTTTGATATATTTTATTATTCCCATTGAGGCTTCTGTTCTTATTTATCTTGTTTTTCTTGTTCTATATTATTAATTACGTTTTCAGTTTCGACTATGATATTTTCTATTACAAGTTTGTTTACATTTTTAAGATTTGTTTTGTTTGATGTTTCTAGGTAGCTATTTCGTTTTCCGTGAATTTAATATTAGATAAATTTATGAATTTTGGGTAAAAGTGTGGTTATTATTTAATGTGTGTAAATGTTCTTTATCATCTTTAGGCTTACTATTTATTAGTAGATTTTTAAGTTTGTTATTGATTGTGTTAAATTTATTTGTTTTGTGTTTATTTAGTATTTTAAGCATATTAATATATTTATTATTCCATGTATGATAATCAAGTGTGTTGGCTAAAAGAACATGTAAATTAATTAATTGTTTATTAATGTAGTCGATTTTTCTGTAATTATTTTATATTTCGTCTTTAATCCATGTATATTGGGCTTGAGTAATATATTTGTTTAATTTATTGTTATTGTTGTTTTTTACTATTATTTTTGTGTATTTTGAAAAAATATTAAGCTGTAGGCATTTTTTGTTAAAATATATGTTTCCAAAACAATTAATTAATTTTTTTTACGTTTAATAAATTGGTTATAGGAATGAGTTACATTACCTTGTATGGTGTTTTCATCCATCATTTTCTATATAAGTAACTCGACGTTTCTTGCAGTAATTATATAAATTTGTGATGTTATTCAATTTCTCTTCTGTAAGTAGTATAATTCGTATATTCTTTTTAACACCTGACGCACGTTTCACTGAAAAATATCAGTATCATCAGAGGTTTCTAAGTAAATTAATAACAATCGAAGTAATTCTATTAATATAAAATTAACGAATAATCGAATTTGTATCGATTTTAGTTTAGTGATAAACGATTTAGGTCGATTAGTTAACGATTGTTTTAATTTTTATTTTCTTCAGCAGCTGTTTTCTCGGTTATATTCCGAGAAAACAGCTGCTGAAGAAAATAATCAGTTATTTTACATTAAAATCGACACAAAAAATTCGATTATCCGTTAATTTTATATTAATAGAATTATTTCGATTGTTATTAATTTACTTAGAAACCTCTGATGATACTGATATTTTTCAGTGAAACGTGCGTTAGGTGTTAAAAAGAATATACGAATTATACTACTTGCAGAAGAAAGAAATTGAATAACATCACAAATTTATATATATGGAAAGTTGATTTTTTGACATTAGCGAGAAATTATAAGCTGGACTGTGGTTCACGGACAAGGTTCACGGAGAAACTCGCGCGAACAGGTTTCGAGAATAAATGATAACCTCCAGTGATTTGTCTTCAGTGTAGGGTCAGGCAAACTTTGTTAAATACTGTTACGAGGGTCTTACGGATCATCGTATTGTACAGTGGAAATAAAATACAGACATCAATGAAATAACTAATTACCAACAAAATTAGTCAGAAATAGCAATTAGAAATCAACAAGGTACTCTCATACAATAATTCAAGTTAAATTGTTTACGCGCAATAATAATTGTCAACTATTAGAATTCCTCACTAATTATAACACAATAATCACATTCCACTAATCCGCAACAATCACTTGATCCGCACTCTACAATATCTCCAGGTGTAATTAATTGACTAAGCCGGGCACACTGTGGTTTATATATAGCCCGCAGAAGTTCCAGCATAATTGTCCACATTGCTGGATACATGCCAACATAATTTGCGTAGTTAAGAGTGTTCGAACAGTATAAAGGCTGCGCGAGTCCACGGCCTTTAACTATACGTTGCATCTGCTAGGCTAGCCGATAAACATGTAGAGTGACTCTCTCAACTTTTCGAGAGCGTTCGTAATTGTCGTAGGAATACGAACGTCAAGTATGGTGACACCGTATCGTTGCTATCGTAGTGTAGACAGTGATTGTAAACCAATGAAATAAATCATTAAATACCAGAGAAATCAATAGTTACAATTGCTCATATACCTCTATAAAAACATCACTTTTTAACATATTTCTATAGGTATAGGGCTACTGATATCAGAGTCGGGCGACTCGCAGGTAAAATTATTAGTTTTTTAGCAGGAAACTGAATTAATAACAACTAAACACTTTTTCGGCGCTTAATTTTTCTGTTTTAATCCATCGTGTTATAAAATAATATTTTAAAAATAATTAACTATGTAAAATAATTCTGACGCGGAACACAATTATTTTAGATAAAAATTATTGAAGGCTAAAGACATATCTAGAATCCAAGGAGCGGAGATGAGGTTCTTGAGTGCTGTAAAGGGTTGTACCAGGAGAGATCTTATCAGAAATGATCATATTAGAATACAGCTAGGGATAGCTGAAAGCTTGAATGAGAAAACCTCCCGGTACAAAACGGATTGGCAGTTACACGTGGAGAGAATGGATCCAACTAGATTTTCTAGAAGAGTCCTTGACTATCATCCAAGGGGGAAGAGAAACGTGGGAAGACCCCGTAAGCGATGGTTTTATGATTTTCATTGAGACTGGAACAGACTACTAGCCTAAGCCTGACGAAAAATTATTAAATTTTTACCTTACTGCTTTAACTAGCTTTCTCTCCTTAAAGCTTCGTCAGAGGCTGCCGCTAAGAACGCTCTCCGTCCTGCTTTTGGTGAAGACGCCGTCGTTCGAAAGATCGTTTTTGTGTTTGTGTGTGTGGTGTAATATGTTCAAATAGTATGTGTGATTTAAATTGTGTCTGTTCGTTTAGGATGTAGTTTCTATGCGGTTTTGTGTCTTTGCATATTTCTAGTTGTTCAAGAATGCCTAATATTCGGCCTTTCATGTGTACGTGTAGAAATTTCCATGTGATTGTTAATGTTTGTACATGTGTGGTCTGCCTCACAGGCAGGTTTGCAAAGGTGGATTCGGTGGTGGAGTGTAATGCTTTTATGTATTCAATGTATCTCTGTTTCAAACTGCGTCCTGTCCGGCCTATGTAGAATTTGTTACATCCTGAAGAATTTAATTTGCAAACACCAGGTAAATCAAACTTGTTTTGCTGTTTGTGTGTGTTCTTTGATAATGTGTGTTCTCTGTGTGTTTTTAGTTCTGTACGCAATGCTGTATTGTGTTTTTTTTTTTAATTATATGGCTATTTTTTCATTTTGGTTATTGATACATGTTAGTGTTATGAATTTGTCGTTTCCTTTCTTTGTCTGTTGTTTGTTTTGTGTTTTGCGTAGGAGTTTATTAATTATTGTTTTATTGTATCCATTGGTTTCTGCTAAATATTTTATTGAATTTAATTCCTCTTGGTAGTCTTTTTCGTCTAGTGGGATGTTGTTTAGTCTGTGTATCATGGTTCTAAAGACAGAAAGTTTCTGTTGCATTGGGTAATTGTATTTATGTATCATAAATGATCCATTGACTGGAGGATTTATGCATCAGTGTGTCACTTGTACTACATTTGTATTCCGCGTCAGGATTATTTTATATAGTTAGTGATAACATCGGACACGTCATGAACAACAACATCCGAGAATTTAAACCTAATTATATAATTTATTTTTAAATAAGTAAACAAACAGTTGTATATTTTTGACAAACATTAACAAACTTTTGAAGATTTAAAACGCTCTTGTCTCGTTCACAATGTCATAATAACATGTAATATCGCTTAATGTAACAAATTTCTAGCGCACGTCAGTAAGGATAGCCTGACTGAAAAGTAAGGTATTGTGACGACGGTCTACTGATCGTCGAAGGTACAGTGGAAAACAAAATACAAGACACCAATTAAGTCACTAATCACCATCTTTAATTTTCACAGTTAAACAGTTCGTAATTAACAACACTGTCTCTTACAACAACTCAAATAAAAATGGTTCACACGCAAATAAACGTCAACTAATATAAACCACAATTGTGTTAAATTATACCGCCCGATTATAAAACACAACACTTCACTAATAACCACTTGAACGCACACAGTATCGCCCGACAAATAACTGTCGAACGGCACTGTAATATATCGCAACTATAACTGAAACTGAACGTCGTTGAGTACTGGTATTTATACCCCCCCCCCCCCAGAAATACTAGATTATTCCATTAGCTCTAACTACGGCGTAATTAATTGCGGCCTTGACACAGTACGCGCGGCTTCTTTCACAGTCTAGCTAATGCGTCGAGAATCACGTACGCCACACGCATTACATTCCGGATCCCTCTGGAACATTCGATAAACACGTAGTTCTGTGATGTCGTAACAGTATAGTAGTTTAAAACCTCTAAGCGATGGGTGACCTCTATGCGGACTGCTTTCATCGAAATATTTTTGTCGCTTGACCTTTCGATCCCTGGAATCTGGGATCGTCCTCAGAAGTTGTGAGAGTGGGGGCTGAAAGACTTAAGAGACCTAACAACTAACACAAGTTGTTGGGAATACAAAAAAGGTTTGTATTAATACAAATATTAAACTTTTAATATCATTTCCAATTCTTATAATTATGAATGGAATATAGGATTACCCATCGTCGGCTGAAATGGTTGGCCCATCTACCGCATCCCCAAACAGTTATTGGTTTAAGGGATGAAAGTACGGAGAGGTATGGGACGCCGGAAGAAGCGTTGGAGTGAGCACCTCTCGTCTGGTCCGCTTGGAACCGGAACAAAGCGTTATTGGTTTAATCTTTTGTAAAAATGGTGATAATAATTATGATGACCCCTGCCTGAATTTAAGTGGTCCGGTTCGTATCATAGTTTTCTCTTTTAAACATACTAAATTCTCTCAGTGTTATCATCAGATATCTTTCGTACTGGAGGTAAGAACAATTATTTAGTCTTCCGTCAGTGGGCAACTTAGAGGCTAATGATAGTTAATTAAAGTTGAACAGAATCCGTGCCTTAACTATATGAGACGTATTTCTCGTCTGCTCCCGCGTACTCACAGGGGTCGCAGGTTGGATGAGTGTGGAGCATACGTGTATCGATTACCGCTAGGAGTGAGTGTGAGTTGCGTGACGACACCCGACACCCGCTATGAGTCACCGTTACCGAGACCGGTAATCGACACCGCGGACGTAAGGACTTGTCAGTCTATTACGCGATAATCCTTTCGTTCCTATCCGCCAACACTTACTAGTCTTAACACGAAACGATGTAATTTCACACACACACGCCCGCCCGGTAATGTACAGACAGCGGCGGATTAGAAGTGCGTGATGCCCTCCTCCCGATTAAAAATTCAACCTTTTATCCATTATTTACACTGATAAATGTGGCATACACAGTTTCGAAAGTCAACAGTCATTTTATTAAACTCTCAATAGTGATTACAATGAGCATAGTAGTTAAGCTTAGAAAATACTAATCGATCATTATTTTCTTGATTTTGCCATAACGAAGTCTTGTATAATTTCTTCTAAATCGAGCGATTCAAGTATCTCGCTTTCAATACTCAACCATGCTAACGAAGACAATCTCCCATCTCCCATAGTTGAACTCAAATATCTTTAATGCGTTTTAATATAGAAAATGGTCTTTTAGATACGCAGCTAGCTATTAGAATCGTCAAAAGCAGACGATAAGCATTGTATCTTTCGGAAATACATCAATCACTTTACAGTCAATAATCCAATTTAATACTTTACGCGGACAAACTTTAGTATTCTCATCTTCATTCGAACGATTTGAAAAAACCTCCTTCGTGGTACAAAATGCTTCAGTTCTATTAGCAGATCGTTACTGAAATCATTCGAGTAAACGTCTATAAGAGCTTTCGCTTGATTTTCCAACTCGACACTCTCCTTTGTCAATAACTGCGTAAGAAAACCAAACAATTGCGTAGCGTGATAATAAGCTTTGCTTCGCTTAGTCCATTCAGCTGAGGCCCTGGTGCCCGGTGTTGCACCATACCCTAGCGCTATGGATAATCCGCCACTGTGTACAGACTGCTATTTCGATACAAAAATTTACTAACAAACAACCCCAAACGTTACTCGGTAATTTGAATTTATTGAATGAAGCAGACAACACTAATGGTTTTAAAATTATGTCCAGTTAATAACCGAACACATTAGAAGTTATTACAAATTTCCCAAGTGGCTTAAGGGGAGATCGCACTTTTTTGTCCAATGCATTTTAAATAGGCGAACAGGGGTTTACTTAGATACCATTAATTAATGAAGAAAGTTATGGTAGTGGTTATAATCATAAAACAGAATTATCACTGTTGCACACCACTATAGAAAATTATTTCGATTAGCGCTTTCAAGCTTCTCAGCTCATCGTCAGATCGGATTTCCTTCAGCTCAGCGCTAATCGGAATAATTTTCTATAGTGGTGTGCAACAGTGATAATTCTGTTTGTCATTAATTAATGATCTATTGAAGATATGTATTTGAAATTTCTACCATACCTTAACACATATATTTGTACCATGATGTACTAGTTTGAAACAATTTAAGAAAAACATACCGATAAAAAATTAACTTTTATAAATTTTTTGAAAAACTTTTTATTTAAAAATACATTTATTTATATTTATTTAATTCTAGTACACTTTAATTCTTACATTATACTGTTCAAAGACAAAAAATATTTAACTCAATACCGCTTATAGTTTTTGAGAAAAATGACCTAATTGTTGAAATCCATGGTTACTGAAAAACGCGATCCACGGTTAAAACCAAACAATGGTAGCCGGAAAACAACGTGCAATATGTTTTATTTTCTTTTTTTTTATGGTCACATTAATATAGATAACCTCATAAAAGTATATAGCCTATTTTCATAATCAGGATAAAATGGAAAAATGTTTGTTACAATAAAAAAATACGATTTTTTGATCGAAAAACTGCGGGTTTCCCCTTAAGGTCAAATCTGTACGACTAGTGACTTATGACCCAATCTTATTCTTCTTATTCTTCAGTACTACAGCCCAACGTGAGTCCTGGCTTCCAACAGAATCTTCAACGTTGCAATCTCAGTGTAACCCCTCACATGGATTCTTCTGATATTTTTTATATTTTGCAACACATCATCAGACCATCTTATCCTAGGTCGATGCCTCTCTCTGCTTTTGTACACCAGTGACAGCCTTCCAAATCGACTTAATTCACTGCTGTTTATATATACAAAGTTCAGTAGTTTTAGCGAAGACTAACGTTGGGGGGGGGGCCCAAAACATGCTACGCTAAATATGTTGAGAATAAGGTACAACAGAGGGCTCTATGAATTATATAGATCGCCTAATATTGTGACATCTATTAGGATATCTAGGTTGAGATGGGCAGGACATGTAAAGGGACTGAATGAGGAGGATGTTCTTAAGAGGATTATGATATGCACACCAGAAGGAAAGAGAGGGCGTGGAAGACCTAGGCTACGATGGATTGATGGAATCCTAGAAGAAGTGAAAGTACATGGAGTGAAACATTGGTGGACAGGGAAGGCTGGAGGAAAATCCTGAGGCCCACTGTGGGTTGTGGAGCAAGTATGATGAGAATGTGGCTGTTATCTCTTCCAATATCACGTCTCGGTTTCCTGCGTACAAAGTGTCAAGAAAAACTTTGGTAATTTTTAAAAATTTAGAGGTTTCAATTGATGCTCTCCGCTTTCCACGCTCCTTTGTGTCTCTGTCATAACCAATTTTTGCCAGATTTTATTGTTGGATAAACATTTATTGTCAAGATTTGAATTTTGATAGAGGTAGAAAGGGTTCTGAATTTTATATGCCACTGACAGACATTTTATGAATATTAAAACTTGCACTTTACGGACATTAAGATTAAGTTGAAACTAATTCCACAGTTGTAAACCTTTAAAAAAGTTGTCTACGCATAAAACTATCGGAAAGTGAAGTGATGTGCCTTAATCTCCGTTCTTAAATGGTTAAGGAATGATTAAAGGCGACAGCACGGTTCATTCTAGTTTTAATAGCTTATCGAAGTGTAGTAATTTTTAATGCAAGAATAAATAGTACAAGAACACACTAAAAGATAAAGTAAATAGTGCGTTCTAAGTAGAAAGAATACGAGAATCGTGCCCCAGGCGATTCTTGGGCCATTTGAATCCAAATACAAACAAGTTGCATCTAATTTTCTTATTGCAACTGCTTCTTCAAAATATGACTTCAAATAATAGTACACTGTGTAAACAAAAATTACGCTGTTGCACACCACTACGTAAAGAATTCCCGCTTAGCGCTTTCAGTCTTCACAAGTCGTCATCAGATCGAAAATATTACGTCTGATGAGCTATGAAACGCATTTCCGCAACGCATTTACATAGTGGTATGCAACTGCGTGATTTCTGTTAACCACTAACATAACTTTATTAATTAAATATGCTTTGTTAAAAGTGTGAATATGCTTATATTCACAGCCCGGTAGTAATCAGATAGGCGTCACGTCGTTTCTTTTCTTACTTCTGTTTGATTTATGCTATCCAGTCCCTTCCACCCCTTCTCTGTATCTTGTTTTTCAGTAAAACTACCTGATGGCAGGTTTCAATTGATGCTCTCCATTTTCCTCGCTTCTTTGTGTCTCTGTCTTCATCTGTCTATTGCGCCTTCCGTTTCTGACGTCATCAAGCATTCCAACCTTACTTCTTCCCCGTTTTCTCTCTCCTTTCACCTTTCCTTCTACGATCCTACGTAATATATGTCCCAAACAAGATGTTACTTTTTGTTGTTATTGCTTTTAGCGATTTCTTTTCTCTCTCATATTTACGCCTTCGTTTGGAGTCTATCGGCACATTTCACCTTAATCATTCTTGTCATTATAACGTTGAAGGGCCGGAGTCACCTTCAGTAAAATTATTTTCCTGGCTGTTGGGACGTGGTCCTCTTTTTATAGAGCCAAATGTTTCAACTGCAGCTGAGCAGTCATCGATCTTCAAAGGAGCAGGACAGAAGACCCACTGAAGATGACTGGGGCAGCTGCAGTCGAAACATTTGCCTTTACAAAAAGTGGACCACGCCCCAACAGCCCCTAAAATAATTTTACTGAACATTCTTGTCATGCTTCGTCATAACCACTTTTCTAAATCCTCTAGGCCAGTGGTTCCCAAAGTGGGGTTTGCGCACCCCTGGGTGTCCGCGACAATGTTTCAGGGGGTCCGTGGACATTTTTAAGAAAGAATAGAATATACCGTAATTTTCTTCGACGTTTTAGAGTCTAAAAATCTAAATATTATAATCTTAAACAATTAATAGAAGGTCCCAGTATTTTTTTTTTTTTTTTTTTTTGTTCAGACTAATTGTAACTGTAAAAGTAATTTCAAACGAATGTCTTTTAATCATGTCGTGTAGCAGATCTGTTTGTCAGCTGAACTGACTAGAGCGCCGCATCAACGCAGAACTGATCCCGCTGTTTTAGTCCACGTATAAGCATTGTATCTCGCGTATAAGCACTGTATCTAAACAATACGTTTTTCCGTGTAGCTGGTTTTACGCCTAAGTAGCTGGATTTCGAGACGAAAGATAGAGCCGAGGTTGGCAAACTTAAGAAATAAACTTAATGTCGAGAATGACAACATTTTAATTAAAATGACATTATATTTAATTATAATTAAATATTTTAATTTTGTATCATATTTACTGTCTGTTTTATTTCATAACTCAGACGGGGTCCGTGAAATTTTTAAATTTTTTTTGGGGAGGGGGTCCGCGGACTGAAAAGTTTGGGAACCACTGCTCTAGGCACCAATTTTTTTTAATTTCTTTCATATCTCAATCGGAACCCTTCTTGGCGTAAACAACGATTAACCTTTTCAAAAGCTTAATACCATATATATATATTACTTCTGACTTCCTCCGTACAATTTCCGTTCCATATCAGCCACTCTCCAAATACTTAAACGAGTTCACTTGCTCTACACTTTTCTCTTCCAGTCGTACGACAACGAAGCCTTCATTTTTGCTAATTGTCATCAATTTAGTTTTTCCTACATTTCTCTAGATGCCTGTTTTCTTTATTTTTTTATGGTCATGTTTCACTGTCATACGAAACCACACCCAAGATAATACACTAGTAAGTCACTGTCTCATATAAATGGGAGTATTTGCTGTCATCAATGCTTTTACTTTTCCAAAAGCTTTCGTGCCCATATATATGGTACATATTATGCATTTGTATTGTATTTTGCCCATAGATATCGGACATAGAAATCCTCCCTGCATAAGTCACTATATACGAGGTGTGATCAAAAAGTATCAGGATTTATTTTATTTACAAAAATGTACAAACGTTACAGATTTGGAAACTTGTCCCCTTCAAAATATTCCCCTTCCGCAGCCACACACTTCTTCCAGCGCTTTCCCAACTGTTCGAAGCATGTCTTAAAGTCGTCTTCTGTAAGAGCCTTAAGTTCTCTCGTCGCATTTTCTTTTATCTTTTCTATGTCTTGAAATGATCTCCCTTTCAACTGATTCTTTATCTTCGGAAAGAGAAAAAAGTCACAGGGAGCCATATCTGGCGAATATGGAGGATGCTGAAGCTGTGGAATATTGTGTTTAGCATGAAAATGGTGAACAACATGTGACGTGTGGGCGGGTGCATTGTTCTGTTGAAGCCACCATTCACCACTCTGATGCAACTGTGAACTTTTTCGTCGAATTCCATCCCTCAATCGGCTCAAAACAGAAATGTAGTAATCCTGGTTTACTGTTTGGTCTGGTGGAGCAAATTCATGATGAACAATCCCCTTGTGATCAAAGAAACTGTGAGCATGGTCTTGACTTTGCTTCGGCTCTGTTTTGCCTTTTTTGGTCTTGGAGAATTTCGCGTTTTCCACTCTGAAGACTGGGCCTTAGTTTCTGGATCGTATCCGTAAACCCATGATTCATCACCCGTTACGATCGATTTAATGAAGTTCTCATCGCTTTTAGTGCATTAAAGCTGGTCTTGAGCGACTGACACCCGGTCATCTTTTTGGTCAGCTGTGAGCACTTTTGGTACAAACTTTGCAGAAACACGTCTCATTCCCAACTCGTCAGTAAGAATGGACTGAACTGATCCGAATCTAATATTTAAATCATTTGCTAGCTCACAAATGGTGATTCGGTGGTTTTCTAGCACACCAGCACGCACAAGCTCAACGTTGTTGTCAATCTTGCTGGTTAAAAACCTTCCCGAACGCTCGTCACTCTCAACACTTTTACGTCCATCTTTAAAACGCTTAAACCACTCATAAACCTGTGTACAACTCATACAATCTTCCCCATAAATTTTTTGTAACTTTTGAAATGTATCTTTACATATTTCACCAACTTTTTGACAAAATCTGATACAAATTCCTGATCAATTTTTTCTGACATGAAAATGCGCCAAATGAGATTAACACACACCACAACAATGGGCATTTATAAACAAACCAGATCAGCTGTTATTATAAAACTTATACCGAGTAATTAATATACTGTAAAGTAAACGTATGTTAAGTAAGTAAATATTACCTGAATAGTCCGTCTTGTGGTTCACTTGTTTTATATTAAAACACAACGCGTTTCGGAACTAAAGTTCCATCCTCAGGTTATTTTCCTCGTTAGAGGTCGTCACAACATTAAGACACAAAACACAAAAACTACAACATTTAAAACACATATATAAAACAATCATTAGCGCGCGAGAATAACGGTGCGCACCGTGAGGAAGCTATAACGACACTGCCGTCTCTAGTCAACATATTCACTGTCTTATCTGTGACGCAAGTCTCAGACGTTCTGAGACTTGTAAAGCCGTATCATATAGCGCGTTCGAGTGGAAATTCAAATGATCGTTTAATAAATGCTCAAGACATAATTTATTTGCCTTATAAATTTCGAATTCCTCAGCGGCATCCATATAATGGCTTTTTTTACAAACATGTAAAAGTGTAAGATTTGTAACCAGGTTTGTGTAATTATGGTTACTACCATTAAATGTCGGCCAAAATTAGATTTTGTTTGACCTAGATCTTTTTTAGGTACATGTTCTTTAAGTCGTTGTATAAACGATCTCCCCGTCTGGCCTATATAAAAGCACTTACAATCACTACACTTAATTTTGTAAATGCCCGTTTTTTCTTCCAGTGGTCTAATAATTTTAGGGCGAAGCAATTTATGTATGTTGTTGTTCGTGCGAAATGTGACCACCATTTTCAATTTCTTAAGTGTATTGGTGACGATTTGAGGAAGGATAGTGCCATAATCGTTTACTATGTATTTTAGTTTAGTTTTATTTTCTAGGCGCTTTTTCTGTTTGTTGTGGTGTTTCTTAAGTAACCTGTCTATCAGTGAACCGTTGTATCCATTGCGTGTTGCTATATATTTTATAATGTTCAATTCCCTATGGAAGTCAATGGCTTCCATTGGTATTGTTACTAATCTATGGATAAAACTATTGTATGTAGCCATTTTTTGTGAATTAGGATGGTGTGTATAAACGTATGTGTTGCTTTTGTGGAGCCAAGTCAGCTGACTTGGCATTGCCAGTATCAATCCTGATACTTTTTGATCACACCTCGTACATATACATGTCAGCTGTTGAGATTCTGTTAAGTGTGAAAATTATATAGACTATATGTATAACACTCTCCAAGACTGGAGCAGCAACGTATAGAAATTATATTGCCGCAAAATCGTATGCACGCAGGCAGACAACGACTGCGCCCTGCAGATTAGAAAGTTGTTGCTTTGTTTACACAGCGGTCCATGAGACAATGGAAACCTTTCGACTCCGCAGAACAAACAAACCTGTTTCATCGAACCTGTTACAAAGATTTTAATTAACCTGGATAATCTCTAATCGAAACATTTCGATGCACTATCGATCCTGTGTGTGTTGTATTTCCCTGTTATGTAAATTTTATACGGTCTTTTGATGCCTACGTCACGCGTTTTCACGTTCCGTTTCGTCACGTTTTGTCGTAAATTGTTAGCTCACTTAATTATTTGTATTATTATTACTTAAACATCTTTTAATTATCACCATAATCATTTTCAGCAAGGATTAAACCAAAAACGGTTTGTTTCGGTCTCAAGCAGATAGACCGAAATCTGGTCACTAACGCTTTTTGGGACACGTGACAGCTCTCCGTCTTTTGGCTTGTAATTCCATATTTGTTTGGAGATGCGGCAGTCATCCATTTGTTTAAGATGTTCCAACCGTTTTAGCCGATATTGGACAATCATATCAAGTATATTCGTAATATTCAGCTCCTGCCGTACATCGACATTTCTTTTACGATCTTCAAGAGTATATCTTCTCCAAGAAATCTCATTTCGCCCGCTTGAATACGACAGGCCTGGACTTCGTTAAAATCAAATTCTCAGACCCACAGGGAAGTGTGGGGAGGGTTATCCCCTTGCATAAGTTCGGGCGTGTTTTTCTTCCTCATTTACTTTAGAGTTCTCCTGATGGTCCTACACATATGGTTAAACTTGTGCAACTTCTTCACCACGTGATTGTTTGTAATGTAAGATACATTGAGTCCAGATATTAAAAATTAGTGGCTTGTTCCAAAACAGTATCATTTACAACAATTTTTGCTCGTATGGGGTCAGCTCCATGAAAAGCCGTCGTCTCGGTCTTCAATGTGGAGATCTGCAATCCGAAATCCGTGCAGATTTAACTCAACTAGTTTTATTTTGTTGCGTATTATTAAACGCGTATCGTTACCATACATTTAAATTGTTAATGAAACTCTTCAGAGTCACTTTTACACTTTGCTGTTCCAAACAAGATTTTTTTGTAACAGCCTTGCCGTACACCGACACCGTTTCCGCGATCTAGGAGAGTATATCCTGCCACGTGCCTGAGAAATCTCATTTCGGCCGTTTGAATACGATTGGCGTGGGATTTCGCTAAAGTCTATATTTTATTAATCCACTTTTTAATCCATTTCCACGGTACGTCATCTACACAAATATTAAAAAGTATCGGAGATAGGCGACACTCTTGTCTTACAATCTAAATTAACTGATTATCTTATAATTTCATTCCCGGCTATACATATCTTCATGTCGTTATACATACTTTTAATAACTTCTTTTAAATGTTGTAGGATACACCTTTGTAATATACTTCGTGGTTTGTCTCTATATACTCTACAAAAGCTTTTCTACAATCAACAGCCAGTAGCCTATATGGGTTTCATTATTAAATCCATTAATAATTATTAATATTAATCGGTTATTTGGTTAATTGGTTATTATAACCAATCGGTTGAAATTATTCTGTGCTTTTCAATTAACTGTTTAATTATAAATATGTTATCTGCATGTAAATATGTAAGCTTCCTCTTCTAAATCCCGATTGCTCCTCTAGTATG
Organism: Magicicada septendecula; assembly: GCA_034769895.1. Taxonomy (NCBI): domain Eukaryota; kingdom Metazoa; phylum Arthropoda; class Insecta; order Hemiptera; family Cicadidae; genus Magicicada; species Magicicada septendecula. Next base: position 57,334,665 of record CM068375.1, on the reverse strand, counting down.
ATATGTAATATTTGCTGGTCTATGTGTTTCTCACCTTAGAGTGTTTCTTACATTCTGTGTTAAGTAATGCTTCTAGAATTTTCACAATTTGTCTATAATTTCTACTCAATTTACACAATTTCTACAATTTTCCCTTTTTTGTATATATTGGAATTATCTTCGGAAAGAGACAAGCCTTAAATATTATAAACCAATGGCAGTGCCTGTTTTGCTATATGGATCTGAAACATGTGTTCCAATAAAGAAGATTAAAAGCCAGATTCAAACTTCGGAAATGAAAGTTCTGAGAAGAACAAAGGGTTGCATGAGACAGGTTCGTTTGCGCAATGCGGTTATTAGAGAAGAGCTACAGGTATTCTCCATAAATGATAAGATCCAGACATATCGCATGGAATGGTTACAGCATCTGGACAGAATGGAAGACGACTACCTAAGGTTGCGTTTCAATGTAGACCTTTTGCTACAAGAGATGTAGGAAGACAGAGAGTGAGATGGAGAGATACCCTGTGAAGACGGGACAGGCAAAGAGCCTACTCCGTGGGGTGAATAAGAAGAAGACTTTCCATTCACAAGGTAGTTCTTCCTTCTCCAGGAAACTTTAAAAATCTTTATTTAACATTATCGAGACACATTTGAACATTTCTGTGTTTATTCCCTCTAGACCACTTCAAGTCTTCCTCTAGTTCTAGTTTTTCTATTTTATCTATTGTAAAATCTTGAGTCATCTCGGTATAATTTCCCTCTTCTCTCCCCTCTTCATTTATCAAACCATTTCCTTTTGTCCACAAATAGTATTTTAGCACTCATAATAACTTCAATTCATAGGCTATCACGGCCGGAGTTATTAATAAAAGAATTTATATCCGGACTGTTGAGCCGTGGTCGATTGATTTGATCTATAATTATCTAAACGTTTAGGCCACTCACTGGAGACCTTACTCATTAAAAGAGAGTTTACAAAATGTTCAACAAAGGGTAGACAGCCGAACCTATCCCTGATAGAGGAGTGCTTTCACCTCGGTCAAGGGTACATTCGACTGTCCGCCCTTTGTCACTGAAGAAGGCCTCCGTTGGGTGGCCGAAACGTTTAGACAATGACAGATCCAAGCTATCGACCACGGCCCGGACATAAATTCTTTTATTAATAACTTCATTGCTTACATCATACATACATCCTCGGCGCTACAGCCCAGTCCGGGCCCGGGCCTCCATAATAAATCGTCCCCACTGGTCTCTACTCCCAGCCAATGTCCACCAGTTTGCTGCACCCAGCCTCACTGCCTCCTTATCAACCTGATCCAGCCATCTTGTACGCGGTCTTCCCCTCCTTCTCCTTCCCATCGGCAAATAATTCATGATTTTTTTGGGGATTCTATCCTCCGCCATTCTCTGCACATGTCCGGCCCAACGCAATCTGTTAATTTGTATGAATTGCACGATCGGAAGATCTTTAAACCTTCCGTACAACTCTTGATTATGCAGTCGCCTGCAAATCTCGTTTTCCTTCACAGGGCCATAGATTCTCCTCAGTAGGCTACCATCCTCTCAAACACGGCTAGTTTCTGCTCATCTAGTTTTTTTAGCACCCAGCAGTCCGAGCCATACATCAGAACTGGTCTGATCAAGGTCGTGTAACTTCAGTGGTTGCGTTATCTTTTTCCTCTTAGTTACTCTTACAAATCTACATTATCTTCAATTGTAGAAATATAATTGTAACGCGCGTGACAAGCAAGACAAACATGTGACGACAGCATATAATTCTACACGTATGTTGTTTCCTATTAGACCGTCAGTACGGTCGGACTAATTTATTTTCCTTGTCAGAACGCAGCGTTGACAGGGAGAGAAAGTCTGTTGCAGTCGGCGAATGTCAACGCACAGCGTGAATGTAAACTTTCAAAAACCAAAAGAAACGCAACAACAGACGCGGACATTAATATTTATGAAAGCCCTGACGAGAATGTCAAGTTACCGGGGGAACAATGTCCATAAATAAAGATGTCCCTACTACAATATGTATTAGCTCGCACGCAAGTGTCTGGTTTTCGTATCGTGTCCGTCAGAGTATAAATACGACGGGCGGTCAGAAAGTTAGTTGTACTACCGTTAAAAAAAAGACAATATACGGGGGTCATTCAATCATTCATCATCCCACAGCCCACAGTGGACCTCAGCGTCCCTCAAGATTTTCCTCCAGACTTCCCTTATCCTTAGCGCCAATGTCCACCAATTTTTCCCTCCAAGTAACTTCACATCTTCTAGGATTCCATCAATCCATTGTAGTCTTGGTCTTCCACATCCTCTCGTTCTTCTGGTGTGGATTTCATAATCCTTTTAAGAACATCCTCCTCATTCGTTCCATGTACTTGTCCTCCCCATCTCAGCCTGGCTGTCCTAATTGATGTCACTCATAGAGCTCTCTGTTGTACCTTATTCTCCGCTCGCCACCTCCCTAATGGGTCCATAAATTTTCCTAAGGTCACACTCAATGATTAAAGAGACAAACAGCTGTAGGAAAACGGTTGGTTGGTGGAGTACGATAGTTTCAGCCCTGAACGTTGGAATTCCTGTCATGAGTTCTGGTCAGCTGTTTGTTTATAACCTCAAATTCTTGTGTAACGGGCGCGAGTCCTCTTGAAATTCAGAATTAGTTGAACAACGTGCAGTGATCTGTTTTGTGCTTTCTAAAGGTGAAACCCCGACTAAACGTTACTCTCGTATGACTAAAAACTACGGAAAAAGCTGTACGAACCACGTCGCAAAAACCACCCACGCAGAAAAAATGGTCGAAATGTTCTGCGACTGACTATCACCGTTCTGGACATCCAGCTGAGGTTTTAACTTATTTTTTTTAAATTTTTGTTTAATATCAACGAGCAATAAACAGTACATACTACTCGGTATGCTTATCAATAAAGTAAAGCTTGTAGTGATGCGGAAACATTCTGGATTTCTGCGCAAAGGCGTCATTCTCCTTCATGATAACTCCTATCTACATACAGCTCAGTTAACACGTGAAACCATCAAAAAATTGGGTTGGGAAAGACTCTATCTCACCCTCCCTTTAGTTCAGACTTGTTTTCAACTGATTTGCACTTGTTTTGTACACTAAAGGAGGCGTTACATAGTACCAAGTTCTATGACAACGCCGAAGTCAAAGAAAATGTCCTAAAAAAGGGTTCTACATCAACATAAAAATATCTTTGCAGAGGTATAATAAAGCTTATTCAGAGAGGGGGAAATTGTATTAATGTTTCTGGGAATTGTGTTGGAAAGTAACAAAAATTGTTATACTCATTAAATAAACCGTTTGAAGGTATACTTTTCTAAAAAGTTGCTAACACATATCGTAGCCGGTACCATCGCTGAAAACGTTTCGTCCAACATCCGATAAAATTTGTTCGTTTGGATTCGGATCAAGATTCGCTGCAGCCTGCGTAGATGTTTGTAATTTTTTCAATATTGTTTTTGATGCTCTGGCGTCCAAAAGCAATGAAATTTCAAAAACTAAATACGTTATTCGCATTACTGATTAAAATTCTCTGCAATATGATTCTCCACATTGATTTTTGCGATTTTAAAAAAATGTTCACCCGCACCCTCTATTTTTCGCGAGATCAATCTCAAAAACGATAGGAGTATGTAACGTTAAGAGTATAGTTGTACTTACCAAGTGTTACAAAAACCGGGTGATACAGTCAGAAGTTAACGTGAACCCTTGTTTCCACCAGCTAGCGTTGTGCTCAACAATGTTGAGGACATTGTTGCAGTCCGACACACCAATGTTACAGAACGTTGGCTGTTTCCATGCCACGACCATGTTGGGGACTTTGTTGCAGTCCGACACAACAATGTTATAGAACGTTGGCTGTTTCCATGCCGCAACCATGTTGGGGGACTTTGTTGCAGTCCGACACAAGAATGTTACAGAACGTTGGCTGTTTCCATGCTGCAACCATGGATGCCGATACTGTGCTGCTGCTGCTGCTGCTGTTGCATTCTATGAAACATAAACTCTCTCGTTGGTAAATTTGATGTTTCTTGGCTAAACCAGCTAGTGAGAGTGCCTATGATTCGCTAGCGAGAGACTTTGCAACTTCCAAGTGGCCACGAAGATTTATGACATTTACGGACTTTGAATACCTTTGGATACGGACTTTGCACTTTTCTTTCAACATCGACCACTGGTCAACTTATTGCACTTTAAATTGTGTATATATTGTCACTTCTACTATTCAATTTGTGCACACCACTATAAAAAAATTATTCTGATTAGCATCATAATCAGACTGATGATGAGCTGTGAACCTTGAAAGCGGTAATCGGAATACTTTTTCTGTAGTGGTGTCCAACAGTGTTAATTCTGTTTGTGATTATAACCACAAACACAACTTTATTAATTAAATATTCAGTTTTGTGTTTACTGTTATTAATTATATCACATTTCCTTTTTCATATTACTGGTTTCCAACTTCGTCGTGCTTATTTGCTAAACCCTTAGCTGTCATGCTTCGGACGACGCCTTTCAGTGTCTCCACCATTGTCAAGTCCTAAACCACGACAAACAAATATACCACCGGAAACTGTATATCTAGGGATTTGACGGTAAAACTACCCAAGTATTAATTATGTTTCAAGATATTTCAAAAACTGCTTTTCTATTTTTCTTTTTACTTTTTAACAACTATGCGCCATTAAAAACTCTGTTAATAATAAAAATTAACCTTGAAAATCAGTTTTATGATTTATCATTGCACTTGAAAACCTTAAATTTTCAGTTTTCCATAAATTCACAAGAGTGGACTTGGGTGATTTACCACTTTATATACCCGTGAATCCGCATTCACGATCGGTCAATTCCTAAACAACCCCACTATACTCCTTACGTTTTCGGAAGGCACCTAAGAGATTAGGAGACCCTCGCCCACCAACGCGCACTCACACACACACACGCGACCAGTTTGACCTGCCTCTAATGGCGCTTCGATGAGTCACCTACTAGGCATTGAACGACAAAACTATGAAAATTTGTATTCTAGATTTTACATAAGTTATGATACATTTTTTGGATTCTGTATTCAATTTCCTTCAAAATGGGTCCAAACACAAAATAATTACGACATTTATGACCTTTAAAAAGACGCCAAACACTATTGTACGTGTTAGCTTTAACATGCCACAATTATTGTGGGTTTGGACGCATTCTCTTGATTTTTTATAGAGATTACATTTTAATAAGGTTATTTGAATAAAATAAGAAATAATAAAACAGGCATTATATTGACTAATTATTTAAATTAAATAATACTAAATTAAATTAAAATAAATTTAATTAATTAATAATAGAAATTTATAATTACACGGGTAAACAGAATCGTTGTTCTGGAATTCAGAAAACAAATGGAAAGAAAGAAAAAAGACTCAATTTTAAAAAAGAAAAATGAGTAGTTTGTATTTTACTCTGAAAGTGACAGTGACAGTGATTTTGAAGATGACTCAGACCAAGACATTGGATGCTACCCGCTTGGATAAAGTTTTATAAAGGTGTGAATTGTGATGTATGTGAACTAATCGTTTCTCGATATTTTATGCATATTTAATGACAGACTGTTTTAAATGTATATTGAAATATAGTTGGTATTTTTAATTTAGAAATTGGTTAAAATAGATAATAATAATAATTCCTAAGACGGGTTTAAATAAATAAAAACGCCGAATTAAGTTTGTTGTTGTTGTATGTTTCAAATGATATGATCGTATGTGTTATCGTAGAATTTTTTATTTGTTGTAATTTCTATTTGAGAGAGAATGTTTCAAAAAGAGAGTGCATTTTTATTTTTTTACTTATTTATTTTTGTTATTTATATGTTGTATGAAATGTAGATATTATTTTGACTTTTTATATTTATAACATTAAGAAAAATATTCAAAAGTTCTTTGTATATATCAGGAATGGAAAGGTAAAGTTTATAATTTTTTTAATCCAGGCTTAACGTAAAATAAAATGTTCTTATTGTATGTTGTATATGCATAGTATGTACACTGATACTTGAAATAATCCTAAATTATAATGTACAGTACTTATTTTAAACTATGGGATCTCAGTATTATTTTTTTTATTATGGGTGAAAATATGTAAATAGAATGACTTTCCCGATATTTTAAAAAGTTACATCATGCCTCCAAAACAAAATCAATGTACGTTAATAAATTTATTTTAGAGTGATTTAGTTATGTGTTTGCTTTAAAAAACCTAAAATACCCATATTTTTATCGCAATGATTTATTGTTTAGGCTTATTTTTCACACAATACCACGGATATTACAAAATGTATGGTTTATTCAAATAAACCTAGAATACAAAATTTCATAGTTTTGTCGTTCAATGACTAGTAGGTGACTCATCGAAGCGCCATTAGAGGCAGGTCAAACTGGTCGCGCGCGTGTGTGTGAGTGCGCGTTGGTGGGCGAGGGTCTCCTAATCTCTTAGGTGCCTTCCGAAAACGTAAGGAGTATAGTCGCTCCCTATTGGCTCAGCCCCTTCTGCCTTCCTATTGGCTATCCTACCAGAGAAGTAAGGAGTGATAATTAGAGTTTTTGCGAACTGACCAATCGTGAAGGCGGATTCACGGATATAATATACGGGTCCCAGTGGTATATTTGTTTGTCGTGGTTTAGGACTTGATAATGGTGGAGACACTGAAAAGCCTCGTCCGGAGCATGACAGGTATGAGTTTAGCAAGTAAGGATGACGAAGTCGGAATTTCGGAGGCTGCTACTTCAAATAATAAGATGAACAATATTAATTATGAATTAATTGAACAACTTCGTCTTTACTCCATTCCATAACTTTAACTTATGAAAAACCTTAAATCAATGAACTATAAGCACAAACCATAGACCGTATAAAGACGCCACCAATCATAACTTCAAATTAAAACATTTTTAACAACAAGAAAGCCTGCGCTCAAGGCTACTGAAAACTTGCCTCCAGCAATATGTTGCCCCAGCAAATAGTACCGTTTCCATCGTGTTGGCAACAACGTTGTTGGAGACAAGCTTTGATGTTCTAAAAAGCCTCCCAACACTTTTCTGGCGTTTCCACATATACAGTATCCGAACACTGCTGCCAACTTTGTTGGGGGAAAATTTGTATGTGTGGAAACGGGGCTTGAGACATACTATAAACAGACAGGTAGACTGACAGACAAACGCTAAACGGTCTTGTAAAAACTGAGACTCGCTCCGTTTGTTCAGTTAGAAACCATTATCACTCCAATATAGTCAACAGTACATACGATTCACATTCATACTAACAGTCGACATTGACACGGGACCGTGTCATACATAGAACCTTGGCAGGTATCGAAAGAGAGTGTGCTGTGCTGCACGCGTTTTGTATATCGCTCCTGTGACAGCCTTGTCCTTCTTGTCCGTAATATTACTGAGCATTGTGTTTCGCTTAATGCGGAAGGCTTATTGCTGGCTTATATCGGAAAAGAACTTAGATTTGTTTTTTACAGAATATTCTCAAGGATAACTGGTATTACTTCTATAATGCACGCACGTACACAAAGTGTAGCGTTACTTTTACCACGGTGACGCGCATGCGTCCGTAACGGTAGCGGTAGCGTGTATGGGAATCGGACGCGTGGGCTACATAAAATAGGCCAGTTACGAAAAGAAGATAAAACGGGTTGTAGCCTACCTTTATTTTCGAATGGATGTCAAACCTCGCCGTGGCAATGCTAACGCGTTTGTTACTAAAAATTTAGAAAAATTCTGTATAAATCAAATATGAAAAATGATGAATGATGACAAATTTATTGAATTCGGTCAGTCAACTGGACACTGTTTTGAAATGTTTGTGTCAACGTTTCGACATATTTTATTTTCATCTCCAAGACCTATTAAATGGGTAGTACGCAGAATGATTATAAGTTACATCATGTATGTATGCGTGAATGTGTGTGTGTGTTTTGTACAGCGTATGTACTAGTATGAACAATTCCGCCGTCAGTATTTAAAATTTCACTACGTAGAACCAGTGGCGTATCTGGAGTTTTGTCTGAAGGGGTCCGGTTTCGGTTTCATACAAAAGAAGAAACAAGTTAAAACTATTCAACATTACTATCTTTAAAGTGGTTGAAGAGCGTGTGATAACATCCTGAAATCAATCCCATTAAAAAGAACGGCAATAACAATATGCGTAATTGAAACGTTGTTTAGAAGATACTTATTGACTGAATTGATTTACCTATACAGTATTTCATATTTCAAACATATACGCAAATGCTATGCAATAAAACTGTTTGTATACCGGTATTTAAAAAAAAAGTTACTACTATATTAGCGTATACAGCTGAGAAAATAATTAAATAACCTAAAAATTAAGAGAATTACAAAATTCGTCAACTTTTTTACCCTAGGGGGTCCGGACCCGTTCCCCCCCCCCCGTAAATACGTCTGTTTATACTTTGTACTGGTTTATCAGCTGTAAACGGTCCACCACCGTATACGGCACACGCGGATGACGTCACGCGTTTATCAAACGTTGCAGCCGGCCAGCACCGCCGACTGCAAGCCAGTTTAGTTCAGTTTATAACACGACTCCGAGCGCAACTCTCGTAAAACACTTCTCTTACAGCCGCGGCTTCTGGCTATTTTTTAGCATGCATTTATAATATTTCATTTCATTCAACTACCTGCGTCCATCTACGATGGACCACGATTTCATTCAAAATTAATTTCGGGCGTTATTGCCTCAAATGCATCCGCACGTGCCGATCGTAATTAACAATCAGATTTTTTCAATAAACGAATGTTAAACATCTTTAATACAGTCCACTTCTTTCTAACAAACAATCCAGCCTTCCTCATTAGCGTCTTTGGAATAACTCACGATTATTCAAGAGCTTCCAAACCGCATCATTTTTGGTCCCACCGGACCGGATTTCATATTTTCAGGCCAAAAACGACATCATTTTTGGTCCAACCAGGCAGGATTTCACATTTTCGGGCCCAAAAAACTACATCATTTTTGGTCCCCACGGCACAGATTTCTCATATCTGAGTACACAAGCGACAGCATTTATTTATACACATCATTTCTGGAAAAACCAATCTGAAGTTAATCACGCCCTACGGGCATCATTTTCGTCCTGAGCGACACCATTATTGTGAATCACGTCGCAGTCATCTCGACAAGATTCAGCCAAGCAGTAGACCAGACGCGACGGGACGAAACAGGACAACATTTTCGAGATTCCACAGCTTTAATTGATGGAAGGTACAACATGAGGCATCGGCTGACCGGCAGAGACAGGAGGTGTAGCAGCTCCAAACGGGATCGAAGCCAGCTTCATCACGAATGGATCGACGGCCACGTGACTATAAACTTTACTTATATTTGATTTTTAATAATATTTCACTCAGTGGGTATTTTTTGACACATTTATATAAACAAATACCTCATTACACAATACAAATTAATAAATGGTTGGCAGCTCATTATCAGTCAGAACTTTAAAGATAAAGATATACTTTGTAACCATTTAGATTCATAATTTCAATAATTTAACTGCCAACAAGTTTGATTAGTTAGAGAGAGTAAGTTTATGTTCAAAACAACGATCGCTAGCTACCGAAACGTATTTAAACTCATTCAAAATCAAGTTTGTGGTTCACATGCTCTATGCTCAATTGCTTTCTAAATATTTTTCCCTTTTTATCTTAAACTATAATAATGGCCGATGTAAGGGCTCTAATAAAAAAACGAGGCACAATTAAGGCCTCAATATCCCGAGTAAATACCTTCGCGGATAACTTCGATTTGTTAAACAGCGATCCCCATGCGCTAAAAATAAAACTGCGTCATTTGATGGAATTATCCACCAAATATGACGAGATTCAGTCACAAATCGAGGCTGAGGAAGCAGACGTTGCGTTAACGAGTGATAGAGTGCAAACGGAGGACCATCTCTGTACTATAGAATGTAAATTGCAACACCTGCTAGAGCAAGCTGAGCATATGAACCAAAAACCAGTAATTAATGCTGAAGGTAAACAGCCTAAAACACCCCCCATTCAATTGGAACCAATAAAATTACCACGGTTTGAGGGTAGTATTGTGGAATGGCAACATTATTACCATATTTTTATGGAACTAATTCATGTCAGAGCAGATCTGACAGATATACAGAAACTTCATTATTTGCACTCGTCATTACATGGCGAGGCGCTTAACGTAATAAAATCGTTGCCCATAACACATGAGAATTATGCGGTGGCTATCGATCTGTTGAGGAATAGATATGATAGTAAGCTGATTGTTTCCGCTCACCACGTGTGGAATGTCCTAGACGTACCATTAGTTCAGCAGGAATCTCAAGTTAGCATATCGCAATTTATTGATCAAATCTCTGCAAATATAAACGCTTTAAATAATCTCAAACTGCCAGTCAACACGTTTGAAATTATTGTCGTAAATTATTTAGCCAAAAAACTTGACAATTACACTTTACGTTTGTGGAAAGAGAGTTTATCGGAGCATAAATTCCCTGATTTTAATAATTTTATAAATTTTCTAAATTCACGTAGGAAATTATTGCAAAATCTCGATAACGCGACTAGCCCAACGAGCAGGTTGAACAAAAGCGATAAGTCTCCTTATCGCAAGGCAGTTAAACAGATAAGCACTCCAAAGGGCGCATTCCACTCACATATTAGAAACAATTTATGCAGGCTGTGTAACGGTGTACATAGACTTAGCGATTGCCCACAATTTACATCGCTGTCTATCCCTGATAGAAAAAACGCGTTAATAAAAAACAAACTTTGCTTAAACTGCCTCCGTTCGGGACACGAGGGTTCAAAATGTCCCTCAAAATTCTCATGTAAAAAATGTTCTAGGCGTCACCACACCACGATTCATGTCCCCAACAGGGACGTAACTTCTGTTAACAACCAGTGTTCACTGAAATCACAGACCAATAAATCGGTATTGCTATCTACCGCCGTCTGTATGACATACAATAAAGTCGGCAAAAAATTTCCCGTTAGGATATTACTGGATTCCGGTTCTCAAGCGAACTTTTGCACAATGGATTTCGCCCGCAGGATGGGCCTCCAATTGGTTAAGTCGCAACTGCCCATCACGGGTATAAACAACTCGCTTTCCCAGGCTGACTTCAGTACTAATGTAAGGCTACATTCACGCTATAAACCCTTCACGTTAAACGTACATTGTGCCGTATTACCCAGTATAACTAATAATTTACCGGCGGAGTCGTTCAATCTTGCCTCTTTAAATTTACCCAAGCGCATATTCTTGGCGGATCCACACCTACATTGCTCGTCGCAAGTCGATATATTAATCGGCGCTCAATATTTTCTCCAATTAATTGAACCTGTGAAATATACGCGCGGACCACACTTTCCTATAATTCAGGAAACCAAGTTAGGATTTATTTTGGCCGGTGACTTACCATTCAACGTCGATATGACTAAAACGGTTTCTTCATTTATGGTCTGTAGGGATGATAATCAGGTTTCCTCGCAACTAAAGGAATTTTGGAAGTTGGAGGAGATCTCTAGTCGCGAAGCCCGATCTGAGGACTCGCCGTGTGAAAGGCATTTCGTGGAAAACACTAGCCGCAATCGCGACGGGAGATTCGTGGTAGCCCTGCCCCGCAGATCTGATAAATCTTATTTGGGAGATTCTCTCCGCGGAGCCATACGCAGATTCCAATCGTTAGAATTCAAATTCAAGCAGAACCCTACCCTTTATAAGGATTATAGTGAGTTCATGAGTGACTACTTAAGACTTGGCCACATGCCGCCGCTTAATGAATACGATCAGTCGCTTGACAGGTCAGAGATCTTTTATCTGCCCCATCACGCAGTCTTCAAAGACTCTAGCTTAACCACTAAATTGCGCGTGGTATTTGACGCATCCGCTAAAACCACCAATAATTTGTCCCTTAACGATACTTTAATGGTCGGTCCTACGATCCAGCAGGATCTGTTTTCGATAATGGTTCGGTTCCGCACCCACCGATACGTACTTATTGCGGACATTGAAAAGATGTATCGCCAGATCATTGTTAATCCTAAGGATTCAAACTTGCAACGCATTGTTTGGCGTTTTGCACCGCATAAGGAATTGCGACATTAAGCGTTAAGGACGGTTACATATGACACTGCTAGTGCCTCCTTCCTTGCTACGCGTTGTCTGGCTCAAATAGCATATGAAAATAAATCCGACTACCCTACAGCTGCTAAGGCCATAGCAAATGACTTTTACGTAGACGATCTCATAACGGGTTCGGATGATCCGAACGGCTTAGCTGAAATGAAATGCGAGATCGAGAAGTTGTTGAGGAGGTATGGTTTTTCGTTACATAAATGGTTCTCTAACCACCATAAGATTATGACTCTTCGCGCCCAAGTAACCCGTGACTTCAGCAAGGGTCAAAACGTGCGTACCTTGGGCATACAATGGAATGTTGAGGGGGATAACTTTTTATACACCGTTAGGGGTGATGACAATTTAACCGCTTTCAACAAGAGAAGCGTGTTGTCAATCATCGCCGGGATCTATGATCCACTAGGTCTAATCGCTCCCATCACATTTTGCTGCAAGCATTTCGTGCAGCAGTTGTGGTTGGCGGGCACTGATTGGGACGAACCCTTGTCTGGGTCATTAGCCAATCAATGGTTGGAATTATACGCTCAATTAGTCTCCGACACTCATTTTGAGATTACGAGGTCGGTTAAGAGTTCGAACAGTTACCCAGTTAGTTCATTGCAGCTGCACGGATTCGCCGACGCTTCGGCTAAAGGTTACGCGTGTTGCATTTATGTGCGGGCGGTCTATTCGAACGGCGCCATATCATCAAACTTGTTGTGTGCTAAATCTAGGGTCGCTCCGCTGAAACAGATAACGCTTCCTACACTTGAACTTTATGCTTGTTTATTGTTGGCTCAATTAACCTCCAAGGTTTTAAATGCCGTCGATTACAATTTTGACGGACTATATCTTTATTCGGATTCGATGATAGCGTTGTACTGGATATATCAGCAATCTTCCCGCTGGAAGGTATTTGTGGCCAACCGTGTCGCGGAAATACAGCGTCTTGTTAGCAGCAGGGGAATTTGGCGTCATGTAGTATCAAATGACAACCCTGCCGACGTTTTATCGCGCGGTTGCCTCCCTCGTAGTTTGCACTGTCATACTCAATGGTGGCATGGTCCCTCCTGGTTGGCTCGTGATGCGGCCTCATGGCCGGTCAGCGCGTTCGACATTAATACTCCCTGTACTTTTCCCGACATTGAAGAGGAACGTCGCAAGCAGGCTCAAACCTCACTAATTGTCGCGTCCTCAACACATAGTTACATTGAAAATTATTCATCTCTTACGAGGCTTATTCGCGTCTTCGCATATTGCCGTCGATTTTTTCGCAATTCTAGGCCTGCGGTGGTTGATAGAGACACGTCCTTTTTGTCGGCTCAAGAATTGTCTGACACGCTCTTGATTTTTGTCCGGCAATCACAGAAGTTGCATTTCGACGTGGAGGTTAGGGAACTTGAGGCACACCGGTGCCTTCCACGCAGTAGTAAAATTCTTGCTCTCAACCCATTCCTGGATAAATCAGGCATTTTAAGAGTGGGTGGTCGCTTGCAATTCTCCCCACTTAGCTACGAGACTAAACACCAAATAATTTTGCACCCGCACTCTCATCTCACGAGATTAATAATTGAATACGAACACATCCGTTTGTTGCACGCTGGAGTGCAATCAACTCAAGCTTCGCTTAGGCGTAAGTATTGGATCATACACGATAAGTCCTATATCCGCTCAGTGATACATAAGTGTGTCACTTGTTTTCGTTTCCGGGCTAAAGGCGCGAATCAATTACTCGGTCAATTACCCTCTTCTAGGGTCACGCCGTCAAGGCCATTCTCACAGTCGGCCGTGGATTACGCCGGTCCTGTGCTTTTGCGCCATGGCGGGCAGCGCTCTAAGTCCACGACCAAGGCATATATCGCTCTATTTATATGCATGTGTACTAGGGCCATCCATTTAGAATTGGTGTCGGATCTCACTTCCAACGCCTTTATAGCGGCTTTAAAAAGGTTCATATCGCGCAGAGGTATTCCCGCGCAAATATTGTCGGATAATGGCACGAATTTTCGTCGTGCCAACCACACGTTGCATGATTGGTACAAATTTTTAACCTCCAAGGAAGTTGAGCAATCTTCTCTGGAGTTTTGCGGTCTCCACGGCATCAAATGGTCCTTTATCCCCCCTTCAGCCCCTCATTTCGGTGGTTTGTGGGAAAGTGGTGTAAGGAGTGTTAAATTCCATTTACGTCGCGTAATTGGCGGTACGATCTTGAATTTTGAGGAATATTCTACCCTTCTTTCTCAAATTGAGGCTTGCCTTAATTCACGCCCGTTATGCGCGGTGTCCGACGATGCTAGAGACCCTGAACCCTTAACACCCGCTCATTTTTTGGTCGGTGCTCCACTGACGGCACTTCCGGAACCCGACTATACACAAGGCAATAATACTCATTTGGGCAGATGGCTTCTGCTCCAAAAATTTACGCAGACCATCTGGAAACGGTGGTCTAGGGATTATCTGCACCAGCTGCAGCAGCGCAATAAATGGCGCACCCCATTAAAGAATTTGAACGTCGGACAACTTGTCCTCATTTTGGATGACAATTCCCCCCCTCTAGAATGGAAGCGTGGGGTAATTACCAATGTTTTTCCGGGTCAAGATTCCTTAGTACGCGTCGCAGAAGTTCGCACCGCGCTAGGTATCTTACGCCGACCCATCCACAAATTATGCCCCCTTCCGGTGGCTACACACTATTCGTATGCGTGCCATACGAGGTGTGTGTGTGTGTGTGTGTGTGTGTGAGTGAGTGCGTGTCACATTACATGGACCACGCCCGGGACATTCCCCGGGGCGAGCATACAAGTCAATTGTATCATAAGCATTGTAATATTGTTTACGTGCCGCTAACTATTACAGCAATAGTGACTGTGTCTCATATGTACTATCAATCATTATGGATGTTGTGTATTGTTAATATGTTTGTGTGATTCAAATTCTGAGAACCACAAGTGTCATTTATAGTGTCAGTTATTCTATATGTATTGTATTTTCGAAGGGTCAAACATTATGAAATTCATTGGGGTTGTTATGTCAATATCATGGGGAAATTATTGTATTTTTTATGGTGTTATCACTTGTTATTGTAATGCTTGGCAAATATCAAGGGGTATTATTTGGGAAAGATTAATACCTACTTAATTATTGTATTATTGTGCGTATTGTATTACTATTATGTTTTGAGTAATTTTAACGTCAGTAAGCCCTTGCTATTGGCGTAAGGGTCAATTTATTGTATGCTTGGTGATTGTTAATTGAATTCATATTATGTTTATTATGTCATTGCTCTCTGGCCAGTGCGCCAATTATTGTATCGCTTACGACATGTAAGTTTAATTATTATATTGTTCAATTTAACCTTTAATGTACAAAATCGTCCCGATTTTGGCGGGCAGTATGTTTAAACTTTGTACTGGTTTATCAGCTGTAAACGGTCCACCACCGTATACGGCACGCGCGGATGACGTCACGCGTTTATCAAACGTTGCAGCCGGCCAGCACCGCCGACTGCAAGCCAGTTTAGTTCAGTTTATAACACGACTCCGAGCGCAACTCTCGTAAAACACTTCTCTTACAGCCGCGGCTTCTGGCTATTTTTTAGCATGCATTTATAATATTTCATTTCATTCAACTACCTGCGTCCATCTACAATGGACCACGATTTCATTCAAAATTAATTTCGGGCGTTATTGCCTCAAATGCATCCGCACGTGCCGATCGTAATTAACAATCAGATTTTTTCAATAAACGAATGTTAAACATCTTTAATACAGTCCACTTCTTTCTAACAAACAATCCAGCCTTCCTCATTAGCGTCTTTGGAATAACTCACGATTATTCAAGAGCTTCCAAACCGCATCAACGTCCCTGCATAGAACACGGACAATGAAGTTAAATCAATGTAGCAGTGTGTAATTATTATAAAAGTGAACACACTGCCAACTGTATACTGCAGACGAGCGCCGCAAACAGGTCAGAACGTAAATCAGACGAGGCAGGCGATAGTGGAAGTGCGACCGGCACGCACGACGGCCGCAGAACCGGTTCCAGTCCCGATACCGCTATCTGTCACACCTGATTATCATAAAGTCTGCGCGCGCGAGTTGCGAAAAGTTATGACATTTTAATGTGTAAACTTTACGACCGGCGTAAAGCTGGTTTCTGTCGTTTTATGTTTTGTTTTGACTGCTTCCGATCAAACGTCACGACTCGTGGTATGCGTTACAAGTACGATAATAAAATAAATACTGGTACAGAGTTTGATAATATAACTCTGAGCAATCTGTACGTTAGGTCGGGCACACCCTACCGGAATACGTACAATGACTTAGGAGGACATCGTATTCCAGAATTTAATTTCGGTTGTTTTGTCAAAAATTTTATAAAACTGTGGCTGTCCCCACATTCCTGTGTGCTAGTGAGACATGGACGCTAGGTCCATGGGACGTGCAGAGGTTCAGACAGCCGAAATGAAATTTCTAAGTGGGACTTGTAAGATATTTTTTACGTGTGTAGGTTACTGCCCCTATCCGCACAACCTCCATCTGGAGGGGGGGGATGTAATTCGCACTTTCCGTGTCCTAGGGGGATTGGCTTCAAAGAAAAAATTAATATATATATTTTATAATTCTATTTATGAATTTCTAATTCTCCTATAGGCCTACTATCTGCTGATGCTACTTCAGTAGTTAATGTTAATTTTATACTTCAGTTTAATTTTAATATCATCCTCGCATCTTCGGACAGGCCACAGTATGTTTTTGGCTCTTCCTTGTATCCGAGACGTTTTGCAAAAGTTTTGATAACCAAAATATTTTTTCAATTAATACTAAACTTATTCCATTATTCGCTACTGAAGTTAAAGGGATATGAAGAATATAAGGGGTACAAGGGATATAAAGGATATCTTCTTTTCTGATAGTTGCTATCCTTTTCATTGTTCATTGACTATAGTACCAAGATATGTAAATTTCCTTACACGTTCAACTGGCCTTTGGTTTATATTAAGGGTGCAGTTTGTGAACTTGTTCTTAGATACAATCATTAGCTTCGTTGGTAAAGCCCCCGGTCCGGATAATGTGCAGATAGAGTTTCTTAAACCTCTTGATGACGATGGTATAAAATGGTTGAGTGCGGTATTCAACCACATATATGACACAGGAAGACTCCCACTTGATTGGCTTAAATCTGAATTCATTATAGGCTATTACCCAAAAAACCAGGAGCAAAACAATGTGATGAATATAGAACCATTAGCTTAATGAGTCACCTTCCCAAACTCTTACCCAAGACAAGAGAATATACAAAATCTGTGAAGAACAAGTATCAGCCACACAGTTTGCCTTCAGAGATGCAGTAGGTACACGAGAGGCTCTACTCAGTATTCAGGTCCTATTCCAACTATGTAGAGATGTAAACTGTGATGTTTTTGCATGTTTCATCGATTATCAGAAGGCCTTTGACCGAGTCCAGCATCAGAAAATGATGGATATCATGAAAAAATATTGGATTAGATGGATAAGACCTAAGTATAATAGCTACACTGTATTGGAACCATTCTGCAGTGGTTATAGTAGATAAAGAAAAAACTGAAGAGATACAGATTCTGCGTGGAGTGAGACAAGGATGTATAGGCCTAGTATCTCCGCTTTTATTCAACATCTACTCGGAAGGTATTTTTAGAGAAGCTTCGGTTGTATAATCGCTTATATCGTGCACGTTTAGCCAGGAAAGTCAAAATAATTAATTTCGTTATGCGCTTGTTATTAATGTTTCTACACAATTGTGAAATTAATTTTATTTTTAAATAAATCATGCTTGAGTTTATTTTCAGTAAGTTATAACTGTTCCAAATAATGTGTTTTGCAAAAGTTAGCCAACTGTTAAGTTACCGTGAAACAGGTTTCATTCCAGTTGATAATAATTATTGTTAATTGTTTCGTTTTTCTGTTGCAAGGAAACAAAATTTTTTAGTAATCCAGAGTAGAGAATCGATTCAGCGATTCTGCATTGAGCGAGCCAGTTCTTTTTTTTCCAAAGGTCGTTTTGTAGTGACTGCATTCCTATTATGTAGTGCGTAATTTTATAATAAACATCTGTGTTCGTCGTTGATGTAACTGAAGTTTGAAGACTGAAGTTTCTTTCAGATTTGTGCAAGAATATTTCGTGCTAATTATAAAAGAACAAATTTGAATTACATCATTTTAAAAACAGGCTGTATGATGATTGCAAGTTATAATATCATTAGCAGTGCATTTATCTATTATTTGACGTATTATGTCTTTGCACGAAATGTTTCACAAAACCAAAGGTAAATGATTTCACATTCATCTTTGTTTCACACAATCTTTGTTAAATCAAATTGGACTGATGTTTAATAAACAGAATAATCTTTACAACCTTGACTATAAGCTAAATCTTCAATAAACACTGTAAAGGTTAAGTAAATTAATATTTTGTTAAGTAAATTTGACGAAAAATTAAATTATGAAAATTCGGCACTGATTAAAATAAGTTAATTCACTTATTAACATAATAACTTAATACGATCAGTCTGCGTTTTACGTTATGGAATTATTTTAATATCGAATATCATATTGTCAAGAATTTCGTTTCGATATAATATCTAACATCTTTAGAATTTTAAGAAAAATTTCAACGATTTTATAATTTTGAGGACAAGCATGTAACTATTTTTAAAGTCAGCACAGAAATCGTGTGGTATTAATTTTTAAAATAATTTTCGTATTTTTAATTATTTCTGTTACTAGATATTTACAGAACGATCGTTTTAGTTGTGAGCAATTATGTTTCAAATAAACATTAAATTAAGTTTCATTAATGATCTTCACCGTTCCTACGTTATTTTCTAAGAAATTTTACTATGAGATATCGATTCCGTGGAAGCCAACAACGTAGTGGTTAGACTGATGCACTTTGACTGTTTGCGGAAAGAATATCAAGTAATCCCAGTTTTGCGTAGCAAGAAGTAATTCGTATAATTTTTTGCTGTAAGATGTGTTACATTTATTTTGTGGTAACAGTAAATTTTAACTTAGTGACATGGTTATAGTAGTGTTATTCTCACTTGTAAAGACTCTTGCAAAAGTTGAATCTGTGTAGATGAAAACAAAGCGTCAGTTATACATCTTCTTGCAGGTGAAAAAACATTTATATTTTTAAACCGTCTTCATGAAAGTCGGGCTTGTTAGTTTCAAATTGAAAGCATCATTACACATGCACATTTCACAATGCACACTGAAAGTGTACATTTTAAGGAAGTAATTTGTTATTTCATAATATAGGCTTAATATACATATTTTTTAATTTATACCTCTACTGCATAATGTTATTTCTAATCATTTACAAAATTAGCAAAAGGATAGATAAATAATATGCAACTTATTGCGAAGTACTATAGCGAAAACAATAAAAGTCCTTTATAAATGAAGTAAATAACATATAAAATAATTGGCTTACATTTAACATGCATTATAAAAATTTTATTACCAAATTTAATTTGGTAGAGGTAATAATATAGTTATTAAATATTGTTGTTATATTATTATTTCCGTACCAAATGGTTTTAAGAACAATGTATTTTCCCTGTATGTTTTGAGTTGTATACGTAACTGCGAAAAAATAATGTTCAAATCTAGATAACAAAAGTCAAAATTGCTGAGTGAATTTGCACTTATTATTAACCATTATTAGCCATTTTCTTCGCCAGAACGTTCTTTTGTTTATTTTTAATGAATTACAAATTTTATGAGTATTACGTTTTGCAAAATTTTAGCCCACATTTAAAGAATAACAAAAGAGATTTTAATCAAGTCAATAACAATTTGATAATTAATTATTTTCTGTTACTGGTAATTGTTCCGTTCTATTGTGAGAAAATAAAATTCCTTAGTGACTCAGAGTCAAGAATCGGTTCTGCAGTTCTGTATCGAGTGAATAATTTTTCATAAGTTAGTTTCCGGAGATTGTTTTCTACTATATTCGTGTTGTTTAGTGTAGAATTTTCTAATAAAAAATTCATGTTTGTAATTGACTTAAACCTGAAGTTTTTCTTATGTGTTATTATTAATATTTCACTTTATTTCCATGAGATAATGTTTGTATTACATTTTCGTTTGGTAAGAAGAAGAAGAAGCTGTATAAACATCGTTTATAATATTATTAATAATGAATTTTATCTATTATTGAACAGTGTGCAACGTTTAGAAAGAAGAGATAGAAATTTTTTGCAGTTTTTATAAAATTTAATTTAATTAATGTTAATGGACACTCAAATGCTGTAAAAATAAAATAGCGTCATCTTTTGTAGGTTGTTGCTAATCGGGTAACATAGGCTTACCAAAATGCCGTTTTTTTTTACATTACGTAATTATTAAATTATGCCATATTAGAATCCTGCATTATATTAAATTACAGAATATTTAATTTTATATAATTTAGAAAATGCCGTTCAGCTGTATAATATCATCAGAAATTTGTATTTAAACATCAGCAATTTTTTAGTGATCAGAGCAGGCAAGTAACTATTTTTAAAAATTTTACGTACGTAATAAAATGCAGAGTTATTAATTTTTTTATATTATTTTCTAATTTTTAATATATTATAACTTCTGATTACATTTTTTATACAACCATTGTAGTTGGTAAAGAAATATATTTCAACTAAATATTAAGTTTATTTAAACAATTGAAATCATGAATAGCGTTCACCGTTCCTACGTTACTTTCTAAGAAACTATAAGAGATCGATTCCGCGGAAGCCAACTGCTCTGTGTTGCAGCAAGCATTGTCCTATTTAATGGTAGTTGTATCAAGTGGCCACAGTTTAGCGCATTAAGGAAACATTCAAGTGATTCGTGTTGTAACGTGCATTATATTTTTCATCGTGTTAACAATTAATTCAGTAATACTGTTATAAAAGTGAAAAATCTCGGTTTTTTCCAGTCGAGTCTGTGTAGTTGGGAAAACAGAAAGCCTGTTTATACATCGTCTTGAAGGTAACAATCTAACAATATCTATAAAACCGCTGTTACATTCGGAAGACTCATATTGAAGGTACGCTTATGTTTAAATCGTGTTAGGCTTTTTTCCTTAAAAAAAAAAATAGTTTCATTACTGGCTCCGCCTTTAGTGTTGTAAAATCTTTGATAACTGTTCCGGGAAATTCTTTAGTCTCGTATTGGAAGAAGTTTAATTAACAATGTAATCGCGTAATTATAACCAACTGAATACCCAAGTAACCAAGTAATTAACAATGTAATCATATAATTATAACCAAGTTATAGCTAAGTAAGCAAGTAATAATTACAACCAAGTAAGTATAAGTATTGCATATTTTAATTGATACAATAATGTAGTGTATTATTTAACGGATTATATAATATATTAGCAAAATAATTACTTATGCAAGAGAATTTTTTAATTTGTAATCACTGTTTTATACCTAACGTTGTGTTTCACCGATCTAATGTGTATTCTTGGAAGTATCAGTATAAATTCTTACTTGCTAAGTAAAAGTCTGTAATAAATTACATATTGTTGTAATATATATACGGTATATTTTTCTTACTGTAGTATATATAAATATATTATTGTCTTATATTATTGTGTCTACAGAATCTTTCTTCCTCTCTCCCCCTTTCTTACACGCGCGCGCGTGTGTAATGTGTGAGGAAAAACAAATTCATAATAAAATGATCTTGTGCTTGATTGGGGGGGGGCAGGAGAGAAGAAGGGTTGAGTGTATGGGAACGTTGCTTTGGAGGAAACTTACCAAAACAAGTTGGTTGTGGGTAGGACGAGAAAACGTTCTTGATTTTTGAACTTGGAATTAAAAACCAAAAGGGTTTTCGTAAATGCTATAAGCATTAGGAGAGCACGGAAAGGTTTTGAGTCATGACATAAACTAGACGAGATAGAATACAAAGCCTCACTACCTATAATCTACCTCTACAAAGCCTTGGAGTAATTGCTCTAATTGATATGATAGGAAGGACAGAGTAGACTTGGTTTGGCTACGTCTGTACAATGGAAGATGGAAGTTACCCTGGGAGAAGAGTCACCCAGATTGAAGTGGGGAGGACAGTATTAAAGAAAGTGTAGAAAGGACTCCTCGAGAAGTGTGGTCTGGGGCTAGAGAACTGGCCGGGATAGGACAAAACGACGTGTTCTCTGCGTAACTTCGACACCTAATGGGTAATAAACTAGTATGTTCCCTGAGCTATAGAAGTTCCACACCATTTGGAACGAAGTATTTTGCTCACCATATTGAATAAATTGTGATATTACATAATTTTTGTATGAGAAAAATACAAAAATCCTAATTACTCTAGTATTTCTTTAGTAATACAATAATTTTAGAGCACACAATCATAAAATGTCCTTCTTCTTCTTCTCTTCAAGGATTAGGTTATACGAGTATAAACCTGTTCCGGCACCCACTCATCTTCGGACGACCCACGCCTCTTCTACCAATGGGTATATAGTTGTGTGCCCCTTTCGGCAATCGATCCTCTGTCATCCTTTGCAGATGATTCCACCATTGTCTTCTGTAAATTAAAATAATTTACTTCGACTTTACTTCTTATTCCTTATTCTATCCTTGCAATGTATAATTTAAAGTAATTCGAAGAAACTGAATTTCAGCACTCTGAATCTCACGCCTCACTTGTATAAATCAAAGTGGGTATTGCAATCTATATCTATAAAAATGAATGTTTGTTTCTTTCTTTGTCCCGTATGCGTTCCTATACCATTCATCCGATTGCGATGAAACTTCGGTGAGTTGTTGTGCGCACGCCCCTCAAGGTTTATGAATTTTTTTCGATGGGGTCCTTTGGGGGTTCTTGGGGTCTTCCACATCTCCTCCTAAACCACTGGACCGATTTCAACCAAACTTGGCACAAATATTTTATGCAACGGGAGAACCAACATAGGGTAGGTGTTTTTTGCGATGGGGTCGTCCGGGGGGTCCTTTGGAGTCTTAAAAAACTAACTTATTAGATCTGGTTACTATGGCAACCCAATGGAATAGATTCTGTTCTAAATATATTATCGCATTAAATTGAAGACCACGCGAACGAAGTCTTTATATATTATATATATACAAACACTTTCTTTCTTTGAGTGGCATTGCAACGCATGCCGGGTACTCGCTAGTTGTCTTATACAATTTAATCCTTGTGCTCTGTCTTGTTTTATATAATCATACAATTACGGCTAAAATTCGAAACGTTCGGATTTGGGCTACAATCCCTTTTTGTCTGACACCCAGGCTGCGTTTTCGCTTTTTTCAAATTTTTTATTTCTTTTTCCTGGTCAGGTGCCTCAAATTATAAAAATTCTGAAACTTAATATTGAAAATCCCTTTAATTTGAGACCCAACAAAAATTTTTGTGATATGAAAATTTTCACCCACTTTATGGACTTCACGTCCAAAAATTTTGAAGTTTTGAAAATCAAACACTATATCCAGAGTGCGATTAAAATTCCGTTTAATTTGATACCTCACATGGGGTTTGAGATTTTTTCAAAATTTTGACTCCTCACATTTTAGTCTCACCCTCCCCTACTTGAGGAGGGGTCAAAATCAACAGAGTTTTTGAGGGTAAAAGTGTGGACACGCATGCTAAGTTTTACAAGAATATAGGCCTAAACAGACAGACAAATCCATAATGGTTGAGTTAAAACTGAGAACTGGCTTCGGCCGATCAACAGGTTGTAAGAGCTAAAATAAAAGGACTGCCATGCCGTAGGATTTGATTGGAGCTGTCTACGACGGTATTACGTGGGATGCACATTCAACTGGATCACGTACGAGATAAATTATTCGCGAGACGATTACGTGAACGGCGCGCGCGCGCGCACACACACACACTTGATACTTAAACCTACGACCCGTACGGACGCTGAACCCTGCCTCGGGCAAACTTTTTAATATTCTCGCGTAACACACGACGAAACCTTGATCATTTGTTATTGTACTTGCATCACAGGATCGGGCAAGATATCGTTCCGAGGGGGGGGGTAGACTTTTGTCAATTGAATCACAAAATATTAAAAGAGAAGACTTCGTTAGTTGCTATTTATTTTGTTGCACTTAAGAAGGTAACTGTGGAAACGAAAGAGATACAGTTATTAAGTCTTCTGTTCCCCTACTTTTGGGGGGGATAAAAAACAACAGCGTTCTGGAGGGTAAAAGTGTGGACATGCATGTCAGGTTTTAAAAAAATTGGTTGATGCGGTCAAAAGTTGTCATGAGACAAACCCTAAAATAGATATACCTAGTCTCTACACAGTGTAAAATAAAGACATACATAGTATACAATAAAGATATGGCAGGAGTTTGTGTATTGTCCCAGCTAATCTCGAGAACCAGTGTAAGCTAATCTTGAACATTTAAGTAAAAAACTGCTGTCTGAACACTTTCATAGCTTATACCGTCTAAATCATTAAACATATATCACAATAATGTACAAAATGCATGTAGCACAAAATGTTTTACACAGAGTGACGGATTACCCATGGGTTCGCATACAAACTGAATTCTTCTTCTTCTTCTTCTTCTTCTTCTTCTTCTTCTTCTTCTTCTTCTTCTTCTTCTTCTTCTTCTTCTTCTTCTTCTTCTACTACTACTACTACTACTACTGCTACTACTATCTTCTTCTTCTTCTTCTTCTTCTTCTTCTTCTTCTTCTCCTCCTCCTCCTCCTCCTCCTACTACTACTACTACTACTACTACTACTATTACTACTACTACTTCTTCTACTTCTTCTTCCATCAGGGAGTAGGCGGATCGCCTGTTCCGGTCCAAAAAGGAAATACATCCACTTCCTAAGTCTTCCTATACTTCGACCTATAACCGTTCGGCCCCGGGGGGGGGGGGGATGATTAGTTGCGGTTGATGAATATTGTTACATGATATTTTTCCCATCATCTTATTGTGTAATTGCATAAGTAAAGATATTTACAAACTCTAGGAAAGTACCAGAAAACATAAAGTAGCTTGTTTACATGACTACTAACTATATAAGTTTTATACTAATGACTAATCATAAATAAGGTGTTAATAATTATGTTTGAACTATTAAAGGTAGGCAAACTCGAAAGACAATGTTTTACAAATACTTACCATGTTAATACTTATCACACTATGTGTGTGAAAGTTGAGATTAATTCATAAGCTCATTAATAGTTGTGTTATGTTTATAAGGGAAGTGATTAATAATAAACAATGTTTTAATCGTTGTGTTTTGAGATATTGAACTTAGTAAGTAAGGAGGACTATGTTTTGGGAACTACTTACCATGTTTTATTATGTTTATAAAAACTGGAATGGATCCATAAGTTTAATAAGAATTGTCATATGTTTCCTAATAGTTGTTAGTAATTAATTGTTTGATGTTGATAAATGATATATGTTGTAATATTATTTAAACAAATGTTAATGTTATTGGAAGGGTACAAAAATGATAATAATAGAGATCTTTGTGAAACTAGGTATGTTAGGCCTAGATAGTTAAGGAATTGGGAAAAGAGTTTACAGTAAAACTAGTATAATTAATGTCATGTTGAACTATGTTATTACTGATTGTATCTAACAGTTTTTAGTAAAGTGAAGGGAAATAAAAAAGAACTAATTATAAATAATTTTGTACAAATAGTTAAAAGTGTAAACTAGTAACTCTGGAAATATGGAAGAGAAAATAATCAAAAGTGATATCAAAACAATCAGTGTTCCATCAGAAATTCAAAGATAATAGTATCTTGAAGATCCGAGATCATATAAAAAAGTTATAACAATTTTAAGAAAATTGTATGTAAGATGTTAGAAGTTTGTTTATTTTGAGGCTCAGAGAGAACCATAGTAACTCAATATGATACAGTTTAAACCAATGAAAGCTAAGTTATAGGCCTTAGCAACAGACATGTTATAAAAATAATTAGGGATTCCATTATTAGAACTGAACGAGAAAGGTTGATATAAAAAAATAAGAGACCAATCTACAAATATTTCGAATGTAATAACAGTGCAGATAATTAAAGTTAAATCATTATACAAGATTAAATGTTTAGAAGAAAGAAGTAAACCATTATTCGAAAGAAGGAAGCCAATTAACATACGAAGAAGCAAATTCAACATATCCAGGAAGAGAAGTATTTTTGCTAATAACTAAACTGAGGAAATTACCTTAATTTCCTAAGTTTACACTTGACAAAGAAACAGTTTACACTTTTTAATTAAACTTATATTTGAACTTTCACTGGAAAAATAATTAATGAACAGTCTTATTTTCATTGTAAAAATTATTAATGTATGGTAATATAACCATTTAAAGTGTATTAAACATTGAAAATACATAGTTCAACATAACCTAAACACTGAACATTGCGAAATTAATAATACACTCTTGTTAAGACACATTGTATTTAATTCTAAGTCCATGTATTTTGGTACTTTTTCTAAGATCTTTGTAGTTTATACCGTAGTCAAAAGGATCTAACGTAAAACAGTTTTAATTGTATATTATTTAATAATTATTAAAACGTAAATATTTTGTACTCTGAGATAGGAGTAACTGCTGCCAATCTGAGCAAATTTAAAGAACAGCCGGCAAGATTTTGTGAACAATTATAATTTTCTTTTAAAAACATTTAATAAGGAGAATAAAGGATTTGAGTTCAACAACAACAGAAAAAAGGTTTTTTTTTCTTTACTTAGTCGATAATTTTATGTATATGATATTATGTACAACATATAAACGAATGTTAATTTTTTCATCAACTAGCATAGTTGGTAACACTCCCGACAAGAAAAGTATGGCACCAGATTTGAATCTGCCTTACTGAGAATTAGTAGTCATAATATTATGTTAAATAAAAGATAAAAAAAGATAGAACTTTAGAAGGAAAAAGAAACCCTTATGCTATATACAATATTCCTTACCAATTTACAAATACATTTTATTTGCAACATCTGATTGTAAATTGGCGCTCAACTAACATTACCCTGACAACATACTCATCCTTAAAATAACAGAAATTATCAAATTGCAGCAACAACTTGGGGTTTAAATAAACACATCAGAAAAAACGTATTGTAACAATATTAATTGTAACAACGTGACTCAAAACGGGGTAATGTCATTTTACTAACGGTGCATACTTACTGGTGAACAGAGACAGTGTCGGGAAGTGCTGAGCAATTAAGAACAAGTTATTACGGTGAAGTCATGACGTTAACCTTCTTGCCAAGGCTTTATTGCCAGTTTCGCTCGACCCTCTGATGTACTAATTCGTACCGTGATTTTGGCCTGTTTTATATGTTTTGGCTATTTAGATTTGGCGCGTTTGTTTACAGCAAACATTATCTATGCGTTCACAAGGAACGTGAAAACTATAATGATAATATTCTACGAACGCGATGCGACGGTCAGCCGACTCCGTTCCACGAACCAATCCGATTGGAGTAAACGTTCACAGCGTGTACCGCGCCCGCAGTCGTCTTACATATTTCGTCCGTGACTTATTATTCAGTGCGGTTAATTGGTATTCCGAACGGGGGCAGTGTTGTGCTGCGTGGACAATGTGAGCAGAGGGCATTGACTAGTATAGACTCAAACACGCACAAACTGTACAGTAACTTGGGGGTCATCGCGTGTTGTGGCCCAAGTATCTACGCACAGGATTGATTTGACTGGGGAAATTAAATTACAGGACGCTTCCCGTATTGGATAAATTAAACAAAAAAATCTAAAAATTTGTTACACATGTCTGAGACCATGGAAACCTAATAGCAAAGGGTTTTGCCATTTTTTTGTTTTGTTTTTTTAACAGATATGATTACACTCAGTGGAGTAACTATAGGAGGGATCAGAAGGATCAGTCCTCCCCTAGAAGTATTAAAATTTTCAATAAAATTCGATAATCATTTAATGTAGGCCTGTTTATAAACCAATTGTGTGTGTCAAAATAAGGCTTAAAAATAATTGTAGAAATAAAGGAATAACCTTTGTAGGTTAATAAAGTATATTTAGAGTTTTCATAATAATGGCTTAAAATACATTTACGCTAGCGTCAGAAGACGGAGGGAGAGAGTATTTTTCCTTTATATTTTTCGCCTAGGCACACTTCCTCTTACAGGGTTATCTATGTTACGACTTCTTCTTCTTCTTCTTCTTCTTCTTCTTCTTCTTCTTCTTCTTCTTCTTCTTCTTCTTCTTCTTCTTCTTCTTCTTTACGAGAGAGAGAGAGAGAGAGAGAGAGAGAGAGAGAGAGAGAGAGAGAGAGAGAGAGAGAGAGAGAGAGAGAGAGAATAATTTATTTCAAATGAATGACATGTTTTGTTTTCTGAGAAAAATATAAAATTATTGGTAGCAAATTAGGCAAGTGTCCGTCAGAATCGCCGGTCACAAGTCTTGGGGAATTGTGTTGGGTAAGCGTTGAGACCCGTCGTGAGCTTTTTTATTCTTCATTATTGTCGCTCATCGACACTCTGTCTCTTTCTTTCTGTTGCTTAAATGCGATATTGCTTCACAGAACACAGACAGACACTAATCCGCGCGACCCTTGACCGCGCCAAATAAAACTCATTAATCTCGGCGGACGGGTGTTTTCGTTAACGGTCTTTGCCCTGTGGCGGCGCGGTGCGGTAAATAGGCCGATCGCTTGAGCAACAACACTCTGTACCTCTTTGCTAATACTGTTGTTGTGCATCAAACACTACATGGGGTGAAGACAGAGACGCGTCTCTCTCTCGATTCAGCACACGTTAATCGATGTTAAACGTTTTGTAACAGCATCGGTCGGCGCTTTGTTAATCCTACGTACACTGTCGTAGGACGTCATTATGTCGTTGACATTTGGTGTTCCCGTCACCGTGTTTCGACAGATCTATCAAAACTGTGTTTTATTGCCAGCGTTAACAGTACGATGATGGTTCTGTTATTTCGTTATCATCATCGTTGTTGTCGACAGCTTCTTCTTCTTCTTCTTCTTCTTCTTCTTCTTCTTCTTCTTCTTCTTCTTCTTCTTCTTCTTCTTCTTCTTCTAGGTCGTCGTTGTTCTCCTCCTCCTCCTCCTCCCCCTCCTCCTCCTCCTCCTCCTACTTCTCCCCCGCCTCCTCCTCTTCTTCTTATTCTTATTCTTCTACTTATTCTAATTCTTATGCTTTGCCTATTTTCTAAGTAAGAAAACGATTGGGGCCAGGTTCACTGGGAGGTGGAAAGGGATCTGCAAGACACGTGAAGAAATCTAGGAACGTGACTCTCTTAAGAAGAAAACGCGCAAGCTGAGAACAGAGAAGACATAGACCGAAGAAAGAAAACTAAAGCACCGAAAACAAACGAAGAAATATTGGCCAAAGTTAAAGGTCAAGAAAAACCAGTTGTTGCTCTTCTTCTTCTTCTTCTTCTTCTTCTTCTTCTTCTTCTTCTTCTTCTTCTTCTTCTTCTTCTTCTTCTTCTTCTGCTCCTCCTCCTCCTCCTCCTTCTTCATACGCCTTGCGGCCAGTTCCGGCTTTCTCACTCCCAGCGCTTCCCAGGCCTATCGACAGACCTTCCCCATTTATTGCGGTAGACTGTTTAGGGTATTCTGTTGTTCCCCATTCTGCCAAGATGACTTCTCTACTTTTCCCTCTGTTGTAACTGGAACACTGATCTCTGGTACTCGCATTCGTTGTCTTGTGTGATTAATTGATCATCAGCAAACAGCATTATATTCAAATATATTCTATTATTTATTTTTATTTCTCGATCCACTCTGAATTTCCATTCTCTCATGTCATCAACATAGATAGATATTAAACAGTGCTGGGGATATGCTACAGTCATGGCGCACTCCCTAAGTACTGTAAATCTCCTCTGTCAAATACTCTCACCTGTAGACAATTCTACCATTGTGCAATAATATTAGCTCTTTATACTATCTATAAGATGTTTACGATAACCTTATTATAGTCCCATATAGAGGATTTGTTAACTTCATCAACCGCCTTTTGATACAAAAAAATAAATTTTATCTTTTTGATGCATAACTTAAGGCGTAAACAGTTACTAAAGATTAGATATTGTTTACAGAAGTAATGTTACGTCTGTGGAGAAACATGGTTGTTATTCCCATCCCCGAAGGCCACTTTCTCGTAAATGTGTATAATAATCAATAATCACTTGGCCACGCTTCACTCGCTTTGTATGTGAACGTGAACGCTGACATGCCTAAAGGTTAATTTCTTTTCTTTTTTTTTTGCTGATGAAATATGCGGTCTACAATTACAGCTGTCGTATAAGGTGGCTTCTGAAGAAACGACTGTAGGTAACGACGAGAATCCGGAGCAGGAGTATGAAGTTCGAGGCCTAGCAACGTCTTGTGGTAAAAATTATTTATTCATTTTAAACGTTACTTGAAGCCGTCAAGCTGTGGTGTAACTAACGGGTGGGATCAGGGGATCAATCCCTCCCCAAAACAATTCGGTACTTCCCAATAACTGTGCCCACATTCGACTATGCGATTATTGACATCGATACGTAGGGAATATCATATATAATTTATGACAAACAATAGACATCGCGAAAATTGTTTGTGTTAGTTAGAAAATAGTTTGTTGACAATTGCAATCGTTTCTCATTGTCATATTTTTTACGAAAGATGTTTCCAGCAATAACATATGTAGTTCTGACGCCAAAAGTTGACGTCGTTAGGTTAACATGCAAGCTAAAAGTACACATGGCAACCAATATGTCTTTTAAAGAATACCAACTTTCTGGGAAAACCACGTAAAAAAAAAACAGCTCGAAGTAAGGCGGGGTGGCTCTAGCCTGTTACTATGCATGTCTGCTTTCTGTGGCAGAACTCGTTTTCCACTAATACTCGGGTTTTGCATAGACCACTGGCAACCAACTAAAGAGCAACCAACTCTAAGTAAGGCGCGATGTTATACATGTCTCCCTTTTTAAGTCTTTCGCACAAAATTTGCTTCCAGCGAAGTTTTCGAGAATTTACTGAATAACATAAAAGAATATTGGCTGCCTAACAAGTAACAAATCTTGTTTTCATATTTGTTAATACGTTGTTTTTTGTTTCAATTTTAGCATTAAAAGTAATTGTGTTTTGCATGTTATATTTTCTGTCGTTATTACGGTAAAAAAATGTTGTGTTCTCTATATTAAATGTTTCTCTGTTATAAGCTTCCTAATAATGTTTCCTAATAATGGCTTTTATTTCTTTAAACTTAAAACCAAAAAACATTATTACTTAACCTCACAAACGAAAACATTACATACATTAAGAAATACAGTACAATAATTATTTACAATTAGTACACTTCTTCTTCTTCACAGCGTGGTATATCAATACTATCCCATATTCAAAACATTGAAAATGTAGTATGGTACGGGCTTATAAATAACTGTAGAAATAAAAGGGAATCATAATATTTTTGTAAACTAAAAAAAAAAATAAAGTTAAAGGTTTCCTAATAATGACACTGACTCAACATTTGATAAATAACATACCTATTTGTAGCATTTAAAAAACAATTACAAACGTGCCAGAAGACGAAGGCAGACCCTATTAATGTACTTTTATCTTTTTAGCCCAGATGCAATACCCATTACAGAGTTGTTTGTGTCATGACTCCTGTAGTCTAATAGCTCTATGGTTGAACAATCTCTTTGTACGGGAAACTAGCAGTTTCTTGAGTTAAATTTTAAAAAATGTTGAGGATTTTATTGCACGATTTTACACAAAAAAACGTACTTTAACACGAATCAGAAGTTGTTTAAAACATTCTTGCGACAACACCATTAAATTAAACTGCGAAAGAGCAATTTAACTGGATTCTTCATCTTATCTTTAGAAGGGTTTATTTTTACAAGGTCTATTAAGGAAACAAAATTTAAATTAAAGTAATTCCTAATGCCATGGGATTTATTATCTTTCATTTGAATGACGGTTAATCAAGGTAGAATGTTTTGAAATCAACGCTTTTCCATATTTTTTTCAGCCCTTGTAGGCCTGCTTCACGTCGGTTTGCTAAAAATCATTGAGAGCCAAAGCATTTCTAAAATGTATTTGTAAGATTATATTAGAAGGCTTCAGATTTCTATTTGCAAGCTAGTCTCCCCCCCCCCCCAAGGACCAGCTTCTATTTACGCTACTTCCGTCAAGTGTTTCGGATAGATTAATTTTAAATAAAGTTTTCATGAACACGATTTAACATAATAACGAATATTTATATCGGCTATTATTAGTGTCATCAGATTTGTATGTAGTATCAAATAGATATATGTCGAGGGTGCTGCGCCTAGCAAAAATTCATTTGTGTGTAGTGCATATACTTATGATTTTGTTGCATTATATGTTTGGCGTTGTTGGTTTTACAGTGTTTAAGTGTTTCGTCTGTAGATATGTTCATTAAACCTCTCAAGAAGCTTCTACGTGTCTGACCAACATAGTATGTATCACAGTCACCAGAAACCAGTTTGTATACACCTGTTCTTTTTCTATACGTCTTCGAGGCGTAGGTTGTAGTAACCTATGAATGTTATTAGCTTTACTAAAAGTGACTAATTTGAACATATTTACGGTGTAATAATAAACTCTCTGAAAAAGAAGACTACAAAGGACATTTAATTTACAATTTTATATAAGACGATGGCTGTTCAAGCATTATTATATGGCTGCGAATCTTGGATGATGAGGAAGAGCGACTGGAATAAGATTCAAGTAGTGGAAATGAAATGCTTAAGAACAATAAAGGGGTGTACAAAAGTAGACTGTATAAGAAATCAGGATGTAAGAAAGGATTTGAATATATTTTCAGTTAGAGAAAAGATAGTGTTGTATAGAGTAAAATGGAAAAGCCATTTGCAACGAATGGATAACACCCGCATTCCACGGTTATCCTATAATAACCAGCCTCATATAAGAAGAGACGCTGGACGACCGATAGCAATATGAGGCGAGAAACATGTGGCCGGAACAGGAGAATGCTTCTAAGCCTTGAACGGTTAATGATGAAAAGTGACTACTATTCCCAGTACTTTGAGAAACATTCTGTATGACCTTGGGTGTGTGACTGTTTACGTTGGTACGTGTGAAAATTGAAAAAAACATACAAATAATAATTTTAAAAAATCTTGGGTTTTTATCTATATTATCTCCAGATAACATCTAACCTATGTATTGTCTCTGTGTGTTTCAGGAACACGTTGGTGGGAGCATTGGAACCATGACCGTTCCTTCGCAACGGACAACCGCACGCACCGTACACTACTACACAACCGTTTGAACTCTGACACACACGCGCGCGCGCGCAGACACGTCGTTTGTGTTCTACACAGCCTACTTCTGTCCTTTATCCACATATGGAGGCTACTGTAAACCGCGCCAACTACATCTATCCTCACTTCATTTACAGCGTCCTCAGGTTGTGGGACCTCAATTTTACACCTTTGTAAATGTAGCCGCCCAAATATCTAATATATACATACGTATATGTAGTAAATAAATATTTATTCGACTCGTAATATCGTCTCGTATTTATAACTGTCTTGTATAAACGTAAAGGTCGTTGTTGATAGTTTTATTATACTGTAGTATTACTTGACAAATCAAAAGTAGAAACCGGTAAGCCTAAGAATCCGTTTCTCACTAGTTTCCGCGTACATTACATATATATATTAGTGACGATGTTGAATTGCACGGACATCGACTGCATTCTGCACCACCATCACTACTATCACCACGACAACAAGCTGCAGCACTATCTGCAGGACCACAGAGCTCATCATGAACATCAACCAGGTCAGTGTGTTCTCATCTATCACGTCTTTGTGCTCATAAATGTTGTTGCCGATGGCTTATTTGTCAGATATTGTTTGAAATTAAATTTATTTCAAATCGTTGAGCGTGACGAAACCGTAGGTGCAATTTCGCTCGTGACGAGCGTGTAACGGAAGTGATACAGAACGAGGAAGAGAAAATACGATAACCGGACGGTTG
Organism: Magicicada septendecula; assembly: GCA_034769895.1. Classification (NCBI taxonomy): domain Eukaryota; kingdom Metazoa; phylum Arthropoda; class Insecta; order Hemiptera; family Cicadidae; genus Magicicada; species Magicicada septendecula. The sequence continues at coordinate 57,300,461 of CM068375.1, read as the reverse complement.
ATTTATACTTCATCAATAAGGTGAAATATCAAAAACACGAAATAAAAATGAAAAATCGGTATGGAGAACCATACATGACTTCCATGTTCTAAGATTTATATTTACAGTCATTTTTGAAATGAAATATTTCCATACAAACTACTTCTTTCTACTTCTTGCTTCAGCCTTAACCACAGTACTGTGGTCACTAACGTATACCACTTCACGTTAGCGCACTCGATTTTCACTGACGATGGCAGTCGATGGCGCTGCCGAAACGTCTCGTTTTGTAGAAAACCTTGGACCACTCCCAAATAGACCGGGAAGGAATTTTAACAGCAAACTACTTCTTTGTTACCGATAACGTAGTACACATGAAAAATTATCCCCTCCCCCTTCAACTATCATTTTCATTTATAGAAAATTACCCCCTCCTCCTTCATCTACCCTTTTTATTTATAAATATTTCATCTACCTTTCTACAGTGGATTATTATGACCTTCTTTTCAGTATATTTTATTTATCAAAATTAAGTACTTTACTCTTGTTAAAACATAAAACGTTACAGGTAAACTACCTCCTCCTCCCCTTAACCGGTCTTCACCAAAATAAATAGGCCTTGAGTCCTCTACAACTCGGGTACATGTGCAAAAAATTATTTGATTCTGTTTGAATTTGCGGCAGTTATCGTTCGCCATAGAAACAATTCTACACATCGACAAGCACACAGACACTTTTCGGAAAATGACTTCATGTTTTGAGGGTAGTACAATTAGAATCAGTCCATATCTCGAACATAATTTTTTTCGCCATCACCATACTTCCATTTCCTTATGGAATTTGAAAGTAAAATCAGTATGGAGAACCATACATGACTTCCATGTTCTAATTAATTATAAAATTATTTTTACTTCCATGTTCCTTAAGGAAATGGAAGTATGGTGATGGCAAAAAAAATCGTGTTCGAGATTATTGCAGATTCTGATTGTACTACACTCAAAACATGAAAAAAGTCATTTTTCGACAAGTGTCTGTGGGTGTGTCTGTGTGTCAGTAGATTTTTTTTCTATGGCAAACGATAACAGCCGAAAATTCAAACAGAATCAAATAATTTTTTGCATACAGCACTGATTTGTAGAGTACTCAAGACCTATTGTTTTCGTGAAGATCGGTTAAGGGAAAGGGGTAGTTTACCGGCAACGTTTTTTTTTTATCAAGGGTAATTTTTTTCTATGGCAAACGATAACAGCCGCAAAATCAAACAGAATCAAATAATGTTTCGCATACAGCCCTGAATTATAGAGTTCTCAAGATCTGTTGTTTTGGTGAAGATCGGTTAAGGGAAAGGGGTAGTTTACCTGCAACATTTTATGTTTTAACAAGGGTAATTTTTTCTATGACGAACGATAACTGCCGTAAATTCAAACAGAATCAACTACTTTTTTGCATACCCTTTTGAATTATAGACTATTCAAGGTCTATTGATTTTGTTGAAGATTGGTTAGGTGAAAGGGGTAGTTTACCAGAAACGTTTTATGTTTTAACAAGGGTAATTTTTTTTATGACGAACGATAACTGCCGTAAATTCAAAGGGAATCAAATACTTTTTTGCATGCTGTCCTGAATTGTAAATAAGTGAAGGCCTGTTGATTTTGGTGAAGATCGGTTAAGGGAAAGGGGGTAGTCTGCCTGCCACTTTTCATGTTTTAACAAGAGTAATTGTTTCTATGACGAACGATAACTGCCGCACATTCAAACAGAATCAAATAATGTTTTGCATGCATGCCTCAATTGTAGAGAACTCAAGGCCTGTCGATTTTGGTGAAGACCGGTTAATGGAAAGGGGTAGTTTACCGGCAACATTTTATGTTGTAACAAGAGAAATGTATTCATGACGAACGATAACTGCCGCACATTCAAACAGAATCAAATAGTTTTTTGCATGCGTCCCTGAGTTGTAGAGGACTGAAGGCCTATTGATTTTGGTGAAGATTGGTTAAGAGAAAGGTGTAGTTTACCTGCACCGTTTTATGTTTTAACAAGAGTGAAGTACTTAATTTTGATAAATAAAGTATCCTGATAAGAAGCTCATAATATTCCACTGTAGAAACGTAGATGAAATATCTATAAATTAAGAGGTGAGGTGAACGGGGTGGGGGTAATTTTCTATTAATGAAAATTATAGTTGAAGAGGGAGGGGAGAATTTGTTATATGTGTACTACGTTATCGGCAACAAAGAAGTAGTTTGTTGTTAAAATTCCTTCCCGGGCTGTTTAGCCGTACTCCAATGTATCTGCAAAACCAGACGTTTCGGAAGTGTTATCGACTGCCATCATCAGTGAAAATCGAGTGCGCTAACGTGAGGTGGTATACGGTAGTGACCACAGTACTGTGGTTAAGGCTGAAGCAAGAAGTAGAAAGAAGTAGTTTGTATGGAAATATTTCATTTCGAAAATGATTTTAAATATAAATCTTAGAACATGGAAGTCATGTATGGTTCTCCATACCGATATTTAATATATACACTCAGAACGAAACTAAATATATCAGCATGCTTTTGGTAAAAACGCTGAGAAAGATAATCAAAATAAGAATTGTACCTAGTTGTTAATATTTTTAAAATAAAGAATTAATTTGATTAAATTATCTTTTGTCTAAACGACGGGAAAGAAAGTGAATACCGCCCAGCGTTTGTTATCTGTGAATTTGTGAAAACGACAAATTATTTTGTTTACGTATCCGTGGTGACATAGAATAGAACGATAGGTATTATTAATATTTTATTGAAGTTTTTAAGTTTAATAAATTTATAAAATCAATATAAAAATACCCTCTCCCTCTTCAACTACCCTTTTCATTTATAAATATTTCATCTACCTGTTTTTTGGGTCGCTGATCACGATTCCGAGGTAAGACTGTACTTGTGGTGCAAAGGGGTGGTTTTAAGGGCGAAAATAGCCAAAATTAGGGGTTGATAACATAATATTTCGCTCGAAAGCTCTCGACATGGGTATATATAGGTTAAAATTCAAATTCCGCGAAAAAATAACAAATAATAAAAAATATTTTTATCTTAAAAACTATAATATATAAAATACTTCATATTTATTATTTATTTTCGACTTCCACGTAGTAGCCGTTGATAAAATAAGAAGTTACCGAATTTTATCATCGTTGAGCGCTCACATTTTTTACCATAACTCAATGGTTAATTTTAAAGATAAGAAATAAAAATAAATGCATTTTGTAGAAAATTAAAAGGGCTACAACTTTTTTGGGATGGACCATAGTAAACAAACCTACTGTTTTTAAGATATTGTAATTAGAAAAAAAAATTGTATCATAAAATCTTATAAACACACCTTGTAACAGTTGTAACGTGTCGAAAAATACTTTAAAAAACATGAAATAAGAAAGAAAATATTCGTCTTTTTATGAGCTATATTTTTGGTCAATGTCAATTTTTTGATAAAACGCTTTGTTTTCAAGATATTTTTTGAAAACTACAAATTTTCTCTGAAATCAAAAAAATTAAATTAACGAAAACGGTACGCATTTTAATCTATAATACATAAATAAAAATTGAGGACATTCCTAATATAATAGACAATCTAAATCTACAATATCTCGCACCAATATGCAAAACTGACGAAACAGCGACCATTTTATTTTTGATTTAAACAAATTTTAAGAATTTTTAATATTTTGGTCTGTAAGTTCGTTGTTTTTTCAAGATATTCAAAATATCGAATTACCATTTTATAGGAAATTTCAAGAGCTTTCATTTAATAATAATATCATTGCAAGTTGCGTTACTATTCATTGATAAATATCAAGTTTAAGTTCGCTTCTTCAGTTAAAATATTAAGATTTGACATTTTGTTATAGCATATCTCGATAACGATTCAATAAATGGGGACGAAACAAAGTGCAAATTGTTTCTTATTGAATTAGCTTTTATTTTAATTCTTATAAGTTATCCGAAAAGTTTATAGTTTTCGAGTAAAGTACGAAAAAGCCTCCAAAAACATCGAATTTTTCGCAAAAAAAAACGCAATTTTCAAGTCTGAATAACTAAAAAACAACGCATTTTTCAAAAAACTTTCTTCTATATTATTTACTTAGAATTTGATTTTCTATCGATTTCTGGAGTCAGTTTAATTTTTTCTTTTTACCCTCGAAACAGGAGTGGAAACCACCCTTAAATTCAAAAGCGGCAAAAAATTCTTTTTTAACTTTTTTCTATAAGCTTTAGGGAAGACAATAAAAAAAAATTACGAAAATCCATGGAGACATTTTACAATTCCCTAGAAAAATCCCCATTGAATAGACTAACTAATAATGTAATTCGTCTGAGGCCTTTCCCATCTTAAATGCCGTCTCCTCTGAGAAGGTTGGCAACGATCACGGTAATCCGGATTCTAGATGCAGCTGCTCTAAATAAATCTGTTGAGGTACATTGGAACTACAGTATTCTCTTAAGTTATGCAAACAGGAAATACGCCTTCTGCCTCGTCTTCTTCTGCCTTGTGTTTTGCTTGTATTATGCGTTTATACGTTTCTCCTCTCATTATATACCCCAAATCAGTCATAGGCAACCTTTGAAGTTATGGGGGCGCATATATAACTGGGTGTCAGTTATGCAAACAGGAAATACGCCTTCTGCCTCGTCGTCTTCTACCTTGTGTTTTGTTTGTATTATGAGTTTATACGTTTCTCCTCTCATTATATACCCCAAATCAGTCATAGGCAACCTTTGAAGTTATGGGGGCTCATATATAACTGGGTGTCAGTTATGCAAACAGGAAATACGCCTTCTGCCCCGTCTTCTTCTGCCTTGTGTTTTGCTTGTATTATGCGTTTATACGTTTCTCCTCTCATTATATACCCCAAATCAGTCATAGGCAACCTTTGAAGTTATGGGGGCTCATATATAACTGGGTGTCAGTTATGCAAACAGGAAATACGCCTTCTGCCCCGTCTTCTTCTGCCTTGTGTTTTGCTTGTATTATGCGTTTATACGTTTCTCCTCTCATTATATACCCCAAATCAGTCATAGGCAACCTTTGAAGTTATGGGGGCGCATATATAACTGGGTATCAGTTAAATGGAAAATAGGAAGGTGCGGAGTTCAATAGCCGGACGTTACAAACATTAACTGTCCACGCTTTATGTTACAAACACCTTGCCCTTATGTTTAGCGACGTCAAACACCGAATCAAATTTTCAAATAAATTTGTGCAAATTTTTCACATTATGAGTAAGTCATCAACAATTTGTCATCATGCACACGCACGTTAAAACTAACAGAAGTTTAAACGAAAAATGGTTAAACAGGAAAACATTTTAATAAAAGAAATTAAAGAGCTTATTTAATTTATATTCACAATAACACTATTTATTTTCATGAAAGTGAGCAAAAATGTAAAACTTGAAAAATCACTTTGGGGAGAAAGGTGTTTACAAGCTCTGGGCGAAAAGCTCTACAATCGTATTGGGAGACGACCTCGAGCGGTACGGTAAATGGCTTGTACTTTTTTATAATGCAGTACTTCAAAGCAGGTACAATGTGGGTGCGTTCCTTCGTTCAAAAGAAAATAAAATTACAAATTGGTTCTCGGGCGCGTCAGACCTTATCGACGGGCACAGGGTTGACGACTGCTGCCCTAGATATTGTAGTTTCCGTACATTTATAATATTCAGTACTTTTATTTTCTTCCTCGTTCTTCTCGGTACCTCACAGTTTGTGATTCTATACCTCGAACCAATTCTCAACATGCTTCGTCCTTCTGCAGGCCCACATTTCAGACACGTCTAGTAACTTGTCGGTGGTTTTCTTTAAAGTCGAGTCTGCTTCCAATCTTAAAAATAGCGTTGAGAACACGTAATATCTAAACAATCCGATTCTGAGACTCAGACCAAGGTCTCGGCTGTACACCACTCAGGTTTAGGCATGTATGACAATATTTATACCCTTTTTTTATTTTTGAGCATTTTAATTTTTTTAATTTATCCCTCTAGGAGAAGAGACTGCATACATACATACTGCAACGATACAGCCATTAGGCATTAATTTAAATAAATGTAAATTTTGTATAATTTGTATAAGTTACGGGTAAATGGACAGGTCTGAGATTGCAAAAATATTTCATTGTTAGATTAGGGTAGCAATTAACCTGTTCCGACACGCAGTGAACACCTGCTCAATTGTATGTGTGTTACACGTGTATCTTGTGTGTGTGAGTGAAGCAGGCATAGACAGGAAACTCAGCAACCCGCCCCAAGTAATTAATAAAATAATTGTTTTAATTCACTGTGAGAAAACTAATTAATGTATGATCAAACCAAAGGCACCAAAGTGTGGGTAAAAATTATAGTTATCCCCAGTGAAAAGATGACGTTAATAGAACACGTTATGCGAAGACAGTGCAAAATAAACGTGCTAAAAAATACGCAAATTACCCTAAAACGCTCAAATTAATATAGTGAGTGATTAATCGAAGTAGCTACGATTTGTGCTATCTCGATTCTGTGCAAAACAGTGCTATTTGCTAATAATTGCAAATAGATGGAAAGGTTCGGTAGTGGCGGCTGTCACGAGATACGCATGTATCGACAGGACGATTTTGGAGCCGACCAGCGCGGAATCTCGAGAGGGTATAAATTAAGGGTTCGACCAAAAACCTTTCTCTTCATTTCAAGACTCAGTTGCAGCCGGACATGCTGTCCGTCGGCAAAACAGTTTATTTTTATTATTCTATTACAAGTCGCAGTAACAAACGAAATGACGTTTATTAAAGTCACGACAATATTACGGGAAAAGTAAATACAGCAATAGTTAGTCTAGCAAGAGTATATCCAGGAAATATGCTGTGGATCGACGCTGGACTCTAGACGTATCCAGGACCACGCCAGGACAAGAGGAATGGAAAATTAACTCTAGACAACGCTGGAACCTCGGACAACAGTCGTAAGATCATTAGAAATCGAGGTGACATGCTTAATGCATTTTAAATGATTTATAAAAACAAAAGAGCTCATAAAGACGATTTCAAAAGACAGTAAATTGAAACAAAGAAAGTTTATATTTAGTAATAATATGTTAAAATGTAAATAAATGTTTAGTCGTAAGAATGAGCGATCGCATAATAATAATAAAAGCAGTAATAAATGAAAGAGAATTTAAAGTAAAGAGAGTAGAATTTATGATCAAAATAAATAGTAAAGTGATTAGATGTTTGAAGTATACAAAGATTAATTTAAAGTTGAATATTAAAACAAAAGCCAGTCTACAAGAAATTAATGTAAAGTTAAATTGAAGTCAAAACATTGGTATAGACTGAGCTAGTAGAGGTCAGATCTGAGATAAGACAATTTATTTCAATATAAGAATATTTTAATTTTATAATAAATTAATAAAAATTATTAAACATGTTTAGATATAAGATTAACATGTTTAGATATAAGAATTTTTTGAATATGTGTAATATTGCATATCGTAAGATATAAACATTAAATAATGAGCAATATCGTGACCGACAAATTAATGATGTTTATGAATAATCTTAATAATGAAAAAATAATAAATATGAGTTTTTAATACTGATAATAAAAATACTCTTATTATATTTACACCTGAACCCCAAATACACGTACATGTTGTTAGTAATGTTATATAAAGTGTATGAGTTCAATTAATGTACCAATTAAATTGCACAGAATATATAACTTGTTACATTTTTTGTCGCCCTTGACGTGTGGCACGACACGCTTACATTTAATAACATTGTATCGTTGTATAAAATTTGGCTCCCAAAGAACGTGGGGCTATACAAATTAAATTACATATAAATTTTATATGTACATATCGTTGTAATACACACATCCTTGGCTCTACAGCCCAGATTGAGCCTTGGTCTCCAAAAGAAATTGGCTCCACTTATTCCTATCCTCAGCCACCCGCCACCAATTCACTGCGCCCAGCTTCCTCGCATCACTGCCGACCTGGTCCAACCATCTGTTCTTCGGTCTTCCAATCTTCCTTTTCCCTATTGTCTTGTGTTTCACAATGCTTTTTTCCGTACGTCGTCATCTATTCTCTGAATATGTCCCGCACATATTAATCTATTAATTTTGGCAAATCGGACAACTGTAATATCATTGTACTTAGCATATAATTCATTATTATTTCTCTTTCTCCAGACTCCGTCCTGTTGAATTGGCCCATAAATCCTTCTCAGTATCTTCCTTTCAAACACAATTTCCTTTCCTCTGATCATCAATGTTCTTGAGTACGCAGCACTCAGAGCCACAGGCCTTACCAACGTCTTATAAAGCGTGGCTTTAGTTTCTGTGGTTAACAGTCTTGATTTAAAATCTTTATTCAGCCCGTAATAGCTTTTATTAGCAGCCAGAATTCTTTTTTCAATTTCTTTTGTGCAGTTATGCAGTTATTCTCAGCATCGAAATATGTCCCCAGATATGCGAAGCCTTTTACTCTTTCAAAATTGTAGCCATCTATTAGTATATTTGAAATGTTATCATTATTGCTTCCACAACCATAAACTTTGTTTTATTTTCATTTATAACAAGCCCCATACACTTAACCGATTATTCAAGTGCTCTAAAGGCATTCTTCAGATTATATTAATTTCTGCTGATAATATCTATATCATCTGCATATGCTAGGAGCTGGACATAAAAATATGTCCTCCTGTTTGTATTCCAGAGTCTCGTATTACCTTTTCAAATGCAATGTTGAACAGTAGACAGGCTAGGCCATCTCCCTGTTTAAGTCCATTCATGGTATCAACAGAGCGGGAGAGATGTGATTGAATTCTAATCTGGCATTCGGCTAGGAGGAGAGGCTAACCCTCCAAAATCGCCCTCCTTGCGTAACCGACTATTGACAACAAGAGATGTGCATAGTAGGCCTACTTGACAGTACCTGAACATTAGTTACAGTTAATAAATCACCTCCAGTAACAGTTTGCAGATACGATGTACAGTATAATTTATTACGACGTGCGCCAATCTTCGATGAGATTTCGTATTCAGAGATGCGCGACTCACGCTCGTGTCTGAGCAAGAGGCCTCAATTCATTCACGTCTCTCCCACACGCCCCCCCCCCCCACACACATGTTGGTAATTAGGCAATTTCTGGCAGCTATACTGTAATTACAGTCTTATTATCGGAAATTTATAAATCCTGTTGGATTCAAGGCCAATGATGGCACGATGATACCAGTACGTGCAACGCGAAGTTCGCGATATTTTTTGTTACGCAAATCACATGTTTTAGTCTCGAAGCTTTAGAAGTGTGGATTTATTTAAAAATGACAACTTGTGGCTATGGAGCAAACTGTGTAGTATAAAATATATAGCTACTGATGATGATGATGGCGATGTTCGATTGGTTTTGGATTTTATTAAGTGGTCCATCATTGAAAATATATGAAATATGGTTAATGAGTGACTGGTTTAATGGTACTTTCATGACGTTATCACATGGGTTTTGGTTTCCTCATCTCTGCATCCAGTTTCTGGGGGGATTTCCCCTTCCGTGCATCCGCAAATGCACATTTACGTCACTCCGCACATCTTCGTTGCTTATTAGATCTCTTCCGGTCTCGGTCAGTTGCAACGAAAAGTCGTTTTAACCTGTTCTTATCCGGTTAATTGCGCCCCGCACTTTCACTTGATCCATCGTTTCGGACGTTGCGGCAGTTGCAGTTGCGGTCCAATCTTACGGAACCCGGTCAGTTGTGACCGAGGTGAAAATTTGAACGTCCATCGCTTAGAGAACTTGACTAGAGCTGGTCATCCCAGCGTCTCTTCGGACGTCCCACACCTCTCCGGTCTGAAGAACCGGAATTGTCCCTTCGGTTTACAGTTCAATATTTAATTAATAAAGTTATGTTAGTGGTTATAATCACAAACAAAAATAACACTGTTTCACACGGGTATAGATAAAAATTCCCGATTAGCGCTTTCAAGTGTCACACCTCATCAGATCGGAAAGCGTTAAAAGGGAATTTTTGTCTACAGTGGTGTGCAACAGTGTTATTTCTGTTTTTAATGGAATGGTTGTTTGAGGACATCCGTTTGGTTAAGATGTTCCAAACATTTTACACGATATTGGGCAATCCTAACGAGTATACTCATAAGATTAATTTCCTACCGTTGTAATAAAACAAAATAGCCTTATTACAATTAATGTAAATTATTTATTTAATTAAGTCAAAATTTTCCTCCTCAGTATTAATCTTCAGCCCCACTGTTGGGCTCGCCAATTTTGTAATAAAACAAAATAATTCGAGTTTCGGAGTTACAAAAAAAATTATAATATAATAAAAAAATTTTGGTTGAAAATAAAAAATATTATTTTTTTTATTTATTATTTTAATTTATTAATTATTTCTTATGTATTTATTTATTTTTAATTCCTTTAATAATTATTAATTTAATTAATTTAGTACTTTAGAATAACCAGAATTGTTTTTCCGCGTTAACTAGATTGTAAAACGTAATAATCGATTATTGATCTTCCGTTATTCAATGAGTGTACTCCTTCAATGAGGGTATTCTCTTCTGTTCTTGGAGTCCAGGTATCAAATATTACCTGAAATTCTTCTATCTATATGGTTACTAATAAATAAAACTCAAAATTCTAATATTCAATGAATTTATTAACGTTATAGAGACTAATCGGTTTTGAATCGATTAGCTAATCGACAGCTCGCAAACTCATATCTCTGGGCGAATTGGTTTGGTTATATAAATTATTAATGTTAAATTACAGGTTCTTTTAACTCTTATTTAAATAGTCAGAGAAAGGGCAAAGCTGAAAAGTATAACACTTACAATCAAAAATTCTTAATTATCTAAAAATACAAAATATTATTCAACAGAAAATGTTAATAAGTTAGATTTCTCGAACCAACGGTGCTGTGTAAAGGTGACGTCATCTCAGCTGTGGTCTACTCGAAGTATTCCCAAAATGGCGGCTCCCTTGCTGCGCATGTAGTAGGCGTCTTCACCATGGAATTTCTTCAAATAAATGTTTATTCTCTAGGTGTTCTTCATCCAAGCAGTAGTAATTAATTTCTCTTCGTAACAGTGTAGTTATTCTGGATTAGTGGTCAGTTATTCGGCTCGACAATCAGTGTTCAAAAGTGTTCTGGTTCCATTTAGTTCATAAGGTTGACTATGGCAAATTTCGTCTCGATAAATTCGGAATTAACGTTTATATTTTCTAATATCTGTATTACGCCTTCCAATCTTCATAAATCGTTTAATCTGGTTTACTCCATTTGAACTTAGTGTTTACGAATCTTATTTTCAAATTTTCCGTTTATTTTTATAATTTTAGTTCATATCCAGACTTTTTCTTCTATCTTTTTAAATAATTAATTTGTGTGAGATCGTTCCGATGTGTGCATCTCAACGTGTAACAATCAACTAACTCTTTCTTCTCCATACAATAGGTCCTGGCTGATTTAATATTAAATCGACATTGTTTTAACCAGATGGCATTTCCGCCTAAATAATTGGCTTTTACATTATATGATTAATTACATTTTTACTATTATTTATTTCTATTAAATACTAATTACATAATCAATTTCCTTATTTAATTCTGCGTTATTTAATACCACCCATTATATACTTTATAGTATTTTCTAACTCAAAAAGTCATATTTACAGTATATTTGGATGTAGGTTTTAATTATTGTACTTCCTGCCATTATATGGTTTACAATTTTTGTCATGTTCTAATTATCATTGAACAAGATCACTGATTGAATTAAAATGGTTATTTTTCTTTAATTCTTTGTAATTTTATGATTTGGTTAACTAATTTACATATTATCTTTAATTTAGGCTTTCCCCTTAGATTCCAGTGTTATTACACTTGCATTTTTTCTAATAATATTTTATACATTCCTTCAATACCTTTACAAAGTATTGTTACAGTTATAATACACAGTGATTGATTTACATTATGTAATTTCCATCAATTTAATTAATTTCCTTAACTTATTTACTAATTATAATGTGGGTGATATTTACCATTTGGCCTATATTTTACATGTTTTCACATACAAAGTTTATTATTATTTCAGCTTGCTAATACCCTTTCTGACATATAATTCTTATAAAATCTTAATTAAAATTCCCTTACTTAATTACAGTAACGTTTATTATTAATTGATATCATTAAAATATAATAAATATTCTATAACAAAAAAAATTATACTCAATCTCAAACATTCAAGCCTTGAGTTCAATGAACTGTTAATATAAACAAAACACATCTGTTTTTTCATTTTCATTTAAATTATTTTTTAAAATGAATTTTTATGCAGTCTTTTGCTGTTTTTGTTTTAGTTTAGGGATTTCCCCTTGTTCACTTCACTATCTATCACATACTCTTATCTTATTTTTAGTCATTTTATCTAAAATTGTGAGGTAAAGAATAGCCCTTACACGGGATCATCACTAGTAGGTTTTCATAACAAAAATAAATTGCACTGGTCCACTGTTATTCTCTGATCTTATTTCTATTCATTTTAACTAGTCTTATAAATTCAGGAATCTCACTTATAGGGGATCATTAAGATTTGCTTTTCATTATAAAAATAAATTGCACTGGTACACTTTTAATTATATATCTAGAACCTTTACTTACACATACTTTACATTGATTCTTATTTTATTGTGTTATACTTTTCTTATTTATTTTCATCTTTTTTGGGGGTTTCTAATTTTATAATATGTTTTTTCCCAAAAGTTGTCCTTTTATTATGGAGGTCGGTTTATTCTGGATATTTCCTTACATACTCCTATACTACCTGGGTATTTCCTTACATTTTGGACTATCATTACTTTCCTATAATTTATTATATATATTGCATGGTTGGTTTTAATTTATTTTATCTCTTGGAACTATGATTTCACTTTACTGTAGTCCTTAATTAATTTTTATAGTAGTTTTCCTTGATGTCATTTTATTTTTATTTTATACAAGATTATTTTTTAAATTAGAACAATGTGGATAATCTGTCATGCTACACCGTATATCTGCATTTCTCCTACGATCTTGGAGAGCATACACTGCCACGGGTCCTACTCCTCAGGGCTTCCTTCTCAATTCATACTGAGCAGAGTTCTTCTTGGTCATAACCGTCACTTTGCTTTTGTCCATATTCAACCTGATACCTCTGTTCCTCATGACACTTGCCCAAACAGTTACAACGTTCTGCAGTCTTTCCTTAGTGTATGGTTATATGAGCGGTTTTTTCCAGCCGTGCACGCGCGTGGAGTTTGGAAAAACGCACAGTGGTCACGCGTGCAATTAGATCAAAATCGGCAGCACAGACTAGGGTTTGGATATATACTGATCTCTTCCTAAAGTTTCCTGTGTAGCCTACGCCTACATCTTCTTAAGGATTCTTGGTCAATAAGGTGGATGGAGACTTGGAGACTGTCTCCTTTACTCGTCGTGTTCAAATAATCATTTCAATCGTCACAAAAAAACAAATATCGGGAGAGAGAGAGAGAGAGAGAGAGAGAGAGAGAGAGAGAGAGAGAGAGAGAGAGAGAGACAGACAGACAGACAGGTAGAGAGCGAGAGGGTTGTGCAAGCGAAGGGGGAAGCCCGTCGCCCATCTTAACACCTCGTTCCGAGCTTCTAGTAGACCTTCCGCCGCGGTGACGGCGAGGTTTGGGGGGGGGTCCTAGATGTGTTCTGCTACCGGTTGTAGGGTGTCAATTAAATATAGTCTAATTGAGGGGCGGAGTTCGCTGAGGCAGAGTCCAATTTTCACCCGGCGCAGACAGACAGGTGTTGACCGAGAGCACTAATGAGGGGACTGTCTTGGAAACGGGCGCAGCAGCAGTGTAAGTGTCCGCACGGTGGCGTTCAGGGAACGGACACCAACGGAGTTGCGGATGGGCAGGTTCGAAGTCAGATAGTGGGCTTTGCGAGCTCAGCACAAATATCGGTCCAGAACAAAGACCAACAAGAACTACGTAATCCCTTAGGCTCTCACGGCCGCCGGCGTCAGCATTGTTGGACTTATTATTTGCCGTGAGGTCTACGGCTTGTGTTCAATACAGACGTTTCGGCCCTACTATCGTAGGCCATCTTCAGTGTCGCAAACGAATAAAACAATTGGCACGGTGGTGCCCGCCAATTCTTCCCCGCACTGAGGAATTTTATCGTGAAATAATCTCTCGAAAATTAGGGATTTTATCGGGGGTCGTGCAATTACATCTTCCAGTCATTGTTTTTTTTTTTTTTTTTTTTTGACGAACTGTACGCTATTCCTTAATAAAATATCGGTATGGAGAACCATACATGACTTCCATGTTCTAAGATTTATATTTAAAATCATTTACGAAATGAAATATTTCCATAGAAACTACGTCTTTCTACTTATTGCTTCAGCATTAACCACAGTACTGTTGTCACTAACGTTGTAGCGTGACAGATGTTTGCATAATATTGAATGGCAATTGATCATTAGAATAATGAAGTTATAATATTTAAATTTGGAAGAAAGCACTAAGTTTAATATAAAAAGATTAATTCATAGCAACTGTGGAAAGAAATCATTATTATAAAGAAAATACAAGTTAAAATAAAAGGAGTTACTAGTGATGAGTCATCCAAAACCAGTCTCAAAACCAAAGGTTTTCAAGGTATAACCCAGGAAGGTAAAATAGTAAATAACAAAGCAGTACAGAATATGACCAAACCCACGACGAGGGAGAATAAATAGAAGAGAAACCCTAAAATAAGCCAAGATCAACCAATACAGGTTGTGTATTTCTGAAATAAAGAAGAAGATGGAGAAGATCCCAAGAAACCTGATGGCAACAAGAAGAAGATGGAGAAGATACCAGTCCCAGAAGGCAGGAGAAAAGAAGACTGAAGAAAGAAGGAGAGGGCAGCATCCTGAAGAAGATGTCATGCTCTTATAAAAGACACCCAAATCCCTAGATCCCCAAAATAAATATCTAAAAATAAAAGTATAACGAAATAAAAACCACATGTATACAAATTTAAGAGAGAGGAGTGTATAAAGTAAAAGTTTCCTGTGAACTAAGATGAAACAATAATATAGTACCCATGGAACAAATCTCCATTGAAAAAACGCTAACCAATTTATTATGTTAATAAGACTATACGACCATTTAGCATTAACATAATATATAAGTGAAAGTGAACCAGTGATAGTTTTGGGTATTATAAAAAATGAACCTTGTGTTTCATTCTTGGCAATCACAAACATTGGATGCAATGAAATATGCATTTTTCAATGACTTAAAATGTGTACTGTAACAATATATTGTTCATAAGTCATGAATCTGTTTAAAATAACATTTTGTTTTACATGAAAAAAGAAAAACAGATTTCATTCTACTTTTTGAACAATTCATACTATTTATTTGTTAATGACAGGGTGCAATTACCCAAAGACAATGTATAAAAGACTGTATAAAAACTGTAGAATCCTACTTATAATAATAGTTAGAAATAAGAATATAAATATCAGGTTTTTATGTATATAGTACAAGAATGTTTAAAAATGTTTTAGATATAAGGCCATTTGTTTGGGTCTGAAACAACTAACATCAGAACTATAAAAATAATTACCACTTGTAAATAGTAGAGAGTAATTAAGATGTTAGTTAGTACAAAACCTTTGTTGTAAACCATATTTACATGTTGGAAATGGGAATTTTGTTGCAAAATGTCTGATTTGAAGACAACCATTTATTTAAAAAAAATGTTCTTTATTCTGTTTAACTATTATTTGTATTGTAACCAATACTAATTGTTTTTGTGTAATTTGAAAACATGTTTAATTTATAATACTATTTGTAAAAGTCAGAGAGGGTATCACACATCATATATTGTTTGTAAATTATTTTGTAAGAAAAATTGTTAAAAAATCATAGGCCAAAAGAATGGAAACCAAACTTCATCAAAACAGAGAAATTGCTCATTTAAATGCAAATAAACAAAAGGGGTTTAGACAAAATAAACTTGAGATCATGCCATATAATTGCACATACCATTTAGAGAGATTTTAATAAATTATATTCAGAATTATAAATAAAAATAAAATGACTAAACTCAGAAATTTAGACATGGGAGTCATATATTTCAGAATACAACTAATTCAATTAATTACCAGAAAATAAGGGAATAGGAACCTTTTAATACAATATAGGATTATTAATATTAAATATAACTGATAAAATGGCTGAATTTATATAATGACAGGAAGTAAATTTTAATGTTTTGACTTCCAAACAGAGTATACCAAACTGAAAGTGAAATTACTATTTTTTGGACAGAAAACACTATAAAATGGCATTATTTAATCTGAAAATAACCAGAATGAACTGAAAGATTAATTTAAATCAAATCTAGTGAATAAAATTGACAAATAACCAAAGTTTAGGCATTCATATAGTGAAAATATAAAGTATTCACAGGATGTGAAAATATTTTTGAACAATGTTAAGGATAATATTATATGGGCTAAGAGTTTAATTGAAACTGGAGGAAACAGTTAGTTAATTATTGGTTTTTGAACGGTTAACATGACATACGTTTGGTAACGTGTATAACCTAACCTATAATAGACATACAAAGCGAGTGTATAGTACGTTATTGTGAAATCGCGAGTGACTTGTAAAATACTTCTAAAACTATCATATTATAACAGAAACAATCAAGTAACACTCCATAACACAGAACAATATAAATCTACTCTGAAAAACACCACAAAACACAAGAAAACTGTGTAATACATTAACCCAAATTAGTGATGGAACCGGGGAAAGTGTTTGAACTAATAATTATACGGATACACTAAATACAACTCAGAAACAGTACACTAGACATTACACAACATTTTACAAGAGATTCGCAGACATCAGAACAGGAATACTACAGGAAAATCTTTTATTTGGAACGTCCAATATACGAATGACATCTCACTAACTTCACGGCAGCCATTTGCAATATTGGTCTCATCATTGCCAGAACCCCGCCTTCTTTGTTCAGCACAGCTGTTTGGGTGAAAACAATTATTATATTTACAAATTATTATTCAATGTCTGTGTTTATTAATAACTATTAATTTGATTGTAACGTTATACTTTTTAAATATTAGCCCGATTTCTCTGACTTTGGTAATAACTGGCTGTTTAAAGAACCCTATATAATTTTTATAACATATACTTGTAACTTTTTTCGATATCCTGAGAATCGATACTAATCGATAAGAGTCAATATTGCTGTTACTTAATAAAACATTAATACTTTTCAATACTTAATAGTTCTTTATTTCTTCAATAATACTAATTACCAATAATATAATTCTAATTGATAATCTACAAGGACTTTACCACCCGTAAGTGAAGATAACCTAAAAAATAGAAAGGTAAACAAATATCGATTGGTTTACAGACAGTCTTATGAGTGGTGATAGATTATTTAAATTATACTAAAACTTTAATAAAAATTTTCAGAAGAGCATTACACTGTTTAAAACTTCACAGCCCTATATTAATTAATTGATCCTAATTAATTAATTAATAAAATTAAAATTTTTTTTTATTATTTTTTTTTATAAACATAATTTTTTTTTAATTTTCTTCAAAACAATAATTTTTGTTTTGAAACTTTCGGTGAAGCTGAGCATATATATTTCTTCATCAACTTTACGCTACTCGACCGGTCTTGCTACCATTGGGACTCGACCAGCTGGGAAACTTAAGGAAGTGTTTCAGGCCAGTAAGACGTCGAGAGCCACACCAATTAAACATATTACATTGGACTTGATTACATCGGAGTCACATACTCCATAATCTCTTATATCATCAACACATCAAACAAATCTTTATTATTTTATTACAAATTGGCTAGCCCAAACAGTGGGGCTCGATTACATCAGAATCCAAACTTCTTACTACAACATCTTATATTATATTATTACAAAATGGCGCACAACTTTAGGGGCTTTAATTAGCGATTGGAAGGCCAATAAATTCTACCCAATCACTAGTTGGAGCTAGGCAACAGCTACAAAGCCAGAGAATTTCAAGGGAAAATGCAACGACGTGCGACATCTAAGAAACGGGCGGCGGAGGCCGAAAAAGAAGTCGATATGGACAACAAAGAGGCAACGCCAGTAGAGTTGGAAGAGGTATTACAATCGGTGTTGTCCAAACAAACAGAGCAACCAGAGGAACAACCGGAGATACCCACACAGACAGGGGAAGTCAATGTCCGGAAAGAACAATTAGAAAAACCCGCACAATTAGAGGACATGACAAACCAAGAAATGTTCAGGCGGATGATGCAGGCAATGAATGAGAATAATAAGAACCTAGAATCCAAAATGGAAGAAAATAATAAGAAAATGGAATCCACAAGTAAGGAATTGAAGGAAGACTTGAGTAAGAAAATGGGGAGTGATAACCAGTCCTTGAAAGAAGATTTAGGAAATAAGATCGAAACAACAAATAAGAAGCTGGAAGAGAAGATAGAAGAATTGAAGAAGGATAATCAATCCACAAAAGAAGAGTTGACTGGGATGAACAAGAACATAGAAAATTTGAAGGAAGATAACAAGAAGATGGAAGAAGAGATGGGGAAGAAGTTAGAAGAATTGAAGGAAGACAACCAATCGTTCAAGGAAGAATTCAAGTCAACTAAAGAAGAATTGATTAATAAAATTGAGAACACCAATCAGAAAATCGATGAAACCAGGAAGAAGATAGAGAAGAACAACCGACAGTTGAAGGAAGAATTGAAGGAAGACAACAGGAAGTTGGAAGAGAAGATGGGGGAGAAATTGGAAGAATTGAGAGAGGACAATCAAATTCTAAGAGAAGAGTTAAGGGAGGTAAATCAGGAGAATTTGGACAAACTGGACGAAAGGATGGAATTGTTGCGAGAAGAACTGAATAAAGAAATCACTGTTAACAAAAAAGCGATGAATAAGAAGATGGAAGAAGAAAATATAATGGTCAATCGACAGATTCGGGAGATTGATGGAAAGTGCAACCAGACCGAAAAGGAGGTGAATGAGTTTAAAGAAGTGGTGAACATCAAGTTCACAAATATCGAAGAACATAGTCGTAGGAAGGTAGAAGAACAGAGAAAGGAAAATCAAGAAGAATTCGGAAAAGTACGAAACCAGGTCACAGAACGATGTAATGATATACAAGAGACCATGGCCAATATCACCGGTCAGGTGCGACAAAGCCGAGAGGAGATGGAAGCGATTAGAAACAGACCGACTCATTTCACCGGATTGCCCGTCAACGAAAGCCGAGAGTGGCTCAACTTCCGGCAATACAAACGAAAGCCGATGGAGTTCCTGGCCAGGGTAGAAGAATATTTGACCAAGCATAAAATTACCCAATGGAGCCATAGCAGGGAGATATTCGACGAGTCTTTCCGAGACATAACAGATAATTGGTGGATGGCCAACCGGAGTGAAATTTCCGACTACCAACAGTTCCGGAAAATGTTTAAAACAAAATACTGGTCTGAGACCACCCAGAACTTGATCCGAGACAATATTTGTAATGGAAGATACAGGTCACAATTAGGTAGCAGTATGACGGCATATTTCTTGGGGAAGGTGTGTATGGCAAAACACCTTGAGCCAGCAATCCCAGAAGAATGTTTAGTGAATAAGATATCTTATCACTATGATGAGGACATTATCAGGGCCCGGAGAGGTAGTCAGATCAAGACGATCCAGGGAATGACCGAATTATTGGAGGGATACGAGAATGAAGAGTATTATCGGCAGAGCAGGAAGAGAAATGAGAGACCAGAAGCAAGGCCGACTACTTACCCCAATAACGGCAATAACCATACAAATAACCGGAACCAGCCCAGTAATTACGACGGCCCTAACAACCAGCCGCGTAATAACCAGTTTAACGGAAATTTTAACGGCGTGAGAAATAACAACCCCTACCCAAATAATCGAAACCACTTTTATCAACAAAATAATAATGTTCCATACAGTCAGAGAAATCCATATCCCAACAATAATGGTGACAGACCTTACCCACCTAACCGAAATTACTATAATAATAATATTAGTAATAATAATAATAGCAATAGTAATAACCGAGTGTCGCGCCCTAGGGTAAATTTTATAAGAGCAGAAGATCGCGGACCCAGGAGATACTATCAACCGAGGAGGAGCAGCTTCCACGGCGCCGACCGAAGATGGAGGAGTGCGGAACGAGACGGCCCAAGATACGAACAGGAAAGACGAAGTACCAGCCTGGAAGATCTTGGCAGACAACCGAACAGGGCGTTAAACATTAACCAGGGTACAGAACGTCAGGAGACAAACCAGAGTTTCCCGAACGATGCCTCGGTCAATAATAACTCAAACAATGAACAAAATACTTTAAACGAGAGGAGGCAGTAATCAACAACGATGACCCGTTACTGCTTATACTTCCTGGGTTAGAAAAGGATGATTTGCAACAAGCAAACAATGATAAAAACATCACTATTATCAGTAACCATTATTTGAAAGACATACGAACTGAACTTTTGGAAGAGAACGAGAAGAGTCTCAGCAACAGTAATAATGAGATAATTTATATAACAGCGGAGGTGGAAGGAGTTCCCGCTAAAATAATGATAGACACAGGAGCTAATATTTCAATAATAAACTCCAATGAGTTGGAGAGAATACAGAGTACATGTGGTAAAACTTTGCCAATGTTACCAGTCAACAACATTGTATTGGTAGGTGCAACTGGTCGCCAAAATAAAACCATCAGGAAGCAAGTTTCCTTAAGTGTCGTTAGCCGTGATATAGCTTTAGACATGGAATTTTTAATCGCCACCGGATTACCATTTGACATCTTAGTCGGTTGCGATATTCTTCGTAGATATTCGGCAGTAATCGATCTTAATTTAAATAAAGTATCACTTTTCCCAGACGGAGTAACATGGACCGCAGATCTGGTAGGAGGCACAACTATACTTCCCAGCCCTATACATCAACAACTTCGTAAAATAAATGTTATTAGAAACAGCCCTCTTTCTAAACCCATAATATACAGTCATGGTGGAGAGGATTTATGGTCAGTTAAGATCCAAGAAATACGGAATTTCCAGTGCGGAAGCGATAACAAGAAAATACCAACACATCTGGCTGATCGTCTAATTACAATATATGAGAAATACAAGGCGGTGTTTTCTGATGAACCAGGGAAGGTAAAAAACTACCAGTGCCAACTTCGTTTTAAAGAGAACGTAGAGTTTAACAGGAGGTCATATCCAATAGCGCAGTCGCTCAAAGAAGCCGTGAGAACAGAGATAAACAAGATGTTAGATAATGACATAATTGAGATTAGTCAATCACCTTACACTAGTCCAATTATTGCTGTTCCGAAGAAAGACGGACAAGTCCGGCTCTGTTTAGATGCACGTGAGTTGAATAAGACAATTGTGAATGACAGAACTTCTCCCGGTGAAATAGAAGAAATCTTAAAGCGTTTTCATGGTACTAACTTTATTAGCACCTGGGATACGGTCTGTGGTTATTGGCAGGTAGAGCTGCATCCACAAAGCCGCCAATACGTAGCGTTCATTTTCGAAGGGCGCAATTACCAGTTCAAGAGACTGCCCTTCGGACTTGTCAATTCTGTCGCCATATTTGTGGCATGCATGGACCAGATTTTGGGACCAGAAGCGCTCCAATTTACCACCGTCTATGTTGACGATTTACTAATCACATCCGGAACCTGGGAGGAGCACTGTTACAGAGTGGAATTTGTACTAAACAAACTAGCGCAGAACAACATAACATTGAAGTTGGAGAAATCCAAGTTCATAGCGCGCGAGGTACAATTCTTAGGTTTCAACCTAGACGACAGAGGTATTACCCCATCAGCAGAGAAAGTGGAGGCAATTCAGAGGTTCCCGCAACCAAGAAACAGGAAACAATTGCAATCTTTCCTCGGACTCTGTAACTATTACAGGAAGTTTCAGAGCCGATATTCCGAGTTGACCGCCAAGTTTCAACCACAGTTATCTGCCAAAAACAAATGGACTTGGGGTGAAGAGCAAGATATTACTTTCCGATTAATAAAAGAGAAATTTCTGGAGAGTGTGATACTTCGTCACCCAGATTTTAAGAAACCGTTCTTTCTAAACTGTGACGCTAGCGATCTAAGCTTAGGAACGACATTATACCAGGAAGATGAGGAGGGACAACATCTGGTAATAAGCTTCGCTAGTCGCACACTGAACCAGTGCGAAAAGAACTACAGTGTGACAGAAAAGGAATTGTTGAGCGTGGTGTTCGCATGCAGCAAGTTCCGGACGTACATTCTCGGATATCAAGTCACGGTACGAACTGATCATAAATCCATCTCGTTCCTTCGTCGGTGCAAATTGAGTCACGGCCGATTGGCTAGGTGGGTACTCGCCCTACAAGAATATGACCTGAAATGGGAATACATTCCAGGAAAGAAGAACGTGGTAGCAGATGTGTTGTCACGTATAAATCTGGAAGATCAGACTTTCGAGGGAGAGAAGGAGAGCTTAGTAAAAATTTATAACATATTCACGACCAGAGCCGATTTACAAGCTTTGTTAATAAATATCCGAATCCATCAGCAGTCTGATCCTAAGCTGAAAAACATTGTGAGTCGTTTGGAAGCCAATAATGAAACCATTTCTAAATATTACCACCTTAACAAGGGAATTTTATTCATAAAAACCGCCTTAGACGATGAGACTTGGAAGGTGATAATCCCACACCAAATCGAAAAGGAGGTCATCATCAATTACCATGTCAGATATGGTCACATGGGAGCGTTAAAAGTGATACAAGCTCTAGAGGAAAATTGTAAGATCAAGAATATCAACCGCAAGGTGAGAACATACATCAAGTCCTGTAAGATCTGCCAATGTGCAAAAGTAAACAATGAAAAGACAGAGGGTATCATGATACCGATAACTTCCAACGCAAAACTGGAAAAAGTGTTTTTGGATATATGCGGGCCATTTCCCCGTAGCGGTGGTCGGCACAGATATAAATACTTGGTAATCATAATGGATCACTACACCAAGTATATAAAGCTATATCCGGTTAATCGGGCAACAACAGCAAAGGTTTTGGCGGTGATTATTGATTTGTATATCCCAGAGATCGGTAGACCATTTTCTATTATTACCGACCATGGTACACAGTTTAAGGGGAGGAGATGGCGAGACACTTTATTAGCACTTGGGGTCAAAACGTATAAGACATCAGTCTACCACCCAAGTAGCAATCCAGCTGAGAGAGTACTAAGAGAAGTGGGTAGGATATTGCGCACGTACTGTCACAACCAACAGAAAAAGTGGCAAGAGTACCTAGCAGCGACGGAAACATTCCTAAATTACGCCCACCATCCAGCTATAGGAATTCCACCGTACTCAGCCATGTATGAGAAGCCGACTCCCCGAGACATTGAACAAATCATTGAATTTCCAACGAACAACAATAGGAAATTCAACCAGTTGAAGTTTTACAATAAGGTAGCAGAAGATCAGGAAAGACGGCAAGCCAAATACCAGAAGGCAATAGGGCGAATTGTAACATATAAAGAGGGTGAAAAAGTCCTCCTAAAAAATAGAGAGCTGCCTAGCACCTTAGAAGGCATAACCAAAAAACTACTATTACTATACACCGGACCATATGTTGTGGTAAATGATAAACATAACAATACATATGAGTTGAAGGAAATCGTTTCAGGAAAGATCAAAGGAGTGTACAATCAAGCTTCTATGAAGAAATATTATGAAGAATGAGTTGTGAGTTATAGAATTTAGAATTTATATTTTTATAAAAATTCAAAAATAATGTAAGTACATCTTACAACCTAATATTTTGAGAAGAACATTTTGGAGAATTATAAGAAGAAGGATTTTTTAATTTATTTGAAAAAATTCAAAAATATGTAAGAACAACTTACAACCTAATAATTTTGGAACAAACTTTATGAAAGAAAAAGAAAGACTTTTGAATTGAAATATAATAATAAAAATTTAAAAATAATGTAAGTACATCTTACTACCACCTGATAATTTAGAACAAAACTTTATGGAAGAAAGAGAAAGAGAGAATTTGGAACTTAATTTTAAAAAAACAAAAATTTAAAATTAAGCAAGCACAGCTTACTATAACTAAGTTTATGAGAAAAACTTTATGGTAAATAATTAAGAAGAATTTGAATTTGGAGAAATACCAAAACTTTCAGAAATAATAGTAAAATCACACTACTATAAACAATTCTGAATGAAACAATTCTGGGAATAAATGAATTAAACAGAATTTGAATGTTGATAGAACGTCAGTACTTTGAAACAAGATAAGATCAACATATTACAAGGATTTATGAGAAATATTTTTCAATTAAATAAAAAGAATAGTTTGAATTTTACATTAAAACTAACCAAGTTCCAAAAAATAATTATGTATCAATTATGATTGAATTGAGAAGAAAATAAAGTGATTAATTCAGAAAAGAGAATTAACGTTAATCCAGAATAAATGCTAGACATTCACATAGCATTTGAAGGAGTAGAGAAGAATAACAAAAAAGATTGTAATATGCCAGAGAAGAAAAAAAAATTTTGGAAGCAAAGAGACTAATTACCTATGAAACGATAATGAAAACAGTTAATTAAGAGCAAAGAAGAACAACTCATACCAAACATATGGAGAAGATGATTTTGAACCAATGATAATAATAAGACCTATATGAAATGCAAAGAGAAGAAATACCACATGAAATATAATATAAATGAATTAATGTTAATGAATGCGAAGGCGGATTAATAACTTTCTAAGAGAAAGGAAAGAACCAAAATGTTTAAATAAAATGATCAATATAACAACCTGTATATCTAATGTAAAGATACAATGTTAAAAAATTAAATATAATATATTAAGACCATTCAAATAATGAATACGAAAGACTATTTATAAAGACCATGCTAATACTATGAGTAACCAGAAGAAAGTATAAAGAGAATTCAGATGGAGAAGAAAGAGAGTTACACTGTAAACAGTAACCAGAATTATTAAAAGAAAGGTTTTCAACCATAATTAAATTAAATATATCAGACAAGTTAAGAGTTTTGAAAAAATATATATGTAATGAGTATAATAATGATTATGAAGATTTATTAAGATAGAAAATGTGAGATAATCTGAGAGACTACGAAGTGGAGAATCCAAAGATATTTTTATTAGTCGAAAATGAGACTACTTTTTATTTATTTATTTGATGACTGACTGAAGATAATTCCAGCAGCATTATGTTTTTTGAGCAGGGATGGATATGCCCCTGTACTCAATTTATAGAAGTGGTGTATGGCCAGCAGAGAAGTAGCGTACACTGCCCCTCTGATCTGCCCCAACCCACGTGATAGGGAATGTTAGGGAACTAATATCCCAAGGATGCAACACGAAGTTGATATAGAAAGAAAATGTATTACAATTATAATATATCTCAGAAGACACTAACTATCCGAAAAGGATCAGTAGTAAGACAAGTAACCATATATATAAAATTAATAAAACTCTAATATAAAAAAGTCGATATAAAAATGGAGAAGAAAATGAATTATAAGAAATGATGAAATTATCATAAGAAATTATTTCATCCATAAACATGTCTGAAATAATTACTTCTGGAGGGGAGCAATCTGTAGCGTGACAGATGTTTGCATAATATTGAATGGCAATTGATCATTAGAATAATGAAGTTATAATATTTAAATTTGGAAGAAAGCACTAAGTTTAATATAAAAAGATTAATTCATAGCAACTGTGGAAAGAAATCATTATTATAAAGAAAATACAAGTTAAAATAAAAGGAGTTACTAGTGATGAGTCATCCAAAACCAGTCTCATAACCAAAGGTTTTCAAGGTATAACCCAGGAAGGTAAAATAGTAAATAACAAAGCAGTACAGAATATGACCAAACCCACGACGAGGGAGAATAAATAGAAGAGAAACCCTAAAATAAGCCAAGATCAACCAATACAGGTTGTGTATTTCTGAAATAAAGAAGAAGATGGAGAAGATCCCAAGAAACCTGATGGCAACAAGAAGAAGATGGAGAAGATACCAGTCCCACAAGGCAGGAGAAAAGAAGACTGAAGAAAGAAGGAGAGGGCAGCATCCTGAAGAAGATGTCATGCTCTTATAAAAGACACCCAAATCCCTAGATCCCCAAAATAAATATCTAAAAATAAAAGTATAACGAAATAAAAACCACATGTATACAAATTTAAGAGAGAGGAGTGTATAAAGTAAAAGTTTCCTGTGAACTAAGATGAAACAATAATATAGTACCCATGGAACAAATCTCCATTGAAAAAACGCTAACCAATTTATTATGTTAATAAGACTATACGACCATTTAGCATTAACATAATATATAAGTGAAAGTGAACCAGTGATAGTTTTGGGTATTATAAAAAATGAACCTTGTGTTTCATTCTTGGCAATCACAAACATTGGATGCAATGAAATATGCATTTTTCAATGACTTAAAATGTGTACTGTAACAATATATTGTTCATAAGTCATGAATCTGTTTAAAATAACATTTTGTTTTACATGAAAAAAGAAAAACAGATTTCATTCTACTTTTTGAACAATTCATACTATTTATTTGTTAATGACAGGGTGCAATTACCCAAAGACAATGTATAAAAGACTGTATAAAAACTGTAGAATCCTACTTATAATAATAGTTAGAAATAAGAATATAAATATCAGGTTTTTATGTATATAGTACAAGAATGTTTAAAAATGTTTTAGATATAAGGCCATTTGTTTGGGTCTGAAACAACTAACATCAGAACTATAAAAATAATTACCACTTGTAAATAGTAGAGAGTAATTAAGATGTTAGTTAGTACAAAACCTTTGTTGTAAACCATATTTACATGTTGGAAATGGGAATTTTGTTGCAAAATGTCTGATTTGAAGACAACCATTTATTTAAAAAAAATGTTCTTTATTCTGTTTAACTATTATTTGTATTGTAACCAATACTAATTGTTTTTGTGTAATTTGAAAACATGTTTAATTTATAATACTATTTGTAAAAGTCAGAGAGGGTATCACACATCATATATTGTTTGTAAATTATTTTGTAAGAAAAATTGTTAAAAAATCATAGGCCAAAAGAATGGAAACCAAACTTCATCAAAACAGAGAAATTGCTCATTTAAATGCAAATAAACAAAAGGGGTTTAGACAAAATAAACTTGAGATCATGCCATATAATTGCACATACCATTTAGAGAGATTTTAATAAATTATATTCAGAATTATAAATAAAAATAAAATGACTAAACTCAGAAATTTAGACATGGGAGTCATATATTTCAGAATACAACTAATTCAATTAATTACCAGAAAATAAGGGAATAGGAACCTTTTAATACAATATAGGATTATTAATATTAAATATAACTGATAAAATGGCTGAATTTATATAATGACAGGAAGTAAATTTTAATGTTTTGACTTCCAAACAGAGTATACCAAACTGAAAGTGAAATTACTATTTTTTGGACAGAAAACACTATAAAATGGCATTATTTAATCTGAAAATAACCAGAATGAACTGAAAGATTAATTTAAATCAAATCTAGTGAATAAAATTGACAAATAACCAAAGTTTAGGCATTCATATAGTGAAAATATAAAGTATTCACAGGATGTGAAAATATTTTTGAACAATGTTAAGGATAATATTATATGGGCTAAGAGTTTAATTGAAACTGGAGGAAACAGTTAGTTAATTATTGGTTTTTGAACGGTTAACATGACATACGTTTGGTAACGTGTATAACCTAACCTATAATAGACATACAAAGCGAGTGTATAGTACGTTATTGTGAAATCGCGAGTGACTTGTAAAATACTTCTAAAACTATCATATTATAACAGAAACAATCAAGTAACACTCCATAACACAGAACAATATAAATCTACTCTGAAAAACACCACAAAACACAAGAAAACTGTGTAATACATTAACCCAAATTAGTGATGGAACCGGGGAAAGTGTTTGAACTAATAATTATACGGATACACTAAATACAACTCAGAAACAGTACACTAGACATTACACAACATTTTACAAGAGATTCGCAGACATCAGAACAGGAATACTACAGGAAAATCTTTTATTTGGAACGTCCAATATACGAATGACATCTCACTAACTTCACGGCAGCCATTTGCAATATTGGTCTCATCATTGCCAGAACCCCGCCTTCTTTGTTCAGCACAGCTGTTTGGGTGAAAACAATTATTATATTTACAAATTATTATTCAATGTCTGTGTTTATTAATAACTATTAATTTGATTGTAACGTTATACTTTTTAAATATTAGCCCGATTTCTCTGACTTTGGTAATAACTGGCTGTTTAAAGAACCCTATATAATTTTTATAACATATACTTGTAACTTTTTTCGATATCCTGAGAATCGATACTAATCGATAAGAGTCAATATTGCTGTTACTTAATAAAACATTAATACTTTTCAATACTTAATAGTTCTTTATTTCTTCAATAATACTAATTACCAATAATATAATTCTAATTGATAATCTACAAGGACTTTACCACCCGTAAGTGAAGATAACCTAAAAAATAGAAAGGTAAACAAATATCGATTGGTTTACAGACAGTCTTATGAGTGGTGATAGATTATTTAAATTATACTAAAACTTTAATAAAAATTTTCAGAAGAGCATTACACTGTTTAAAACTTCACAGCCCTATATTAATTAATTGATCCTAATTAATTAATTAATAAAATTAAAATTTTTTTTTATTATTTTTTTTTATAAACATAATTTTTTTTTAATTTTCTTCAAAACAATAATTTTTGTTTTGAAACTTTCGGTGAAGCTGAGCATATATATTTCTTCATCAACTTTACGCTACTCGACCGGTCTTGCTACCATTGGGACTCGACCAGCTGGGAAACTTAAGGAAGTGTTTCAGGCCAGTAAGACGTCGAGAGCCACACCAATTAAACATATTACATTGGACTTGATTACATCGGAGTCACATACTCCATAATCTCTTATATCATCAACACATCAAACAAATCTTTATTATTTTATTACAAATTGGCTAGCCCAAACAGTGGGGCTCGATTACATCAGAATCCAAACTTCTTACTACAACATCTTATATTATATTATTACAAAATGGCGCACAACTTTAGGGGCTTTAATTAGCGATTGGAAGGCCAATAAATTCTACCCAATCACTAGTTGGAGCTAGGCAACAGCTACAAAGCCAGAGAATTTCAAGGGAAAATGCAACGACGTGCGACATCCAAGAAACGGGCGGCGGAGGCCGAAAAAGAAGTCGATATGGACAACAAAGAGGCAACGCCAGTAGAGTTGGAAGAGGTATTACAATCGGTGTTGTCCAAACAAACAGAGCAACCAGAGGAACAACCGGAGATACCCACACAGACAGGGGAAGTCAATGTCCGGAAAGAACAATTAGAAAAACCCGCACAATTAGAGGACATGACAAACCAAGAAATGTTCAGGCGGATGATGCAGGCAATGAATGAGAATAATAAGAACCTAGAATCCAAAATGGAAGAAAATAATAAGAAAATGGAATCCACAAGTAAGGAATTGAAGGAAGACTTGAGTAAGAAAATGGGGAGTGATAACCAGTCCTTGAAAGAAGATTTAGGAAATAAGATCGAAACAACAAATAAGAAGCTGGAAGAGAAGATAGAAGAATTGAAGAAGGATAATCAATCCACAAAAGAAGAGTTGACTGGGATGAACAAGAACATAGAAAATTTGAAGGAAGATAACAAGAAGATGGAAGAAGAGATGGGGAAGAAGTTAGAAGAATTGAAGGAAGACAACCAATCGTTCAAGGAAGAATTCAAGTCAACTAAAGAAGAATTGAT
Organism: Magicicada septendecula; assembly: GCA_034769895.1. Classification (NCBI taxonomy): domain Eukaryota; kingdom Metazoa; phylum Arthropoda; class Insecta; order Hemiptera; family Cicadidae; genus Magicicada; species Magicicada septendecula. The sequence goes on along the minus strand of CM068375.1, from coordinate 57,270,433 downwards.
TAATAAAATTGAGAACACCAATCAGAAAATCGATGAAACCAGGAAGAAGATAGAGAAGAACAACCGACAGTTGAAGGAAGAATTGAAGGAAGACAACAGGAAGTTGGAAGAGAAGATGGGGGAGAAATTGGAAGAATTGAGAGAGGACAATCAAATTCTAAGAGAAGAGTTAAGGGAGGTAAATCAGGAGAATTTGGACAAACTGGACGAAAGGATGGAATTGTTGCGAGAAGAACTGAATAAAGAAATCACTGTTAACAAAAAAGCGATGAATAAGAAGATGGAAGAAGAAAATATAATGGTCAATCGACAGATTCGGGAGATTGATGGAAAGTGCAACCAGACCGAAAAGGAGGTGAATGAGTTTAAAGAAGTGGTGAACATCAAGTTCACAAATATCGAAGAACATAGTCGTAGGAAGGTAGAAGAACAGAGAAAGGAAAATCAAGAAGAATTCGGAAAAGTACGAAACCAGGTCACAGAACGATGTAATGATATACAAGAGACCATGGCCAATATCACCGGTCAGGTGCGACAAAGCCGAGAGGAGATGGAAGCGATTAGAAACAGACCGACTCATTTCACCGGATTGCCCGTCAACGAAAGCCGAGAGTGGCTCAACTTCCGGCAATACAAACGAAAGCCGATGGAGTTCCTGGCCAGGGTAGAAGAATATTTGACCAAGCATAAAATTACCCAATGGAGCCATAGCAGGGAGATATTCGACGAGTCTTTCCGAGACATAACAGATAATTGGTGGATGGCCAACCGGAGTGAAATTTCCGACTACCAACAGTTCCGGAAAATGTTTAAAACAAAATACTGGTCTGAGACCACCCAGAACTTGATCCGAGACAATATTTGTAATGGAAGATACAGGTCACAATTAGGTAGCAGTATGACGGCATATTTCTTGGGGAAGGTGTGTATGGCAAAACACCTTGAGCCAGCAATCCCAGAAGAATGTTTAGTGAATAAGATATCTTATCACTATGATGAGGACATTATCAGGGCCCGGAGAGGTAGTCAGATCAAGACGATCCAGGGAATGACCGAATTATTGGAGGGATACGAGAATGAAGAGTATTATCGGCAGAGCAGGAAGAGAAATGAGAGACCAGAAGCAAGGCCGACTACTTACCCCAATAACGGCAATAACCATACAAATAACCGGAACCAGCCCAGTAATTACGACGGCCCTAACAACCAGCCGCGTAATAACCAGTTTAACGGAAATTTTAACGGCGTGAGAAATAACAACCCCTACCCAAATAATCGAAACCACTTTTATCAACAAAATAATAATGTTCCATACAGTCAGAGAAATCCATATCCCAACAATAATGGTGACAGACCTTACCCACCTAACCGAAATTACTATAATAATAATATTAGTAATAATAATAATAGCAATAGTAATAACCGAGTGTCGCGCCCTAGGGTAAATTTTATAAGAGCAGAAGATCGCGGACCCAGGAGATACTATCAACCGAGGAGGAGCAGCTTCCACGGCGCCGACCGAAGATGGAGGAGTGCGGAACGAGACGGCCCAAGATACGAACAGGAAAGACGAAGTACCAGCCTGGAAGATCTTGGCAGACAACCGAACAGGGCGTTAAACATTAACCAGGGTACAGAACGTCAGGAGACAAACCAGAGTTTCCCGAACGATGCCTCGGTCAATAATAACTCAAACAATGAACAAAATACTTTAAACGAGAGGAGGCAGTAATCAACAACGATGACCCGTTACTGCTTATACTTCCTGGGTTAGAAAAGGATGATTTGCAACAAGCAAACAATGATAAAAACATCACTATTATCAGTAACCATTATTTGAAAGACATACGAACTGAACTTTTGGAAGAGAACGAGAAGAGTCTCAGCAACAGTAATAATGAGATAATTTATATAACAGCGGAGGTGGAAGGAGTTCCCGCTAAAATAATGATAGACACAGGAGCTAATATTTCAATAATAAACTCCAATGAGTTGGAGAGAATACAGAGTACATGTGGTAAAACTTTGCCAATGTTACCAGTCAACAACATTGTATTGGTAGGTGCAACTGGTCGCCAAAATAAAACCATCAGGAAGCAAGTTTCCTTAAGTGTCGTTAGCCGTGATATAGCTTTAGACATGGAATTTTTAATCGCCACCGGATTACCATTTGACATCTTAGTCGGTTGCGATATTCTTCGTAGATATTCGGCAGTAATCGATCTTAATTTAAATAAAGTATCACTTTTCCCAGACGGAGTAACATGGACCGCAGATCTGGTAGGAGGCACAACTATACTTCCCAGCCCTATACATCAACAACTTCGTAAAATAAATGTTATTAGAAACAGCCCTCTTTCTAAACCCATAATATACAGTCATGGTGGAGAGGATTTATGGTCAGTTAAGATCCAAGAAATACGGAATTTCCAGTGCGGAAGCGATAACAAGAAAATACCAACACATCTGGCTGATCGTCTAATTACAATATATGAGAAATACAAGGCGGTGTTTTCTGATGAACCAGGGAAGGTAAAAAACTACCAGTGCCAACTTCGTTTTAAAGAGAACGTAGAGTTTAACAGGAGGTCATATCCAATAGCGCAGTCGCTCAAAGAAGCCGTGAGAACAGAGATAAACAAGATGTTAGATAATGACATAATTGAGATTAGTCAATCACCTTACACTAGTCCAATTATTGCTGTTCCGAAGAAAGACGGACAAGTCCGGCTCTGTTTAGATGCACGTGAGTTGAATAAGACAATTGTGAATGACAGAACTTCTCCCGGTGAAATAGAAGAAATCTTAAAGCGTTTTCATGGTACTAACTTTATTAGCACCTGGGATACGGTCTGTGGTTATTGGCAGGTAGAGCTGCATCCACAAAGCCGCCAATACGTAGCGTTCATTTTCGAAGGGCGCAATTACCAGTTCAAGAGACTGCCCTTCGGACTTGTCAATTCTGTCGCCATATTTGTGGCATGCATGGACCAGATTTTGGGACCAGAAGCGCTCCAATTTACCACCGTCTATGTTGACGATTTACTAATCACATCCGGAACCTGGGAGGAGCACTGTTACAGAGTGGAATTTGTACTAAACAAACTAGCGCAGAACAACATAACATTGAAGTTGGAGAAATCCAAGTTCATAGCGCGCGAGGTACAATTCTTAGGTTTCAACCTAGACGACAGAGGTATTACCCCATCAGCAGAGAAAGTGGAGGCAATTCAGAGGTTCCCGCAACCAAGAAACAGGAAACAATTGCAATCTTTCCTCGGACTCTGTAACTATTACAGGAAGTTTCAGAGCCGATATTCCGAGTTGACCGCCAAGTTTCAACCACAGTTATCTGCCAAAAACAAATGGACTTGGGGTGAAGAGCAAGATATTACTTTCCGATTAATAAAAGAGAAATTTCTGGAGAGTGTGATACTTCGTCACCCAGATTTTAAGAAACCGTTCTTTCTAAACTGTGACGCTAGCGATCTAAGCTTAGGAACGACATTATACCAGGAAGATGAGGAGGGACAACATCTGGTAATAAGCTTCGCTAGTCGCACACTGAACCAGTGCGAAAAGAACTACAGTGTGACAGAAAAGGAATTGTTGAGCGTGGTGTTCGCATGCAGCAAGTTCCGGACGTACATTCTCGGATATCAAGTCACGGTACGAACTGATCATAAATCCATCTCGTTCCTTCGTCGGTGCAAATTGAGTCACGGCCGATTGGCTAGGTGGGTACTCGCCCTACAAGAATATGACCTGAAATGGGAATACATTCCAGGAAAGAAGAACGTGGTAGCAGATGTGTTGTCACGTATAAATCTGGAAGATCAGACTTTCGAGGGAGAGAAGGAGAGCTTAGTAAAAATTTATAACATATTCACGACCAGAGCCGATTTACAAGCTTTGTTAATAAATATCCGAATCCATCAGCAGTCTGATCCTAAGCTGAAAAACATTGTGAGTCGTTTGGAAGCCAATAATGAAACCATTTCTAAATATTACCACCTTAACAAGGGAATTTTATTCATAAAAACCGCCTTAGACGATGAGACTTGGAAGGTGATAATCCCACACCAAATCGAAAAGGAGGTCATCATCAATTACCATGTCAGATATGGTCACATGGGAGCGTTAAAAGTGATACAAGCTCTAGAGGAAAATTGTAAGATCAAGAATATCAACCGCAAGGTGAGAACATACATCAAGTCCTGTAAGATCTGCCAATGTGCAAAAGTAAACAATGAAAAGACAGAGGGTATCATGATACCGATAACTTCCAACGCAAAACTGGAAAAAGTGTTTTTGGATATATGCGGGCCATTTCCCCGTAGCGGTGGTCGGCACAGATATAAATACTTGGTAATCATAATGGATCACTACACCAAGTATATAAAGCTATATCCGGTTAATCGGGCAACAACAGCAAAGGTTTTGGCGGTGATTATTGATTTGTATATCCCAGAGATCGGTAGACCATTTTCTATTATTACCGACCATGGTACACAGTTTAAGGGGAGGAGATGGCGAGACACTTTATTAGCACTTGGGGTCAAAACGTATAAGACATCAGTCTACCACCCAAGTAGCAATCCAGCTGAGAGAGTACTAAGAGAAGTGGGTAGGATATTGCGCACGTACTGTCACAACCAACAGAAAAAGTGGCAAGAGTACCTAGCAGCGACGGAAACATTCCTAAATTACGCCCACCATCCAGCTATAGGAATTCCACCGTACTCAGCCATGTATGAGAAGCCGACTCCCCGAGACATTGAACAAATCATTGAATTTCCAACGAACAACAATAGGAAATTCAACCAGTTGAAGTTTTACAATAAGGTAGCAGAAGATCAGGAAAGACGGCAAGCCAAATACCAGAAGGCAATAGGGCGAATTGTAACATATAAAGAGGGTGAAAAAGTCCTCCTAAAAAATAGAGAGCTGCCTAGCACCTTAGAAGGCATAACCAAAAAACTACTATTACTATACACCGGACCATATGTTGTGGTAAATGATAAACATAACAATACATATGAGTTGAAGGAAATCGTTTCAGGAAAGATCAAAGGAGTGTACAATCAAGCTTCTATGAAGAAATATTATGAAGAATGAGTTGTGAGTTATAGAATTTAGAATTTATATTTTTATAAAAATTCAAAAATAATGTAAGTACATCTTACAACCTAATATTTTGAGAAGAACATTTTGGAGAATTATAAGAAGAAGGATTTTTTAATTTATTTGAAAAAATTCAAAAATATGTAAGAACAACTTACAACCTAATAATTTTGGAACAAACTTTATGAAAGAAAAAGAAAGACTTTTGAATTGAAATATAATAATAAAAATTTAAAAATAATGTAAGTACATCTTACTACCACCTGATAATTTAGAACAAAACTTTATGGAAGAAAGAGAAAGAGAGAATTTGGAACTTAATTTTAAAAAAACAAAAATTTAAAATTAAGCAAGCACAGCTTACTATAACTAAGTTTATGAGAAAAACTTTATGGTAAATAATTAAGAAGAATTTGAATTTGGAGAAATACCAAAACTTTCAGAAATAATAGTAAAATCACACTACTATAAACAATTCTGAATGAAACAATTCTGGGAATAAATGAATTAAACAGAATTTGAATGTTGATAGAACGTCAGTACTTTGAAACAAGATAAGATCAACATATTACAAGGATTTATGAGAAATATTTTTCAATTAAATAAAAAGAATAGTTTGAATTTTACATTAAAACTAACCAAGTTCCAAAAAATAATTATGTATCAATTATGATTGAATTGAGAAGAAAATAAAGTGATTAATTCAGAAAAGAGAATTAACGTTAATCCAGAATAAATGCTAGACATTCACATAGCATTTGAAGGAGTAGAGAAGAATAACAAAAAAGATTGTAATATGCCAGAGAAGAAAAAAAAATTTTGGAAGCAAAGAGACTAATTACCTATGAAACGATAATGAAAACAGTTAATTAAGAGCAAAGAAGAACAACTCATACCAAACATATGGAGAAGATGATTTTGAACCAATGATAATAATAAGACCTATATGAAATGCAAAGAGAAGAAATACCACATGAAATATAATATAAATGAATTAATGTTAATGAATGCGAAGGCGGATTAATAACTTTCTAAGAGAAAGGAAAGAACCAAAATGTTTAAATAAAATGATCAATATAACAACCTGTATATCTAATGTAAAGATACAATGTTAAAAAATTAAATATAATATATTAAGACCATTCAAATAATGAATACGAAAGACTATTTATAAAGACCATGCTAATACTATGAGTAACCAGAAGAAAGTATAAAGAGAATTCAGATGGAGAAGAAAGAGAGTTACACTGTAAACAGTAACCAGAATTATTAAAAGAAAGGTTTTCAACCATAATTAAATTAAATATATCAGACAAGTTAAGAGTTTTGAAAAAATATATATGTAATGAGTATAATAATGATTATGAAGATTTATTAAGATAGAAAATGTGAGATAATCTGAGAGACTACGAAGTGGAGAATCCAAAGATATTTTTATTAGTCGAAAATGAGACTACTTTTTATTTATTTATTTGATGACTGACTGAAGATAATTCCAGCAGCATTATGTTTTTTGAGCAGGGATGGATATGCCCCTGTACTCAATTTATAGAAGTGGTGTATGGCCAGCAGAGAAGTAGCGTACAGTGCCCCTCTGATCTGCCCCAGCCCACGTGATAGGGAATGTTAGGGAATTAATATCCCAAGGATGCAACACGAAGTTGATATAGAAAGAAAATGTATTACAATTATAATATATCTCAGAAGACACTAACTATCCGAAAAGGATCAGTAGTAAGACAAGTAACCATATATATAAAATTAATAAAACTCTAATATAAAAAAGTCGATATAAAAATGGAGAAGAAAATGAATTATAAGAAATGATGAAATTATCATAAGAAATTATTTCATCCATAAACATGTCTGAAATAATTACTTCTGGAGGGGAGCAATCTGTAGCGTGACAGATGTTTGCATAATATTGAATGGCAATTGATCATTAGAATAATGAAGTTATAATATTTAAATTTGGAAGAAAGCACTAAGTCTAATATAAAAAGATTAATTCATAGCAACTGTGGAAAGAAATCATTATTATAAAGAAAATACAAGTTAAAATAAAAGGAGTTACTAGTGATGAGTCATCCAAAACCAGTCTCATAACCAAAGGTTTTCAAGGTATAACCCAGGAAGGTAAAATAGTAAATAACAAAGCAGTACAGAATATGACCAAACCCACGACGAGGGAGAATAAATAGAAGAGAAACCCTAAAATAAGCCAAGATCAACCAATACAGGTTGTGTATTTCTGAAATAAAGAAGAAGATGGAGAAGATCCCAAGAAACCTGATGGCAACAAGAAGAAGATGGAGAAGATACCAGTCCCACAAGGCAGGAGAAAAGAAGACTGAAGAAAGAAGGAGAGGGCAGCATCCTGAAGAAGATGTCATGCTCTTATAAAAGACACCCAAATCCCTAGATCCCCAAAATAAATATCTAAAAATAAAAGTATAACGAAATAAAAACCACATGTATACAAATTTAAGAGAGAGGAGTGTATAAAGTAAAAGTTTCCTGTGAACTAAGATGAAACAATAATATAGTACCCATGGAACAAATCTCCATTGAAAAAACGCTAACCAATTTATTATGTTAATAAGACTATACGACCATTTAGCATTAACATAATATATAAGTGAAAGTGAACCAGTGATAGTTTTGGGTATTATAAAAAATGAACCTTGTGTTTCATTCTTGGCAATCACAAACATTGGATGCAATGAAATATGCATTTTTCAATGACTTAAAATGTGTACTGTAACAATATATTGTTCATAAGTCATGAATCTGTTTAAAATAACATTTTGTTTTACATGAAAAAAGAAAAACAGATTTCATTCTACTTTTTGAACAATTCATACTATTTATTTGTTAATGACAGGGTGCAATTACCCAAAGACAATGTATAAAAGACTGTATAAAAACTGTAGAATCCTACTTATAATAATAGTTAGAAATAAGAATATAAATATCAGGTTTTTATGTATATAGTACAAGAATGTTTAAAAATGTTTTAGATATAAGGCCATTTGTTTGGGTCTGAAACAACTAACATCAGAACTATAAAAATAATTACCACTTGTAAATAGTAGAGAGTAATTAAGATGTTAGTTAGTACAAAACCTTTGTTGTAAACCATATTTACATGTTGGAAATGGGAATTTTGTTGCAAAATGTCTGATTTGAAGACAACCATTTATTTAAAAAAAATGTTCTTTATTCTGTTTAACTATTATTTGTATTGTAACCAATACTAATTGTTTTTGTGTAATTTGAAAACATGTTTAATTTATAATACTATTTGTAAAAGTCAGAGAGGGTATCACACATCATATATTGTTTGTAAATTATTTTGTAAGAAAAATTGTTAAAAAATCATAGGCCAAAAGAATGGAAACCAAACTTCATCAAAACAGAGAAATTGCTCATTTAAATGCAAATAAACAAAAGGGGTTTAGACAAAATAAACTTGAGATCATGCCATATAATTGCACATACCATTTAGAGAGATTTTAATAAATTATATTCAGAATTATAAATAAAAATAAAATGACTAAACTCAGAAATTTAGACATGGGAGTCATATATTTCAGAATAATGTTTCAGAATACAACTAATTCAATTAATTACCAGAAAATAAGGGAATAGGAACCTTTTAATACAATATAGGATTATTAATATTAAATATAACTGATAAAATGGCTGAATTTATATAATGACAGGAAGTAAATTTTAATGTTTTGACTTCCAAACAGAGTATACCAAACTGAAAGTGAAATTACTATTTTTTGGACAGAAAACACTATAAAATGGCATTATTTAATCTGAAAATAACCAGAATGAACTGAAAGATTAATTTAAATCAAATCTAGTGAATAAAATTGACAAATAACCAAAGTTTAGGCATTCATATAGTGAAAATATAAAGTATTCACAGGATGTGAAAATATTTTTGAACAATGTTAAGGATAATATTATATGGGCTAAGAGTTTAATTGAAACTGGAGGAAACAGTTAGTTAATTATTGGTTTTTGAACGGTTAACATGACATACGTTTGGTAACGTGTATAACCTAACCTATAATAGACATACAAAGCGAGTGTATAGTACGTTATTGTGAAATCGCGAGTGACTTGTAAAATACTTCTAAAACTATCATATTATAACAGAAACAATCAAGTAACACTCCATAACACAGAACAATATAAATCTACTCTGAAAAACACCACAAAACACAAGAAAACTGTGTAATACATTAACCCAAATTAGTGATGGAACCGGGGAAAGTGTTTGAACTAATAATTATACGGATACACTAAATACAACTCAGAAACAGTACACTAGACACTACACAACATTTTACAAGAGATTCGCAGACATCAGAACAGGAATACTACAGGAAAATCTTTTATTTGGAACGTCCAATATACGAATGACATCTCACTAACTTCACGGCAGCCATTTGCAATATTGGTCTCATCATTGCCAGAACCCCGCCTTCTTTGTTCAGCACAGCTGTTTGGGTGAAAACAATTATTATATTTACAAATTATTATTCAATGTCTGTGTTTATTAATAACTATTAATTTGATTGTAACGTTATACTTTTTAAATATTAGCCCGATTTCTCTGACTTTGGTAATAACTGGCTGTTTAAAGAACCCTATATAATTTTTATAACATATACTTGTAACTTTTTTCGATATCCTGAGAATCGATACTAATCGATAAGAGTCAATATTGCTGTTACTTAATAAAACATTAATACTTTTCAATACTTAATAGTTCTTTATTTCTTCAATAATACTAATTACCAATAATATAATTCTAATTGATAATCTACAAGGACTTTACCACCCGTAAGTGAAGATAACCTAAAAAATAGAAAGGTAAACAAATATCGATTGGTTTACAGACAGTCTTATGAGTGGTGATAGATTATTTAAATTATACTAAAACTTTAATAAAAATTTTCAGAAGAGCATTACACTGTTTAAAACTTCACAGCCCTATATTAATTAATTGATCCTAATTAATTAATTAATAAAATTAAAATTTTTTTTTATTATTTTTTTTTTATAAACATAATTTTTTTTTAATTTTCTTCAAAACAATAATTTTTGTTTTGAAACTTTCGGTGAAGCTGAGCATATATATTTCTTCATCAACTTTACGCTACTCGACCGGTCTTGCTACCATTGGGACTCGACCAGCTGGGAAACTTAAGGAAGTGTTTCAGGCCAGTAAGACGTCGAGAGCCACACCAATTAAACATATTACATTGGACTTGATTACATCGGAGTCACATACTCCATAATCTCTTATATCATCAACACATCAAACAAATCTTTATTATTTTATTACAAATTGGCTAGCCCAAACAGTGGGGCTCGATTACATCAGAATCCAAACTTCTTACTACAACATCTTATATTATATTATTACAACGTATACCACCTCACGTTTTCGCACTCGATTTTCTCCGATGATGGCAGTCGATGGCACTGCCGAAAAGTCAGGTTTTGCAGAAAACATTGGACTACGGCTAAAGAGCCCGGGAAGCAATTTTAACAAAAAACTACTTCTTTGTTGCCGATAACGTAGTACACATATAAAAAATTCTCCCCTCCACCTTCAACTATAATTTTTAATAAATTACCCCCACCCCGTTCACCTAACTTCTTCATTTATAGAAATTTCATCTACGTTTCTACAGTGGATTACTATGAGCTTCTTATCAGGATACTTTATTTATAAAAATTAAGTACTTTACTCTTGTTAAATCATAAAATGTTCCTGGTAAACTACCCCTTTCTCTTAACCGATCTTCTCCAAAATCAACAGACCTTCCGTCCTCTACAATTCAGGGAAGCATGCAAAAAAATATTTGATTCTGTTTGAATGTGCGGCAGTTATCGTTCGTCATGGAAACATTTCTCTTGTTACAACATAAAATGTTGCAGGTAAACTACCACTTTCCCTTAACTGATCTTCACCAAAATCAATAGACCTTGAGCACTCTGCAATCAGGAAAGAGTGCAAAAAATTATTTGATTCTCATTGAATTTTCGGCAGTTATCGTTCGTCATAAAAAAAATTACACTTTTTAAAACATAAAACGTTGCTGATAAACTACCCCTTCCCTTAACCGATCTTCAACAAAATCAACAGACCTTGAGTTGTCTTTAGTTCAAAAAGGTATGCAAAAACCTAGTTGATTCTATTTGAATTTACGGCAGTTATCGTTCGTCATATAAAAAATTACCCTTGTTAAAACATAAAATGTTGCTGGTAAACTACCCCTTTCCCTTAACCGATCTTCACCAACACCAATAGGTATTGAGAACTCTACAATACAAAGCTGTAAGCAAAACATCATTTGATTCTGTTTGAATTTGCGGCTGTTATCGTTTACTATAGAAAAATATCGGTATGGAGAACCATACATGACTTCCATGTTCTAAATTTTATATTTAAAATCATATTTGAAATGAAATATTTCCATAGAAACTACGTCTTTCTACTTATTGCTTCAGCATTAACCACAGTACTGTGGTCACTAACGTATACCACCTCACGTTTTCGCACTCGATTTTCACCGATGATGGCAGTCGATGGCAATGCCGAAAAGTCTGGTTTTGTAGAAAACATTGGACTACGGCTAAAGAGCCCGGGAAGCAATTTTAACAAAAAACTACTTCTTTGTTGCCGATAACGTAGTACACATATAAAAAAGTCTCCCCTCCACCTTCAACTATAATTTTTAATAATAGAAAATTACCCCCACCCCGTTCACCTAACTTCTTCATTTATAGAAATTTCATCTACGTTTCTACAGTGGATTACTATGAGCTTCTTATCAGGATACTTTATTTATAAAAATTAAGTACTTTACTCTTGTTAAATCATAAAAAGTTTCAGGTAAACTACCCCTTTCTCTTAACCGATCTTCTCCAAAATCAATAGACCTTCCGTCCTCTACAATTCAGGGAAGCATGCAAAAAATATTTGATTCTGTTTGAATGTTCGGCAGTTATCGTTCGTCATGGAAACATTTCTCTTGTTACAACATAAAATATAGCAGGTAAACTACCCCTTTCCCCTAACCGATCTTCACCAAAATCAATAGACCTTGAGCTCTCTGCAACTCAGGAAAGAGTGCAAAAAATTATTTGATTCTTATTGAATTTTCGGCAGTTATCGTTCGTCATAAAAAAATTACCCTTTTTAAAACATAAATCGTTGCTGATAAACTACCCCTTCCCTTAACCGACCTTCAACAAAATCAAGAGACCTTGAGTTCTCTTTAGTTCAAAAAGGTATGCAAAAACCTAGTTGATTCTGTTTGAATTTACGGCAGTCATCGTTCGTCATATAAAAAATTACCCTGGTTAAAACATAAAATGTTGCTGGTAAACTACCCCTTTCCCTTAACCGATCTTCACCAACACCAATAGGTATTGAGAACTCTACAATACAGGGCTGTATGCAAAACATCATTTGATTCTGTTGGAATTTGCGGCTGTTATCGTTTACTATAGAAAAAAATTACCCTTGATAAAAAACCGTTGCAGGTAAACTACCCCTTTCCCTTAACCGATCTTTACCAAAAACGATAGGGCTTGAGTAATCTACAATTCAGGGCTGTATGGAAACAGTTATTTGATTCTGTTTGAATTTGCGGATGTTATCGTTTGCCATAGAAAACACCCTTGATAAAACATAATACGTTGCTGGTAAACTACCCTATTCCATTAACCAATCTTCACCAAAAACAATAGGTCTTGAGAACTCTACAATTCAGGGCTGTATACAAAACATTAGTTGATTCTCTTTGAATTTACGGCAGTTATCGTTCGTCATAGAAAAAAATACCCTTGTTAAAACATAAAACGTTGCAGGTAAACTACCCCTTTACCTTAACCGATCTTCAAGAAAATCAACAGACCTTGAGTTCTGTATAATCCACAAAGGTATGCAGAAGAGTAATTGATTCTGTTTTAATGTATGGCAGTTATCGTTCGTCAAAACAAAATTACCCTTGATAAAACATAAAATGTTGCTGGTAAACAACCCTATTCCCTTAACCGATCTTCACTAAAACCAACAGGTCTTGAGAACTCTACATTTCAGGGCTGTATGCAAAATATTATATGATTCTGTTTGAATTTGCGGCTGTTATCGTTTGCCATACAAAATTCCCTTAATAGGACAAAAAATGTGTCTGGTAAACTACCCCTTTCCCTTAACCGATCTTCACCAAAAACAATAGGTCTTTAGTACTCAACAAAACAGGGCAGTATGCAAAAACGTATTTGATCCTTTTTGAATTTGCGGCTCTTATCGTTTGCCATAGAAAATACCCTTTTAAAACATAAAACGTTGCAGGTAAACTACCCCTTTCCCTTAACCGATCTTCACCAACACCAATAGGTATTGAGAACTCTACAATACAGGCTGTATGCAAAACATCATTTGATTCTGTTTGAATTTGCGGCTGTTATCATTTACCATAGAAAATATCGGTATGGAGAACCATACATGACTTCCATATTCTAAGATTTATATTTAAAATCATTTTCAGCCAAACAGCCAGGGAAGGAATTTTAACAAAAAAATACTTCTTTGTTGCCAATAACGTAGTACACATATAAAAAAAAATTATCCCCTCCCCCTTCAACTATAATTTTGATTATTAGAAAATTACCCCCAGCCCGTTCAACTAGCCTCTTCATTTATAGATATTTCATCTACGTTTCTACAGTGGATTATTAAGATCTTATCAGGATACTTTCTCAAAATTAAGTACTTTACTCATGTTACAACAAAAAATGTTTCAGGTAAACTGCCCTTTCCCCGTAACCGATCTTCACCAAAATCAACAGACATTGAGTTCTCTATAGCTCAGGCACATATGTAAAAAATTATTTGATTCTGTTTGAATTTACGGCAGTTATGGTTCGTCATATAAAAAATTACAAATGTTAAAACATAAAACATGAGATTTATAAAACATATCTAAGATTTATATTTAAAATCATTTTTGAAATAAAATATTTTCATAGAACCTACTAACGCTGGGGAAATCTGAGGAGCCAATCAGAGTTGGGCCTACCTGTCACTCTGCTGAATTTGGTGGAAAGCCCTGTCACTGTCGTCAAGTCCCCACCTCAATGAAGAACTCATTGTTTTATAAAAAATATCGGTATGGAGAACCATACATGACTTCCATATTCTAAGATTTATATTTAAAATCATTTTCACCCAAACAGCCAGGCTGTGTCTTACCTGCCTTTTTATTGCTGTATTAAATGAAAAATATTATATTACATTAAAATGAAAAAATTATAATTTTATTGCCTGGCAACAAAATTATTTTATTTTTAACAATTACTATTGTTTCAAAAAGTTTAAATAAATTTTCAAGTACTTTACTCTTGTTAAAACGTAAAAGGTTGCCGGTAAACTACCCCTTCCCCTTAACCGATCTTCACCAAAATCGAAAGTCATTGAGACCTCTACAATTCAGGGACGTATGCAAAAAATTATTTGATTCTGTTTGAATTTGCGGCTGCTATCGTTTGCCATAGAAAATACGCTTGATAAAAAAACGTTGCTAGTAAACTACCCCTTCCCCTTAACCGATCTTCACCAAAAACAACAGGTCTTGAGTACTCTAGAAATCAGGGCTGTATGCAAAACATTATTTGATTCTGTTTGAATTTGCGGCTGTTATCGTTTGCCATAGAAAATACCCTTGTTAAAAAAACGTTGCAGGTAAACTACCCCTTTCCCTCAACCGATCTTCACCAAAAACAATAGGTCTTGAGAACTCTACAATTTAGGGCTATATGCAAATAATCTTTTGATTCTGTTTGAATTTGCGGCTGTTATCGTTTGCCATAGGAAATACCCTTGTTAAAACATAAAACGTTACAGGTAAACTACCCCTTTCCCTTAACCGATCTTCACTAAAAACAATAGGTCTTGAGAACTCTACAATTCAGGGCTGTATGCGAAAAATTATTTGATTCTGTTTGAATTTGCGGCTGTTATCGTTTGCCAAAAAAAAAAATTTACCTTGATAAAAAAAAACCGTTGCAGGTAAACTACCCCTTTCCCTCAACTGATCTTCACCAAAAACAATAGGTCGCGAGTACTCCACAAATCAGGGCTGTATGCAAAAAATTATTTGATTCTGTTTGAATTTGCGGCAGTTATCGTTTGCCATAGAAAAAAAATCTACAGACAGACACTCAGACAGACAGACACACACATAGACACTTTTCGGAAAACGACTTTTTTTCATGTTTTGAGTGTAGTACAATCAGAATCTGCAATAATCTCGAACAAGATTTTTTTTGCCATCACCATACTTCCATTCCTTAAGGAATATGGAAGTAAATATCGGTATGGAGAACCATACATGACTTCCATATTCTAAGATTTATATTTAAAATCATTTTCACCCAAACAGCCAGGCTGTGTCTTACCTGCCTTTTTATTGCTGTATTAAATGAAAAATATTATATTACATTAAAATGAAAAAATTATAATTTTATTGCCTGGCAACAAAATTATTGTATTTTTAACAATTACCATTGTTTCAAAAAGTTTAAATAAATTTTCAAGTACTTTACTCTTGTTAAAACGTAAAAGGTTGCAGGTAAACTACCCCTTCCCCTTAACCGATCTTCACCAAAATCGAATGTCATTGAGACCTCTACAATTCAGGAAAGTATGCAAACAATTATTTGATTCTGTTTGAATTTGCGGCTGTTATCGTTTGCCATAGAAAATACGCTAGATAAAAAAACGTTGCAGGTAAACTACCCCTTCCCCTTAACCGATCTTCACCAAAAACAATAGGTCTTGAGTACTCTACAAATCAGGGCTGTATGCAAAACATTATTTGATTCTTTTTGAATTTGCGGCTGTTATCGTTTGCCATAGAAAATACCCTTGTTAAAAAAACGTTGCAGGTAAACTACCCCTTTCCCTCCACCGATCTTCACCAAAAACAACAGGTCTTGAGAACTCTAGAATTTAGGGCTGTATGCAAATAATCTTTTGATTCTGTTTGTATTTGCGGCTGTTATCGTTTGCCATAGGAAATACCCTTGTTAAAACATAAAACGTTACAGGTAAACTACCCCTTTCCCTTAACCGATCTTCACCAAAAACAATAGGTCTTGAGTACTCTACAAATCAGGGCTGTATGCAAAACATTATTTGATTCTGTTTGAATTTGCGGCTGTTATCGTTTGCCATAGAAAATACCCTTGTTAAAAAAACGTTGCAGGTAAACTACCCCTTTCCCTCAACCGAACTTCACCAAAAACAACAGGTCTTGAGACCTCTACAATTTAGGGCTGTATGCAAATAATCTTTTGATTCTGTTTGAATTTGCGGCTGTTATCGTTTGCCATAGGAAATACCCTTGTTAAAACATAAAACGTTACTGGTAAACTACCCCTTTCCCTTAACCGATCTTCACCAAAAACAATAGGTCTTGAGAACTCTACAATTTAGGGCTGTATGCAAATAAACTTTTGATTCTGTTTGAATTTGCGGCTGTTATCGTTTGCCATAGGAAATACCCTTGTTAAAACATAAAACGTTACAGGTAAACTACCCCTTTCCCTTAACCGATCTTCACCAAAATCAGAAGATCTTGAGAACTCTACAATTCAGGGCTGTATGCGAAACATTATTTGATTCTGTTTGAATTTGCGGCTGTTATCGTTTGCCAAACAAACAAAATTACCCTTGCTAAAAAAAAACCGTTGCAGGTAAACTACCCCTTTCCCTCAACCGATCTTCACCAAAAACAATAGGTCGCGAGTACTCTGCAAATCAGGGCTGCATGCAAAAAATTATTTGATTCTGTTTGAATTTGCGGCAGTTATCGTTTGCCATAGAAAAAATCTACAGACAGACACACAGACAGACAGACAGACAGACAGACAGACACACAGACACTTTTCGGAAAACGACTTTTTTTCATGTTTTGAGTGTAGTAGAATCAGAATCTGCAATAATCTCGAACACGATTTTTTTTGCCATCACCATACTTCCATTCCTTAAGGAATATGGAAGTAAAAATTACCCTTGAAAAAAAACCGTTGCCGGTAAACTACCCCTTTACCTTAACCGATCTTCACCAAAAACGATAGGTCTTGAGAACTCTACAATTCAGAGCTGTATGCAAAATATTATATGATTTAGTTTGAATTTGCGGGTGTTATCGTTTGCCATACAAAATACCCTTGATAAAACAAAAAACATGGCTGGTAAACTACCCCTTTCCCTTAAACAATCTTCACCAAAAACAATAAGTCTTTAGTACTCAAGAAATCAGGGCTATATGCAAAAACTTATTTGATTCCGTTTAAATTTGCGGCTCTTATCGTTTGCCATAGAAAATACCCTTTTAAAACATAAAACGTTGCAGGTAAACTACCCCTTTCCCTCAACCGATCTTCACCAAAAACAACAGGTCGCGAGTACTCTACAAACCAGGGCCGTATACAAAAAATTATTTGATTCTGTTTGAATTTGCGGCTGTTATCGTTTGCCATAGAAAAAAATCTACACACACACACACACACACTTTTCGAAAAACGACTTTTTTTCATGTTTTGAGTGTAGTACAATCAGAATCTGCAATAATCTCGAACACGATTTTTTTTGCCATCACCATACTTCCATTTCCTTAAGGAACATGGAAGTAAAAATCGGTATGGAGAACCGTACATGACTTCCATATTCTAAGATTTATATTTAAAATCATTTTCGAAATGAAATATTACCATAGAAACTACTTCTTTCTACTTACTGCATCAGCCTTAACCACACTACTGTGGTCACTAACGTATACCGCCTCACGTTATCGCACTCGATTTTCTCTGATGATGGAAGTCGACGGCATTGCCGAAAAGTCTGGTTTTGTAGAAAACATTGGACTACGGCCAAATATCCCGGGAAGGAATTTTAACAAAAACTACTTCTTTGTTGCCGATAACGTTGTACACATACATATAAAATATATGCATAAAATTAATGGCTTGTATAAGTTAATGATTGATCTCCATTAAGTAGTACTCAAGTTTCCAAAGTTTTAATATTATGATGTCCGTAATTAAAACATCAAGCAGGTTTAGTGTGAATGAGGGTACACTGTGGACAAAAATTTTCAACATTTCCTATTGAGTGTTGCTTAGAGTAAAGCTGCGAATCTACAGTGTATGTTTCACAGAACAAACACGCGAAAAAGAAGGAGCGCTCCGAAGTCACTCATGGACTCTCAGCATCTTGCAGAGGGTTCATTCCCTAAAGACGAAACGTCTGTCTATGAATCGTTCCTCTGTAAACACGTGCAGTTACATTGCCCAGCGATCCACAGGAAGCAAATTGATGTCCATTTTTTCGGCTTGCACGCGTTATGTTGGTGTGGGTTTCAGCACTTTCCATTTAAAAAGCGTGCAAATGTAAGAAAATAAACATGAGTGAGGCCAGAAATAACGTGAATTGTGTGTGTGTCTTACCTGCCTTTTTATTGCTGTAGGCATAATAATAAAATGGAAACGTAAACATTACATAACTGAGATATGCTTACCTGCCACGAACAATATATTATTCTATACATGGAGGAGTTCAGTGACATACACACGTACAGAAGAATTATATATATAAAGATATTAACTCATACATAATTTACATTAAAATGAAAAAATTATAATTTTATTGCCTGGCAACAAAATATTTTATTTTTAACAATTACCATTGTTTCAAAAAGTTTAAATGAATTTTCAAGTACTTTACTGTTGTTAAAACATAAAACGTTGCAGGTAAACTATCCCTCCCCCTTAACCGATCTTCACCAAAATCGAAAGTCCTTGAGACCTCTACAATTCAGGGACGTATGCAAAACATTATTTGATTCTGTTTGAATTTGCGGCTATTATCGTTTGCCATAGAAAATACCCTTGTTAAAAAAAGTTGCTGGTAAACTACCCCTTTCCCTCAACCGATCTTCACCAAAAACAATAGGTCGTGAGTACTCTACAAATCAGGGCTGTATGCAAAAAATTATTTGATTCTGTTTGAATTTGCGGCTGTTATCGTTTGCCATAGAAAAAAAATCTACACACAGACAGACACACAGACACACACACACACACACACACTTTTCGGAAAACGACTTTTTTTCATGTTTTGAGTGTAGTACAATCAGAATCTGCAATAATCTCGAACACGATTTTTTTTGCCATCACCATACTTCCATTCCTTAAGGAATATAGAAGTAAAAATCATCATGGAAAACCATACATGACTTCCATGTTCTAATTACAAAATTATTTTTAATATGTACACTCAGAACGAAACCAAACATATCAGCATGCTTTTGATAAAAACGCTGAGAAACATAATCAAAATATGAACTGTACCTAGTTGTTGATATTTTAAAAATAAAGAAATAATTTGATTAAATAAATTTTTATTTAAACATTATCTGTGAATTTCTGAAAACGAAAAATTACTTTGTTTACGTATCCGTGGTTACATAGCATGGAACGATATCAATTGTTAATATTTTATTGAAATTTTTAAGTTTTCGGTTGAATAAATTTAAAACATCAATAGAAAAAAATTACCCCCTCCCCTTCAACTACCCTTTTCATTTATAAATATTTCATCTACCTTTCTACAGTGGATTATTACGATCTTCTTTTCAGGGTAATTAATTATCAAAATTAAGTACTTTACTGATCTTCACCAAAATCAGTCGGCCTTGAGTCCTCTACAACTCAGGTACATATGCAAACAATTATTTGATTCTGTTTGAATTTGCGGCAGTTATCGTTCGCCACAGAAAAAATTCTACACAGACACTTTTCGGAAGGTGACTTTTCTTCATGTTTTGAGGGTACAGTAGTACAATCAGAATCAGACCTTATATCAAACACGATTTTTTTCGCGATCACCATACTTCCATTTCCTTACGGAGCATGTATGTAATAACTTAATCTTGAGACGACGATAAAATACACACATTATATGTTTGAATGCCAAAAGTGCAGCGCATTGAAAGTTCGCACATCTGTAACGACCGTGGAAAGACGGGAACGCCCTTCAGTTTGTGTTGTTGGGCGTGGTCGCCTGTCTGCATCATCTTACACACACACACACACACACACACACACACACATGCAGACACAGACACTTTGTTTTTGTTTGGAAAACTGCTTGTTTTACATAACCCGTCTGTGTTAAATTCAACATGATTAACTTGAAACCAAAATTTGTAATTACAAGGTGAATTAGCATGCGTTAATTGAGTCTGTTATTCACTTCAAAATAAAACGTGAGTCGCTCTGAAGGATGAGGGTTTATTTATTTATTTATTGGGTCTCTGCAACATCGTCGGTTATATGTGACCATAAAATAATAATTTAATATTATGGCAAGATCCCATGGAAGAGCAAAAGAGACCTTCCAGGAACTCAAAGGTGAAGCAGAAGAGGTAGGACTACAGGTGAATACAGATAAAACAAAGGTTATGATCACCACTCGAAGGAAAACCAGAAAAGCTGAACAGTTTGAAATCGAACCACTAAACCTGAAAATAGTTAATCTGTTTAAATATTTGGGATGTTGGATGGCAGAAGATAATGAAGAAATAAATGAAATAAGGAAAAGGATACAGGCCGCAAATATGCTTCGTTGACAACTATATTCAAGACAAGGAATATCCACCGTCAGTCCAAGGCCACATTATATAAAGTTATGATTAGACCGGTGATAACATATGGCAGCGAGACTTGGACCCTGAACAAACAAGCCGCTAACATAGTCAATACCTTTGAAAGGAGAATTTTGAGGAGAATAGATGGACCAATCCAAGTCAATGGAATATGGAGAATGCGTCACAATGAGGAACTATACAAGCTATATAAAGACAATGATCTGGCCACCACCATCCGACTGCATAGATTGCAATGGAAAGGGCACATCATTAGTATGGAAGGCAACTGAATACCTAGGAAGTTACTGTTTAGTCAGTTCGAAGGTCTGTAGGAAGATCCAAAGCATCGCCGGATTGATGTAGTGGCGAGGGATGCTGATACTTTGCTTAAACTAAACCAATGGACATCGATCGCCAAGGACAGGGAAGAATGGAGACGGATGATTATGGAGGTTAAGGTTCGACTTCAAACTGTGACGCCGTAGAAGAAGAAGAAGAAGAAGAAGAGTAAAGTAATAATAGTGAACACATCCAATAATAAATTACATCGCTACACCAATGTAGCGGCTCGTGATTGTATCGAAGAAGCTTGCTGTTATTGGAATAGTTATAGGTGTAAGCCTACATACGAGTTTCGATCAAAAAGTTGGTGCGTTCTTGCAATTTCCACCGCTACAAGTGTCCGATTAAAAAACTGTTTTTATGTGATGTTGGTACTCGTGTTAGTGACAATAATCTAAAATTTTAGCCCTATTTAATTCATAGTTTAGATTTCACAGCTAATTGAGTAAGTCGTCCTTAGGTGTATTAGGCGAGTTTTTAGGCATACTACAATCCAAGACTGAAGAGCATGGATTAAATTTTGCGCAAACTGTGAGATAAACTGCTCTGTCCTGGTAAACGTGTTTAGAAGGCTTTAAAACTCTTATAAATCGCTTATGGCTCTAAAACTTGAGAGATAAATTAAAGTAACTCCGGAACGCTACGATTAGTGGAATTGGTGTGTTCTGAAAAAGGTCTTGTGAGTTGTCGAGGCTTTACCGCATTAGAAATTAGTATATCAGGAGGCAACTTCATGTTGACAATTTTAAACATCATAAGTACAAACCAATGGGAATCGACCTTGACATTATAGAAACAATAAAAGCAAGAAGACTGAACTGGTTTGGACACCTAAAAGAATGTTGGATGAGAGATGGCCAAGGAAAGTATGGGAATGGACTCCACCTTCTAGAAAAAAAAAGAAAACATTAATGGAAAAAATTGGCCGTCACGGGACGCCCGGCAGATGTGAAACATCAAAGTTGATGGTAGAATTTATAATTAATGAAAACCAATAAAGAAATATGGAGTAAAATAAATTAAAAAAACTGTAACAGGAACGTTGATTATTTGTCCATATATTCCAAATGGCCCATGAACATGCCTCAATCTCCTTATTTGCATGAAAGGAATACGAGGAGATAGAAGTCTTTCAGTAACAAAATCAAGCGTTGGTAAATACTGCGGTTTTTCAGGATAGCGGAAACCATTATAAACTGAGAAATTAGGAATTTTATTTTTATCAAGAGCCGATTTACACGTAGAGCAAATTTTAAGTGTAGAAATATCTTGTACATCAGTTATTCTGTTAATAATATTTTCATGTGCAGATGTAGGTTTCTTCAAATCTCTCTCAAACCAAAGTCTATCACAGATTGAGCAAGCGTGTCCGAACTGATTATTTTTAAAGTTATCGATAAAGTATTTGTGAGCGAATTTATGTAAATGAAAGTTACTGTAAGAATTAGAATTTTGACCTTCTGTTGTCTGAAAAGCTGCTGTTGTTGTTTGAACCCTGTCATTTTGTGTTTCTTCAAAATGTTGTGTATTGTGTTGTTGTGGAGTGCTGGTGAAATTCTGTGCTATTTCTTGTATGATATTATCATTCGAAGAATTCAAACTTTGTTGGTCATTTGGTGTTGCTTTCGCAATTTGTTCAATAGCGTCTGTTGTTTATATTACATTCTGTATGTATTCGCTGTACATTTTGTTGACGTAGCCTGCTGTCTCTTCTCCGCTCGTTAATTTCTTGTCTGTTTCGCTCTCGATAATTACGAGTACGTTCAGCAGCGGTAGCAGGAATCGACTGTGAAATATTTTGCTTTAGCCTACTGTCTCTTTTGCGCTTGTTTATTTCTTCTTTGTGCCTTTCATAGTATCGTTGTTGTCTCTGTGTATGTGAATTTGAACTTAGTTGATTATTCGATGTTGCTTGAGTAATTTGTTCAATTTCGTCTGTGTTCTGTACATTAGATACAGTAAGGATTTGGTGTGAATTTTGTTGACGTTGCCTGATGTCTCTTCTTCGCTGATTGATCTCTTCTCGGTGTCGCTCTCGATACAAACGACTACGTTCAGCAGCCTTATTGTCCACTCTAAATTACAAATATAATATTTTAAAAATAATGAAAACATTACTAAATAAATATTTGTAATAATAAAATGTAAGATAAAAAAAATATCAATACCTCACTGGTACGATATGCCTCGAATTAGATGTATTTTGGTCATTGTTAGTTTCAATTATAATATCACCTATCTCTAGCGTTGTTTTTGTACTGAAAAAAATAAAGTAAAATTTTATTAGTTTTAAATTTTTATAAAAATAGAAGCCACACACACAGAGAAAGGAGTTAAAACATGTGGATGTATATATCTCGCGTTTTGTGTACGCATGCACAGAAAATAAACCGCTTGTTGACATCAGTAAACACATTTCTAACCTCAAATGAACAAATAAAATAGAATAGTAATAAAATAATATATTAACAGATGATTTACTAACCTTTGGTTTGAATCGGTAGATTGTGTTTCGTAAAGCAAACGTTGTGCACACGTATTAGACATTTTACTGCAGCCTGCACTTTGATCATCATTAATTATTTGTTTCTTTTTGGTCACTTGATCGTCACGGTCACTCATATTTCGATTCAATAATATTGTCACTGATTCGAAAACTTTTAAGCACTTAACAATGTCCTTTCAAAAACAATAATATTAAGGCCAAAGAAATACAAAGTGTGTATACAAGCGGTGAACGCGTCAAGTATACTATAGTCGAATAGAAAGGCACACGCAGTACACAACTCACACAGAGAAGCAACGAAGTGTATAGTATACGCGCACGCACACACAAGGGAGTCGAGAGCGGTGGCGTAGAGGGGGCATGACGGCATAAGAGAGCGTCATGCCGTTTGCCGTCACGGCATACGAGTCGGTTTTACTGCCAAGGCGCGCCAATAGATGTTTCACATCAAAATGGACGTCGAAGATGCAATGAATGCAAGAGGACTGACAGAACAGGACTGTTTAGAACGGCGCCAGTGGAAGCTAGGATGCGAGAGGCGGCCAACCGTAATTAAATCGCCTGAAAAAAAAGTACAAAGCGCCACGTAGACCGAACGTCTGGTGATCGTCGAGCAACAGAGATTTGGTAGACTGCGTTCCACCTGGACGACGGAATCGGCGTAGGCCCAGGAGATCAAGGATAGAAGACGTACTTAAGGAGATGGGGAAAAGAAGCTTGCAGTGTGAGAATTGTCACAACAGAAGCCTCTGGTGACGACAGAGAAGGTGGCACCGGATTCAGTCACCAGATACTGTCTGGTGACAGAAGGTGTGAGAAGACGGCAGTAGCAGAAGACTCGCAGCGGACGGACGGTTTACTACATGAACATTTTGACATGGAATCCATAGGTATGTAATGTCTTACTCGCACGTTTCGCGAAAATCGACCGTTATGTTTCAAATGTACTTTCGGCATACCACTATCTCACGAACCGCTCAACCAATCCCAGCAAACCAGGTGTCAGGTGATCGAGTCACTCGGCCCCCTTCCACCAATAGTACTGAGAATTTTGACAACTGACTTCAGTCGCCTCTAGGCTTTGTCTGCGTGAGGGTGTTTTTGCGCCGAAAATTTCTAAATTGCTCCACTAAATCTTAAATATCTCGGGAACTACAAGTCCGATCGCGAAAATACAAAGTGCGTTGTGATCCTCAGAACTAAATCTCTCCAATAACACCAATTCCGAGTACCGGAAGCACTCACAGAAAATAATAACAACATTTGAACTCAAAAATTTGAAATGCCTCGACCTAAAAATCGCGATAAAACTCGAACCAAAAATTTCAAACCGAAAACCGGCAAATCCTATGCAGAGCGTCAACAGGCCTATCGTTTGAGACTAAAATCAAAGAAATCGGCCGGGAACTTAGACAATGGCAACCATTTGAAGATTGACGAAACCCCGTCAGCGCCCAAGCGGCCCGCATTTCCGATACCTGGGTCATCCGGCGTGCCCCCAAAGCGACTCAGATCGAGCGTACGGCTAGCTAGCAAGAAAACAGACGATGAGAACATTAATAACTTGTGCTTCGACAACATTGGACCCTCGATGCTCTGCGCAGAACAGCCCGGTCCAAGTCGCCGCTTCAAAGGAGTCGACGAGGAATTCTCTAAGCACTTTATTAACAATCCGTTCGGCTCGGTGTGTGGGATCTGCGATCGCTTGTGGTTCAAGAGTGATCTAAGCACCTTCATTCCTTCCCAAAGCACAAGTCTGCCCATGATTCCATGTCTACCGGTAGTCCCACGACTACCAGGTTTAAATTTTTTTTTTAATCGCAAAAACCGATATTAGAAAGTGATCGAACGGATAACGGGGTAAAGCGACGATCCACCGGAATTTATTGGACTGTCCGAACAGACACGGCGTGGAATGCCAGTGATTAGTGAAAGTATCACTTAGCAATTTGCACGTCTTCGCTCGGGTGTTGTTACCGGACAAAGTTGTCGCTTTTCCCTTAAACAAAGTAGGCGGTCGCTGTACGTGATCTCTACGCCCAGGCAATAAACCACGAGCTGACTTTTCCTCGTTTGCAGTCTCTGACGTAAGCAGGGAACCAAACGCCTACATACGCTGTGTACATGAAGCATGCTGCAATAAAACTGCAAGATCGTGCGCTTGGCGGAATATAACCATAGTCATTACACACGGGCAATACTTCGTATTCTTCTGTTCTTTCCTTTCTTTTATAGATTAGGAGTTTCCTTATTCACACACACACACACACACACACACACTGTTCTTAGATTTTCGCTAATGTAATATGGTGGTATGGTGCATTCTTCTTTCGGATCGAGTCCCGCGGTTATTTTGTGGTTTTCCCCCAAGCATTTTTTTTTCTCCAACGTTTTTGTTATTTTCAGGCGGATTTATCCTCGACGATTTGTGGTGTAATAAGTTTTCATAGACAGACAGAAGTTGCGCGGAGCGTCTTGGACCCTGCTGTGTTCACTTTGTCCGGGTCGTTGGTCGATGCTCGGGTGCAGCGCGGTCGTTTATTCGCTGCTGCACAAGGAGTTAGGTTGCGGATCCCCTTGTATGATAAGATCTGCAAGAAAGGAATTCGTTGATTGCCTCGGCCTGACACCAACCGGAGGGGCGCAGCTACTCGCCTCTTTATATAGTCCAAGAGCTGGCGACTAAAATGTTTACGGTATTTCAGTGCGCTTGATATTTTGTAAATAAATTCAACTTGACTTGCTAGAAACGGAATGGGGAGGCTGGCGACTTGCTATAGGTTCCCTTGCCGCCCACAAGGCCTCAAAGGACTAAAAAATAGCAATTAAACATTATAGCAGTATGTCTGGCTTTTTGATATATTCCGTTTAACAATATAATAAATAAAAAAATACAATTGCCAGACATTTTAGAGGATCGAAGTTGCTAAGAAACTCGGGGTTTCGGTTGGAAACTCAGGCTATGAAAATGAAATTATTGTCAGACAAATCTCATTCTGAGGCATCTGTAGGCATTACAGTCCGTATTCTAGTACCTGAAATTGACAAAGGAAGAGGAGACGCTAGGCCTATTTTAGCTGTCGTCATTGAAAAAAACCAGCAATGGATTTTTTCAGTTAGGAAGAAGGAATGGCCGAATCAAGCAGCTGTACTCTCGGTCTCAGTTCAGTGTACGTGAGCAAGAATTAATTTCTATTGAACAAGATACAAATATTGAGACATCACTTCGGTCTGTTGCTACAGCTCAAAGTACCGGTACTGGACAAGGATTTAAAAAGTATCGGTGCAAAACACAGCGTGATCATCATCATCCTCAAATATGAATGGTTTGTTCCGGTCTCAAATAGGCAAAGATTAGAGCTGGTCACTCTAGCGCTTCCTCGGACGTCCCACACCTTTCCGTCCCTTCGGCTTATAGTTCCATAGTTGTTTGGGGATGCGGCAGTCATCCATTCGGCAAAGATGTTTCCACCAATTCAGCCGATACTGGGCGATCCTGTCAACTATACTCATAATATTCAGTTCCTGCCGTATACCTGTGTTTCTTCTATGAGCATGGAGAGTATACCCTGCCACGTGCCTGAGAAATCTAATTTCAGCCGGTTGGATTCGACTGGCCTGGCGTTTCGTCAAAATCCAATTCTCAGACCCATAAATAAGTGTGGGGAGAACCATCACCTTGTAATATTTTAGGCGTGTTCCTTTACTTCCTGACTTAAGGGTTCGCCTAATGGTCCCGCACATAATGTTGAACTTATGCAACTTATTTACAACGTCGTTGCTGGCATTATAAGACATATTGTAGCTCAGGTATTCAAAATTGCTAACTCCTTCCAAGACAGTACCATCTATAACAATTTTTGCCCGTACGGGATCAGTTCCACGAAAAGCCATCACCTTGATTTTAAGTTTGGATCTTTCCAATCCAGAGTCTTTGCAGATTCGATTTACCAAATGTATACCTATCTGCAATCTGTTTTCAGAGTCCGACAGAATAGGCTGGTCGTCCGCAAACAACAAAGTGTCAATTGTAGATTGACCAATCATAAAATGTTCTGAAAGACATATCTGCCACTTTTGTGTGACATCGTCAATATATAGATTAAAAAGAGAAGGTGATAATGGACACCCTTGTCATACGCCACAATTTGTCAGGCCAACTCTAGGAGCTGTTCTCGGTCTCCCTGCTTCTATTAATATTTTATTCTCCATGTACAGTCTGTGTATTGCTCTAATTAGATGTTGTGGGATCAGTTTTCTTGTGTGATAATACACAAATCAAACTGAACTGTTTGATCAAACCTCGTACTAGTGTAGTTCGATGGCAACATACGCGTAAGTTTAAGAAGGACGACAGAGGGCAGTCAGGCGTGGCGGCGGCAGGACTGGGTTATGTCGTGTACGCTGTACGCCGGCTCGACTTGGCACACTTTCCTCCCATCTGATTTATACTGTCGTGTCGTGACTGTGTGAACACGGCGCGTGCCTGTTGCCCCAGTCGTAAATACGTTTAACGATCCTATCCGAACATGTGTGTCCGTACGTTCACACAGTCACAGGCTTCGATTGTAGCCTATCTGGGACAAATTGAAAACTACATTGTACAACTAACCTTGCAGCTAACTAGCCGTGCTGAATTTATTGGCTTACACACTATTCGGAACATGGGTATTCAGTATACTCTAAATCATATTGTTAGTTTCAATGTAGTTGTTTCTTCTTCTTCTTCTTCTTCTTCTTCTTCTTCTTCTTCTTCTTCTTCTTCTTCTTCTTCTTCTTCTTCTTCTTCTTCTTCTTCTTCTTCTTCTTCTTTAGCCCTACAGCCCAACGTGAGCCCTGGCTTCCAACACCAATTTTCACCAGTGTCTCCAAACCATTTCCTCTCAGTGTAACCCCTCACATCCATTCTTCTTAGTTCTTCCAGCAGCGCATCGTCCAACCATCTTATCCTAGGTCGGACCCTCTTTCTGCTTTTTCAGACTTGCGCCCTTAGGATTTTCTTTGGCATACGCTGATCGTCCATCCGCTCTAGGTGGCCTAGACGTTGTATTCGTTGAGCCTTTACGAATCTTACAGTGT
The DNA here is from genome assembly GCA_034769895.1 of Magicicada septendecula. Taxonomy (NCBI): domain Eukaryota; kingdom Metazoa; phylum Arthropoda; class Insecta; order Hemiptera; family Cicadidae; genus Magicicada; species Magicicada septendecula. Next base: position 57,241,630 of record CM068375.1, on the reverse strand, counting down.
CCTGGCGCTTCAGTAGCTCCTCTATCTCGTGGTTATTTCTTATTCTTCATTCACCATCTTCGTTCTCCGATCCAATGTCACATTCCCCTGCACTGTAGTTGATACCTTGGTACAATGTCTTGTAAATTTACTCAGCTTAACTCACAAACTCCTCTCCTTGCTTCTTTCTTAAGCTTAACTATTAGGAAAGGTATAGGCCTACTACTTACGAAGGCACTGTAAGTATTATATCTGACATGAGAAAATATCAATAAGTTTTGCCAACAGTGAATAGCTAAATGATAATTATATAGTAACTTGGTACTTGACTATAACTTAACGCAGAGTAAGGATTATGCAACTTATAAGTATTCTTATTTAAGACTACAACCATCTTATCCTAGATCGGACCCCTCTTTCTGCTTCTATAGACTTGCTCCCTCAGGGTTTCCTTTGGCATACGCTGATCATCCATCCGCTCTAGATGACCCAGCTATTGTATTCGTTGTGCCTTTACGAATTTTAAACGCTATCATGCTTCAATAGTTCATCTATCTCCTGGTTATTTCTTATTCTCCGTTCATCATCTTCTTTACTCGGGCCATAAACACGTCTCTTGCAATCTTTCTTTCAAACCTTCGTAGTGTTTCTTGTTGTTTTTTTTTAGTTTCGACTTAATCAAAACAATACGACAGAAAGGCCTTTGAAGCTTACTTTACAGCAGTTCTTTGAGTGAGTCCAATATTTACAACATCTCTCTTTTTCCCCATCGAAGAATAGATGAGCCGCCTGTTTCGGTCCCAAAGGGAATAAATCCACTTCACCAAGGTCTTCCTAGGTCTTCCTATACTTCGTTGTCCAATCGGCTTGTATTGCCAGACTTCCTTCCACAACCTGCTATCTGGCATTCTATTAAACTAAACAAGCCATCTCTCTTTGTTTTCTGCAATACGATCTTGGGTATTAAAACAGTTCTAGTCTTTACGAATGTCTTCATTGTAGACATTGTAATCTCTTCGTGTGCAGCCTTTAACAGATCGCAAGAATCTCATCTCCGATGCCAATATGTTAGTCAGAGGTTTTTGTTTTGCCACCGGAACCCATGTACAATAACACTAGCACAGCTATTACCTTATAAAATTTTAGTCGAGTCGTTTTCCTTGATAACGCTTGAGAATTGTTCCACATATTGATTGAAACTTGGCCAAATTGTGACCAAAATCGTGATCTACATGGTAAGTGATGTCACAACCAAGATAGTGGAAATGTGACACCTGATCTATACCCTTATTAGCTAATACAACTTTAATTCCTCAAGATTATTTGCCTACAAAAGCCAGTTTGTCTTTTGCAAAGGCATTTTCGTGTTGTATCTTGAACAGACTTGCAATTGAAACATTGATCTCTGAAACTACTATTCATTGTTCCCGATGATAACGTGATCAAGTGTGTTCACGGATTATATATGATACTATTTTCAAATATGCTTTATTATTTATTTTTTATTCCTGACTTCATTTTTAAATTCCACTCTCTAACTATGTCATCAGTATAGATAATAAATAACTAATAATAATTTTAAAGAAACAGTTTACAAAAGAATAAGAATAGTTCGTCTGGCCTACTCCCCTTATTATCTATTTAGTTGGCAACGGATATTTTCCTATAAAAGCTACAGTTTTTGTTTTATGATCAGGATGTAACTGTAAATATTACACCCCACTAGCTGCGGTGCCAAATAAAACTATAATTTGTTTTCCCGAAGTTGTTGCGTCAAATGTTATGCTAATTACCCAAGTTGTGGGTATGAATTAACAATAATTGTAACGTACTTTAAGAAAACTCTTATTGATAGTTGTGAAGTTAATAGTATACTACTCAAGTATTAATTATTTACTCAGAATTGATAAATACTAATTCTTTTATTTAATTGTTAGTGTTAAAGAAAACTATCTCAAGTAAAAGTGTTGTATAATCCATAAGGTTAATCTTTAAATAATAAAACAATGACACATTCATCAGTCTAACCAACACATTTATTACATTTAAATTAGCTGTCATTAAATCAATTCTCAATGGCTTTTAACATATTATTATCATTAATGATTTTAAACATGATTTTTACCAATAAACAATTTATATGCTAAAGTCTCTATATCTCAGGGTTCCTTAGATTTTGTAAATAAGCATGAATAACACTTACATCTAGTTACTTATTATATTACAATATATCTATTCCAAATGGATTCATTTTAAGATATGAATAAGTATTTTTAATCGAAATGGTATATTTATTTTAAAAAATGTACGTAGTTCGCTTTTAAATTCTAATCATATGACTTTAAGTTGAATGTGTATCTTATAAGTAAGTTCTTTTAGAAGGACAGACAGGTGTAAATTAGTAAATTAGTAATTAGTACATAAAATTTTACTATTGGTACGAATGTTCCTGTCTACGGCGGACTGATGTACTGTGATCCCATCTCCATCTCATTAGGTCCGCTGATTAGCTGTAGACCCTCTCCTGACTCCCTTGCTTATAGGATCGTTTCGATAACTCATTGTGTGGTTCACTTTCGTAGTGGATGATTGATGAACACTTTTAATCACTTCACTCTCACTAAGTATATCTGGCTTCTTCCGATATTTACATTAGTGTAAGTACTGTTCACTAGTTCACAACGGTTACTCTCGTTACGATAACTTACAGTTCGCAAACGACTTATTCCGTTTCAATAGCTTATATCGTTAGTAACACATGATACGATTCGATTGTTTGTTTTTACGAGTTACAAACTAATAAAACTCTAGTTCTCAGTTTCTCGATATTTAACTCCGTTACACAAACTGTTCGTTCATTTTGATTTATGATACATCCGTACACCTGCACATCGACGTTAAAGGATGTCACACTCTTTGTACTAACTTCCTCTCATAGTTTCTGTCCATACATCAATGTCATTTCAAGCGCGGGCAGATGGTTTTCTTTTTTTCGTTTTTCTCTCTTTTTAGCGTTATAAGGAATCTTCATGTTGTAATTTGAGCAAATTTCATACTACTGAAACACCAATCTCTGGAGCTTGTAATCATTGTTTTTGAAAAATTACCTGATTATCCCCAGCCATCTAGAATGTTTGCTGTTAAAATCCTAATAATTCTTTATCGCAACAATGATTTTTATTTTATCATCACTATTTTAATAACAGTTTAAATATTTTTAAGAGTTCACTATTTTAATATATTATGACACAACATGCTACATGCTTCTCGGCTATTCCAGCGGAGCGTGGCTATAATGTGTATGTGCGTACATGTTGCTGCTGCTTTGAGATGAACTACAATTACGTTACACTTTTCCCGCGTCCGTAGCCGAGACTGATCCAGATTTCAAAAGTCCGCGCACACTGTGTTCAAGGCTCCAAGCAACTACGCTCTAGTGTTTTCTAGTAGCGTTATTGACGCGTAGTATGGATTCTTCTGGAATATCAGCGGCCTATGAATACAAGTACTCAGCTACGCTTAGTTTAGTTTTAGTGGCGATTTATTCCAGTGCGGATCGAAGTATTGTGCCGAAATATTACGTGTTTTATAATTGTGCGAGACTCTATTAATTGACATTATTATTGCGTGTGAACTATCTTGTTGTAAGAGACTATCTTGTTGATTACAAACTGTTTAATTGTGATAGTTAAAACTGGTGATTAGTGACTTAATTGGTGTGTTGTATTTTGTTTTCCACTGCACCATACGACTATCATACGTCGTAACAATATTTTACAAGTACAGGTACTAATGTTCAGTTCATATATATTTAAATTGAGTTTCAGAATGGTCAAAAATAATTTTTTTCATATGACAATACGTGTTTCAAATTTTTGTACGATAAGCAATAGAGTAATGCAGAGATCGCCAGCTACCAGGTGACTCGTGAAACGTTATCTACACGACTCAATCATCAGTAGATGACTTATGAAGTCGATTGAAGATCTTATCGAAGTTATTGTTCAGCTCTACGTTCCTATGTGAGGTCTCTTTCCCGATTTTACGAAGTTTATTATAAAAAAAAAAACAAGCGCAGGAACAGGCTCGCAGATAATCATTTAAACATTTGTACAGTTGTATTCGAACGGCGGTGACAAACTTGTTCACCTAAAAAGGTTTAAAAACACAAACGCTTTGTAGCTTCACAATTTATTCTTAACATCCGACAATTGTTTCACCCTATTCGGCTATTTTCAGAGAGCTGCTAAGAACAACTAGATACAAAGTATGTGTTACAGGTGAACGTGTGTTAAGGGTGTATATATGGATATGTGTGTGGGGTATGCATGGTGGAGAAGCTAGTATAGGGAACGTCAAGTGACTGTAAAAACTAAATATGTAATAAGAATGAAATTCTAAAATTAACTAAATTAAATAACAGCTTTCAACAGAGGAGATACAAAGAAATCTGTTTGGTCTTTGCTATATTTTTGTAATTTTTAATTGCTCTCTTAGAAATTTTATAAATAAAAAAACTGTGTGTTAGTTAAATTTTATTTAATATGATACCACACATGAATTGTTGCTATTTTATCAATATTTTCACCTAATTTTTGGGCCGTAACATTCAAACATTTTGAAATGAACACTATATTTTCAGACTAACCCTATCAGGCTATTCAGACTACGGTTTAAATTCACTTTATTTGGAACCCCATATGGCCATTTGCGATTGTTTCACATTTTTGACCCCAAACAATTTTCCCTCTCAACCCCCCCCCTATTTTGGGGGAGATCGATCTCAAGAACAATTGGGTTCTACAGGGTAAAAGTAGAAATGTGACAGCCTTTCTTGGTTCCTGAGCTGCGCAGACCCAGCGAACGAATTACCCCCTTACTTAAGTTGTTTAGAGGGGAGTGAGAGGAGACAACGCGATAACGGTTCACAGTGTCTCACGTCACACACAGATGCTTCCATTGTTCTCGCTAGTCTTGTTGTAGACGATGTTCACACTATGAAACACTGTACAAGACTGTTGTGCGCATGTGCAAAATAAATGAACATTTTGTTAGTCTGGAAACGAGATATTTGTCCACTGCGCATCTCGAGCTCAATGTTCAATTTCTATCGTCAGGTCTATAAGGACACGCATCCAAGTTTTAGGGAAATCTGACCGATAGACACATAGAAAGACAAATGCCAAACGGTCGAATAAAAACTGAGAACTCGCTTCGCTTGTCCGATTTAAATACGCAAAATACGCATACGCAATGAAATACTTAACGTTTGCTGAGTAGAAAAGGGTAAAATTAGACAAGAAATTAGCACATTGAAGGCATATGGGCGTAATAAGCGTTTAGAGTAATGACTATGCCAGCTACTAGAACATAACGAGTATTAGTTACTAAGTTCTGTTCATGAATATGTATATGCTTGAATAATAGGCAATAATAAATTACGAATAAATCGACTGTGCGTGTTCGAAGATCGTAACTACACTTGCAGTCTTGCCAACGTAACGTCACTGAACTGTTTCTAAACGACGCGGCGGTTGTACCTGTTTCTCTTGTGGAGTTCGTGTGGGCGAATAAGAAATGAAAGTAGTTGCACGCTCGCGCGCGCGCACGCGTTCTGCATGCTAGAGCGGTCAAAGCGTATATTATATATGTAAGATTATGTATTATTATAAAATATGTTGTAAAGTTATTGAGATCATTCATTAATCCTGGTTTACTTGACTCGCGAGTAGGCGAATAGTGCAAACTGCAATGACACAGGACGCCCACGTGAACGGGTAATGCACGGTTTCTCTGTCAGATGTATATTTTAGAAAAATGTATTGCTGAATTGGTATAATAATGCGTTTTAAATAAGCACTTAGTTGCTAAGATTTTTTTGTTTGTTATGATGTGACCTACAGAATCTCTACTTCAGTACAGTACTGTGGGCGCGAAGAACGCCTGAAGGCTCTTTGACACCTTGACGGCGATGGGAGGGGGTATGAGGGATGTAGAATCAAAAAAAATGGTAAACAATTTCCCGTTTTGGCAGAATCAAGTCAGTTGTGTAATTATAATTATATTTAAATTCGATAGTGTTACCGTTAGTAAAATAGAATTAGATCAAAACAGCCAATAAATGGATTTTTTAAGCGTATAACGCTACGATCTGAAACACAACAACCTTTCTCCGTCATAATTTAAATCTACCAAGTTATAAAATTTTGTATATAAGAAAATGGAGACGGCATTTAAGTCGCATGGATGAAGGTTGAATACCAGTAATTGTAGATAACTGCAAGCCTTCTGGAAGAAGCGATGAAGGAAGACCAAGAAAGAAATAGATCTGATAATGTGAAGTCGGAACAGGTGCATTGACTAATTCTTAAAGTGTAGAAGAAAAAGAAAATTTCAATACGATCTGCAATTTTTTTACTTTTACTTTTTACTTTTTTAATTAACTAGCAAATTAAACTGCCTAAAAGTTTTCTCACAAATTCATCTTCGCACACAAAAATGTATTATTTATGTGTACGTACTAACCAGTTTTTATCTTCTGCGAAACATTCAATTATTATATTGAATGGCGATTGGTTGTTTTCATCTTAAATTTCAAGTATACAAGTTTGACTTATATCTTTATAGGATGGAAGTTGCGTTAATATCCCGGAATCCAGCTGATCGACAGATCTATATAAGTTTCTACCTTCTTGCAGATGATATGATAGGAGTAGAAAAATTAAAGCTAACCTCCAACTGTGGTTTTCAGCGTTTGGCTAAACCAAATCATAAAGTTCCCTACATAAAACCAAAGTTATAGCATTCAAACTCCTTAGAGAGGTCGAAGAACAAGCCAACTGCGCAGATTTCTCATTTTGCAAACTTGGGTTGATTACAAAAATGATACAGGCAACAAAATCGTAAGTTCTAGGCACTATAGGATACAGTAAACAGAACGTTAGATAGTACAACACGGAAGATACAAAAAATTGAGTATTATGAAATCGTGGCTGCAGCAGTACTTATGTACGGTAGCGAATATCGGATCAAGACAATAAAACATAAGACAGCAGATATGGTATTCTGAGGAGATCGAAGAACTCCACTCTTATGAAGATACTGATATGGAATGAAGGCGCGCTAAGTGAACTAAGTATGTATACCGCAAATACATACTCGTCCTGTCGAGTACGAAGATAAAAAATGAAGACGACGTGTGAATCGAGTATCAAGGGAAGAATACCTTAGCTAGAAAGGAATGTATTTGTATTGTTACCTCTTTGACTGATACCGATGCGTGTTTTGCATGATATCTGCATTTCCTTATCTTTCCAATCATGTTGCAACAACACTTCGTTGCCGAAACGCATACATGTCCGGTACCAGTGGCGCAACGAGGCAGGTTTTGGGAGATAACCCCTTCCCCAAGAAGAATAAAATAAAAACGTAATATCAAAACTTTAAAATAATGTACCGGTAAATTTAAACTACGCTTGTTGTTTGTTTGTCAGAAAATTCAAATGCGAGGGGCGGTTCCAAAAATAAGGTAGACCTACATAAGCATTGTCATGCGAATAGAAACGCAAATGTGATCCTGATCCTGTTTCGTTACAAGATTTAGACACATCTAATGTAGGTGGCTGTGGCTGTCCATTGTTATCGTTTGTGGTGAGATTACATTAGTCAGTCCGAAAAATGCCTCTAACTGAAAAAAACCGTCCTCTGTTTGCAGTGCGAGCAGTTGTTGTATTTCTGAACGCAAAACTAAATAATACAACATAAATCCACGAGAAATTGTTGGAGTGTACTATGAGAGTGTAAACAAGTAAGTGTGTAGTGTAGTCAATTTAAAAAATGGAAATAATATAGAGTAATGGAGAACAGAGTGTAGACACTTCAACAAAGTACACGCAGGGTTGTAATGTTGAAATTGAACGTCGTGTTGAAGAAAAATTTGGTGTCAAATTAAACAGAATTTTGACCACAATCTGAACATACAGTGTTTATCTTAGAAATACAAAAAAAAAAATAGAAACTATAAACTATTAAAATTTTGGAAAAATTGTAAAAATTCATGGCAGAACATGAAATTAAAGGTAATAGTGTTAACTCAAATCCGAAAGCAGTGTTCGCTTTGAATATTTCATTTTTATGGGCTCCACAACCCAGAATGGACGTCCAAACTATGGAAAAATTGTAAACGTTTGAGCGGGTTCAGCATCTCACGCAGCTTACTAGTAATTTCAGTAATAACTAAAAACACATCATTATTTTTGAAAGTGAAGCATGTGACCAAGGCATTACTTAATGATAAAAGAAAGATTGATTGTCTATCGTCTCGTGATAACGAGAGATAATCGTTTAGAGAAATTTTACATAAATTCATCAATGAAAGTTGATTTAGTTGATACTTGTAGACTTGATCTATACGGCCGTGCAAAAAATTATGCGTGATGTCCATGTGTACAGTATTATGAGAGTACGGACTCGTCGATATACGGCAAACCAGTTTCTGGATTACGTTTCCAAAAACTAGTTTCTGAAGGTCAGTTGTGATTCGCTACATTTCACTGAACACAGACCTTAAACGATGGTGAAAATGTAATCACTTTCATCTCAACTAATTTGAACGTAATTTTCAAAGATTTATATCAGCGTTTCCCAAAAATTTTTAGCCCACGCCACAGTACACATCAGTAGAAGTCGCGGCACACTATCTCTCTCTACATATCGACCCCACTGCTTACCACCACCTACCTTTACGCGAAGTCAGTCACACTGCAGCGTAATATATCACAATGAATGTTACTTACCTACCTCAGTACTGCTTGTGGTTTCCCAGTTATATCAGTGGACTTTACCAACTGTAACGCAAATTTATCAACAAACTAAGATTTTTGTGACTTATATAAAATATATACGTTTAATGAAGAAATTTGTGTTAGTGGTTGAAATCACAATCAGAATGATCACTGTTGCACACCACTATATAAAAATTATCCCGATTAGCGCTTTCAAGCTTCACAGCCCATCGTCAGATCGGAATAGACAGGAAATATGTGAAAACAAACCCTTCACCCTCTCCCCCACCCTGCTCACACACAACAAGCTATAATATAAATGACCCTTCCCCACCCCCTAACCCTGTCCCACCATCTGTCTTAGACAGATTTACTTAGATTTAAACATAGAAATTAAAGATAATGAGAAACTACGGCTTGGGATATTTAGGAAAGAGTCGTATTCTGATATAATTATACCAAGAGAGTCTTACCACCCATATAGATATAAAATGGCGGCAATAAATTCATTTTGTTACAGAGCTCAGAAGTGTTTAAAAGAGACCGAATCAAAAGATAGGGAGTTAAAAACGATAAAGGGAATTGTAAGGAATAATAATTATAACACCAACATAGTGGATAAAGTTATGAAAAGGGTTAACATACAAAAAGCTAAAATAGAACCAGAACAAAAGAATTATGCAGGGTCATTGACATACATAGGTTCACATACTAGAAAAATTATAAAATGTTTTAATAAATATGGAGTAGATATAGCTATTAAAAAATGTGAAACGGTATTTGATAAGATAAGGAATAAGAATATAGAAAAAATTCCAGTATTACAGAAAAGCGGAATTTATAAATTAAAATGTAAAGACTGCAACAAAGTGTACCTAGGTGAGACAGGACGAAAATTCGTATGCAGGTTGTCTGACCACAAACGTGCAGAAGGTAATAGAACAACCAATTCGTTATATGCAAGACATTTCATAGAAGACAACCATAAGTTTGTTAATCCTTTGGAAGAATACGAAATTGTAAAAGTAGTAAATAACACAGTTGAAAGGAAGCTTAGAGAGGAGTTAGAAATATTGAAAGAAAGAGAAAAAGGGTTAGACAATTTAATTAATATTAAAATTAAATTTGATAATGAAGAAATATTTTATAACATGATTAAGAAGTAAATGATAGAGGACAGATAGATAAGATTAAGAATTATATTGCATAGTACTAATTGGATGTTTTAAAATAAGGGTGTGTGACTGACCCACGTGTGTGGAGAGGAAGAGGGTAAGTTTAAAAGGATGCACACACACACACACACACACACACCACTGAAACACAAGGAATTTGCTAGAAAAATATGTAACTGTACAGATGGTGGGACAGGGTTTAGGGGGTGGGGAAGGGTCATTTATATTATAGCTTGTTGTGTGTGAGCAGGGTGGGGGAGAGGGGTGAAGGGTTTGTTTTCACATATTTCCTGTCTATTCCGATCTGACGATGGGCTGTGAAGCTTGAAAGCGCTGATTGGGATAATTTTTATATAGTGGTGTGCAACAGTGATCATTCTGTTTATAAAATATATACCTTAAATTACAAAAAAAGTGATTGAAACACATTTTCTCACATAACTTTTATTTGCATTCCTCACTGTAAGTAAACAACTTTTTGATTCTTTTTTTGCCGAATTAGACATTTTATTTTACAATTTTATAATTTTTCCAAAACTTCGCGGCACACCCTACCATGGTACACAGTTTGGGAAATGCTGATTTAAGCCGGTCACGCACTAACCATCGCCGCTGGACGTCATGGCGGACAGCAAGTCAAAAACGACAGTGCGTAGCTTTGACATCCATACACACGTCGTGTATTTTTTGAAGGATGTGTACGACGAAAAATGAGTCCAGGAAGACCATCAGCCCAAGCCGCACGACGTGGGGATGGATCGTGTGTAGTGTTGACGGATGTAAAGGAATCGTGCATCGTGCATGTTTGATTATGCGTAAACTTGCTTTCTATCAAATCGTCATTTTCGAGCAACTACAGTGCATGTTTTTAGAGCACATTCATTTAATAAATGTTTACTGTTTAATTGTACATTACATTCTTCTTTAGTGTATATTTAATAAGTAACGATTCAGATAAAATTTCAGTTTAATATTTAGTTTAGTTTATTCTTCGTTTACATAATACATTCAAATATCATTAGCAGTTATTATTTTAAATATTGTTATTATTAATTTGTTTTAATTACAATTCATAATGTACCGTGAAATAACATCAAAATTTATCGAAAAATATTAATTAAATAGATATCTGTGGGACGTATCCTCACGACGAGAACTAAAGAACGTCTGGCACGCTGGACGAGTTGCACGACAGTGTGGTGCGCACATCCATTACCGACGTCGGGCATGCTGGACAACGGCGATGGATAGTGCGTGACCGGCATTAGAGTGTAAAGACATACTCTAACCTGTGTAACTCAATTCAATCTAATATTGTACAGAAGTAAGCAACTACATAAATATCACAATACCATTGCCAAGTAAGGGAATACATATCTGGTATTTATCGTCTGTTGTCAGTTCAAATGAAATTGAAGTATTAGTTTTACAAACAGTCCACGGTATTCTTAACAGTGTTCTGGAGCTGATCATTTGAAAATTGTACGTCGGCATGCAGCGTTCAAGAGTCCACGATTTCGATCCGTATGTGGTAATTGGAAACATAAAAGCTTTGTGCAGCTTTACCTCCGTTTAATTTATGAAGTTCTTGTAATCTTTCTAGCTAATCGTCTCTTCATACTTTAGCTAATTTTATTAAAGTTGATTTTTTATTTCAGGTTTAGAAAAAATCCCCAAGTGCAACTAGCTTTCTAACTGCCCTTCGTAACACACTAACTGTGCAATATATTGTAACGACAGAACGTTCTCGAACAATGGAGAGTGTCGTTCTACACGTTTCCCGGGCAGCCGAGCAGGTCAACGCCCCACTCAAGTATCCTCTAGAGTTTTCGAGTGCTTGTTAAGGACGCATATTATGGAACCGTAAATAGGCAAAACAGCTGCCGCTTAGAAGTCAGTTTGACGTTGGGCGATTTTACTCAGTGCGTCCCAAATTGGTACTAGTGAAAAGTGATTATTGTGCGGGACTCTTTTAGTTGACATTATTATTGCGTGTCGACAAATTTAATTTGAATTATCGTACGAGTATAATCTTGTTGATTGCAAACTGTTATTTGTGATTAATTAAAGCTGGTGAGTGGAGACTTCATTGGTGTCTGTATTCTGTTTCCACTGTACCGTACGACGATCAGTGATACCGTCCTAACAATATTACACGTATGCTTCTTGAATGTATTATGCAAATTGAATCGCTTCTGTCGACATACTGTTTCTCGTAAAGAAGCGTCATCAACGTGAACAGCTGTAAACCAATTGCATTATGCATTCGCTAGTTAGACAGCGGTTCTAACATATTTAAAACTCGCATGCACTGCGCTGTTTCCAATTCTCTTACAGGAAAGTCATATGAATATTCGGTCCGGCTGGATTCCTTAGCTTTAAAAGGAAATGACAGACTACTTGCAGTGGATACTAATTGGACAGTGACCATTTAAGTCTTCACGTTTCGGTATAACCACAACAGAATAGCAAAGATTGTGCAATATGCATATGCTGTATAGTAGAGCTACTCTGTAAACGGGCATACAGCGCACGAGGAAACTCTAGGCAAGCAAAACTGACGAAATGAATAACAGACTGCAATTAAAGAAGTGTGTTAGAGAATTTTAATATTGAGGCTCCCTGGTTACAGATAGGTCTAACAAATGACACAGACAAAGAAATTACTACTACTAGAATTAAGTCATTTTGTAACGCTGGAAAGTCAGTTGGTGCGATCACTAAGCGAAAGAATTCAGCAAAACCGTCTTTCCCAAATCGCCCTGTATTACAATCCCAGAGATCAGAGAAGCGTTAAATGTCCGACGTTATTTCCAGAACAGGTAGTGTCCATGAAGTGATGAAGAAGAAGAAGAAGAAGAAGAAGAAGAAGAAGAAGAAGAAGAAGAAGAAGAAGAAGAAGGAGAAGGAGGAGATGGGGGAGAAGTATAACAATTAAGCATACATTCGGTTAAGATGTTCCAACAATTTTAACCAATTATGAGCGAGTCTATCGAGTATACCCACAGTATTCAATTCCTGTCGTATATCTGCATTTCTTCAACGATCTTGTAGAGTAGGACTGTACCTTGTACCTCGTACTTGAGAAATCTCATTTCGACAGCTTGAAAAGAGTGGCCTGGGAGTTTGTAAATTCTGATTCTCAGACCCATAGAGAAGTGTGGGAAGGGCCCATCAGCTTGTAGAATTTCAGGCGTGTTTCTTTATTCGTTGATTTTAGAGTTCTCCTAGTGGTCATATATGGTTGACCTTATGTAGCTTATTCACCACGTCATTGTTTGTAACATAAGCCACATTCTAGCCCACATATTCAGAATCTCTGACCTCTTCCAGAACAGCGCCATGTACAACAATTTTCGCTCGTTCAGGATTAGTTCCATGAAAAGTCGTCCCTTGGTCTTCAATGTGGAAATCCAATCTGTAATCGGAAACCATTGCAGATTCGAGTTGTAAACTTTAATTAAAGTAAAAACATCTTTAACAACAATCTTGTCACAAGAGGTATAAAAAGTGAAATATATTATTCTCTGGTGCGACCAGTTGTTACATATAGATCTGTGGTGTGGACTTTAACAGAGAAGGACAAAACTGCTTTAAAATCATTTAAGCGCAAAATATTGCGTAACATTTATGGCCCAGTATGAGAAGAAGCCAGTTGGAGAATATGCAAAACCAAAGAACTACAGGCTCTCATGCATGGAAAAGACATAGTGAAATTCATCAAATCACAGGGGTTGCGTTGGCTGGGACACGTGGAAAGAATGTCTGAGGAAAGAATGGCTAAAAGAATGCTGACGGGAAGATTATATACTATTAGACGTAGAGGCAGACCAAGGACGAGACGGTTGGGTGGCGAAACAGAAGATCTTGCTACCATGGGAATCAGAGGGTGGAGAGAAAGGGCAGAGAACAGGGAAGCACGAAAGAGTATTGTTGAGGAGGCTAAAGCACGCCAAAGCCTGTAACGCCAGATAAGAAGAAGAGAATTAAAGTTAATATTTGTTAAATGTAATTTGCAAAAACTCTGGATTGCAGATATCCACAATTAAAACCAAGGTGGTGACTTTTGTGGAACTAATCCCGTACCGGCAAAAATTGTTATAGATGGTACTGTCCTGGAACAAGTTAGCAGTTTTGAATACCTGGGCTACAGTGTGTCTTATAATGCATGCAACGACGTGGTGCATAAGTTGCATAAGTTCAACCTTATGTGCGGGACCATCAGGCGAACCCTTAAGTCAGCAAGTAAAGGAACACGCCTAAAATTCTACAAGGTGATGTCTCTTCCCACACTTCTGTATGCGTCTGAGAATTGGACTTTAACGAAAGGCCAGACCAGTCGCATCCAAGCGGCTGAAATGAAATTTCTCAGGCACGTGGCAGGGTATACTCTCCATGATCATAGAAGAAACACAGATATACTGCAGGAACTGAATATTATGAGTATACGCGACAGGATCACTGAGTATCGCTGAATTGGTTGGAACATCTTTGCCGAATGGATGACTGCCGCATCCCCAAACAACTATGGAACTATAAGCTGAGGGGATAGAGATGTGTGGGACGTCCGAGGGAGCGTTGGAGTGACCAGCTGTAATGTTTGCCTATTTGAGAGCGGAACAAACCATTCTTGGTTTAAACCTTGAGGATGAAGAAGAAGAAGAAGAAGAATTAAAGTAAAAAGAACATATGATCGGTACAGGTCGGTAAATACCTGTTTTCCTGTACTAAAACGTCTGCCAGGTAAACGTCTGTCACGTGATTGCACGCGCCTACTTGATTACAGAGTTCAATTAATATTGTTCGTGCTTTATTTGTTGAGTGTTATTTCCATGCGCAGTCACGATGCGTTGTGGCAGAAGACTGCTCTGCCAGTCACGACAGCGCGGCCGCAGATAGCCTTGTTTGATTGCGATGCACTACGTGCTGTGAAAGGCTGGCTGCGTAGAGTTTTCCCAGAACTGGAAACCGCAATGTGCTTCGTATTTCCTTGATAGACACACGGACTCAGTGACGTCTCTTCACACTGACTCATACGCAACACAGTCGGTCCCTTACAGACAGAGATTATTCTGAAACAAACAAAAATAGATTTTAGGTCTTTTCCATTATGTGTCTACAAACAACTTTCGCAGCGTTCCCGAGCTCGCCAAACTCCCCCGCCAACGTTCCCGCCAGTCCGTACTCCTACAGTAACGGTGTGACGGAGGGGTGAATAGCATACCACGACACACGTACGTTTGACGCACGCATCTTTTTATTTTGTTTCAATTTTTTTGTTCGTAATTTTTATTGTTTTGTTTTCATTTTTTTTTTTAAGATCTATTTGAACAAATCGTAATGGACATTAAAGACTTTTGGCTACCCACCAATTAAATGATTGTATATGTAATGTAAATAAATCAGTGTAAATAAAATAGTGGAGTGTAAATAGAATAATGTAATCTAAATAAAATAATGTAAATATAATAATGTAATCTAAATATTTATATAAATAATGTTATGTAATGTAAACAGAATAATGTAATTAATTTAATGTAAATTAAATAATTGTGAAAATAAAATTAAAAATACTACCTCTTAATAAAAAAAAACAAACGAAAATAAAAATTAGAAAAAAGAAACAAAATAAAAAAGAATTAAAGGCGTGCGTTTAATAAAAATGCAAAAAGAATCAAAAATAAAAATTAAATTACAAAAAAAAATTGAAACAAAATAAAAAGAATTGATGGCGCGCACGCGTGCGTGTATCGTCAAACGTATGTGTGTAGTGGTATACTAATCACTCCTCCTTCACATCGCTACTGTAGGAGTAGGAACTGACGGGAACGTTGGTGGGGGGAGCTTGGCGGGCTGGGGAACGTTGCGAGAGTGGTTTGTAGACACATAAAGGAAAAGACACTGCTTTTAAATGACGAAAGATTGTAAGAGCTTTGGTCGATCAGTAGATACAATTTTTAAACTGTGTGGGATCTTTTTCTTTAGTGCCAGCATGATTGCAGCTCCCTCCGTACACTAAAATCGCCAGCGTAATTAGAATCACCGCTTTATCTTGGATTTCGTACGGGTAACTAATTCCAGACGAAAAACAGTTTCCTGTACAATATTTCTGTAGACGAACGTATTTTACACTGGTACGCTCTTTGAACTGCAGAACTCGCTCACTATTTTTAACAAAGTTCATTTATGTCTGACGCTGTCACTGCCGGCTTCAATGTTATCAGAACTTTAGCTTGTCGGGCCTTTACTTTCAGGAAACGGGGATAACCCCTGTGCCCCGACACCTCAGTAAAAAGGCCAAGGAGCAGAGTATGTAGGCCTTCTTCTTTCTGAGTCCTTCAGACTTGTGTATATCTTTAAAAACTACCTCCCCGTAGAGTCTCAAATTCTGTGTGAGGCTTTCGCGGCCGGCTTCAATGTTATCAGAACTTCGGCATGCCGGGCCTTTACTTTCCGGAAACGGGGAATAACCCTCGTGTCCCGACACCTCAGTAAAAAGGCCAAGGAGCAGAGTATGTAGGCTTTCTTCTTTCTAAGTCCTTCAGACTTGAGTATATCTTCAAAAACTACTTCCCCGTAGAGTCTCAAATTCTCTCTGAGGCTTTCACGGCCGGCTTCAATGTTATCAGAACTTCGGCCTGCCGGGCCTTTACTTTCAGGAAACGGGGAATAACCCCCGTGTCCCGACACCTCAGTAAAAAGGCCAAGGAGCAGAGTATGTAGGCTTTCTTCTTTCTAAGTCCTTCAGACTTGAGTATATCTTTACTACCTCCCCGTAGAGGAATCTCAAATTCTGTCTGAGGCTTTCACGGCCGGCTTCAATGTTATCAGAACTTCGGCTGTCCGGGCAAATAAATACATTCATATGTACACGTTCTTTTGTCTCATTATTTTGGTATAACAGACTCTCACATAAGTACCAATATGTTATATAGGCCTACCGTAATTATTTTGGACCTTTAGACATTAATGGTGTTTTAAACCATTCATTCAGAAAGCTTATTTCTGTGCAAAGTATGGAATCGAGTTTATATCCTTTTAACAATACACTACGACCGACAAGTCCAAACGTTTTAACAAACACCAACTTAAAGCACTTTAATTGCATGTTCACAACTTTTTTTTCTATTTGTTTCGGTCATCTGAGGACCATATGCCAATTTAAGTTCTTTATTCCTTGTTCTTTTCTTTTTCTCCAATATTCTTTCATTTTTTCTCTATGTCTATTCTTCCTGTCTTAAGTCCACTTTGAACCTTTGAACCTGCGTTTTTCTCTCTCCTACCCTGGACTCCTTCCATTTTTAACACTTTTGCCCGACAAACGTCTCTTTCAATTGCTTCTTCTGCGTTTATATTATTTTTTTTCTAAATCCTTTTTGACTTCTTTAATCCAGCTTGATGTTGACTTCTTTCACCACAGATATTTGAAGATCTGTTTTGTTAACCTATTGTCGTTCGTTCTATATAAATGTCCAAAAAGTACTAGTCTCCTTTTTCTCACGTTTTCTGTTATATTTTTTATACTTTGATATATTTCATCATTACTTCATAAGCAGAAAGCTTAGCAGAAATTATTAAGCCTGTTCTACTGGCTATGTCCTTTAAAAAATTAACGTGTGTTATTGCAGATGTCAGATGTTCATTCACAACTCTATTTTTTAAAACATCTTCGTGCGGATTCCAATAGTTTATAAATATGGGTGTCCAGCTCACAGGCACTATCCGTAACCACAGTTCAGTGGTCACTGACTGTGAAATCTTGGTCAGTGTGGTTCAGCCTTCTGCACTGAAGATGGCAGTCGAAGGTACGGCCGAAACGTTTGCACCCAACAATCTTGGACCACGGCCTTACAGCCCGCCAAGCCGAAGTTCCGGTAAAGTTCATTTATTGTTGGATAATTTTTGATATTAGAAAACGTTTAAATTTTCAGAAAAAATATGTAAATCCCTATTAGCCTAGTATATTTTTGCTTAGTAAAATAACAATAATTGTAGAGCAATAACACAATAAAAGCTTACAAAGACAATCATACAATAAGACGAAGCACAAAGTATTGTTACGTAATACAGAACAGTCTCGTTCGTTCGATAGTGTCCTTCTACAAGCTTCTCAACTAGCATAGACGGTGTGTGTTTCTGCCAAGGCTGCGCTGAAGTATCCTCTAGAATTTTCGAGTGCTCGTTAAGGAAGCATATTATGGAACCCTGCAGACTACAAGTAGCACACAGCTGCCGCTTAGTTTTCACTTTACTTCGGGCAACTTACACAATGCGTCTCAAAGTGGCCATTAGCGAAAAGTGATTACTGCGGGGGACTCTGTTAGTTGACATTATTATTGCGTGTGGAAAAATTTAATTTGAATTATTGTACGAGTTTTTTTCTTGTTGAATAACTTGTTGGTTATAATCTGTTAATTGTGATAATTAAAGCTGGTAATTAGTGATTTCATTGTATTTTGTTTTACACTGTACCATACGACGATCAAGGAGACAGTTGTAACAGTATTTAACAACACTTACTCTATACAGCAAGAACCGCCCACTATGTCACAAACAAGCTCATAATTTACAACAGTCTTACCCGTCCAATAACCCCATAAAAAAAATTAAAATAATTTATGTTTAGAAATTGAAAATAATATACAAAAGAAATATTAAGGAAAATAACATTTCACATTTTTTAACACAAACGTATTTTTTTGGATACAACGGCGATCACAGTGACGATCGTTACTATTTTCTGCGGGTGATAACAGAGGCGATAGAAATTTACAAAAATAAGAACAACTTTGGCAGAAACCACAGCTACAAGTTCCCAGGAATTTGGAAACCCGTTTAAATAGAGTGAGAGGATCGTAGTAAATACTGTGGTAAATTATATGGGCTTCTCTGTAACATTGTGTGGGCTGGGCGTACCTGTATAAATGATGAGAGGTCAAGACTTTTTCTCGGTCGTGCCACTGAGGTTGCCTCATCGTACCGTGGGCGAAACGTTTGGTTTTTAAGGGAAATACAACAACGTACGTTAAATAATTAACAAATGTCAATTTAATTACCCTGCGCTAAACATCCCTATTATCCAAATGTAACAGCATTCATTGATAGATTCGTCACGTTTCAGTAGTTTGTAAGCTGGTTTTTTCTGTTTGTATCGGCCACCTGAGGACCACATGCCAATTTCATTTCTTTATTCCTTGTTCTTTTCATTTTCTCCAATATTCTTTCATCTTTTCACTATGTCTCTTCTTCCTGTCTTCAGTCCACTTTGAACCTGTGTTTTTCTCTCTCCAACTGTTTTTCTGGACTCCTTTCATTTTTAACACTTTTGCCAGAAAAACCTCTCTTTCAATTGCTTCTTCTACGTTTATATTATTTTTTTTTCTAAACCCTTTTTGACTTCTCTAATCCAACTTGATGTTGACTTCTTTCCCCACAGATATTTGAAGATCTGTTTTGTTAACCTGTTGTCGTGCATAAATATCCAAAAGATACTAGTGTATTAGAAAAATATTAGGCCCACGAAAAACTTCGGAAAGTTAGAAATTAAGAAGTAACGATGAAATATATCAAAGTATAGAAAATATAACAGAAACAGTAAGCTGTTTTTATTTATACACTATTTCAAATAACAGAACTAATTTTAAATAGAACATCAACTGATGAAAGCAAGAAGAATTGCAGGATGCAGGAATAACCTTATGTGGAATAATAAATACATCACACAAGAAGCAAAAACTAGGGTTTACAAAAGCACAATACGTCTAGGAATAACCTATGCACCAGAGACCACGCTAGATACAGCAAGAACTCAAAGAAAACTTCAACCTATAGAAATGACTAAATTACGGAGGCTACTGGGAAAGACAAGGTAGGATAGTTTGCCAAACAACAGTATAGGAGAAACGTGTAATGTAACAGATATTAATTCTTGGATTGCGGAAAGAAGAAGGATATGGTATGAACACATATCAAAAGTGGATAACAGACGGCTAGTGAAAAAGGCAAGAGATAGACAACCAAACACCAAGAGGAGCATTGGTCGGCCAAGGAAGAGAAGGACCTTGACAGCATGTAGGACCGTTGTTATAGAACAGGACAGAGTCCTAACAAGGAAGTTAAGGAAGAAGACAAAGAAGGTTCCGTATTATGATTCCTGGCACTGACCATAAAGCCGATTATATGTTGATTTGCGCGTCGTGTGATAACCTTAACAAATGTTGGTTATGGCCGCAGTAAAACAATAACTACACAGAACAATGCGACACAGTCTTTAATAGGAAAATTAATACTTGTCGTATTATCTGACCTCAAGCGGTCAGTCGCGCATGGTAATTCGTCAGTAGCAGTAGTGATACTCGTAGTCTTGACCTGAAGGTTATCTCGTGTGAGTTCCGCTCTGTCCTCGATGCTTGTAGAATAATTTCAATACCTTCTCTGTGTATGCCACGAGGGTCAGTTTTGAAAAGTTCGCGGAGTGATTTCTATAGTTTAGCGGTAGGACTAAAATTTTCCGTGTGCTGTAAGATTCACATTTCTTATAGACACGTATTAATTTCCAAATCTTTCTATCGATTTCGAAATAGTCTATCAAATGTTAGAAATTTACATGTCACGCATGTTCCAAAAATAGACAAAATCAAATGTCGTGTTGTGATTGAATTCTTTGTTCAAAAACGGTCTAGCATCAATTGAAATTAACAATCGAGAAGGTAAGGAGATGCTGCACCTTCAAAAACAATAGTTTGTAAGTGGGTTCGTGGGTTAAACATGATCGTACGATCGTTGAAGATGATCCTCGCAGCGGACAACCAAAAAGTAAAACAATCCCACATATCATTTTTTTAAAATGTCGTACACAGTGTTAGGAGGCCGGCGATTGAGAGAGGATGATATACTGATATCATAGGTATTTCACATCAGGTTGTGTATCACATTATAAGTCAAAGAACTCAGTGTGAAAAACCTTTGTGCAACCTGGGTGCCGAATTTGGAGTTGTTGTTGCACTTTTAGGGCGACCACGCGGGGAGCTTCTTAAGAGCTTGTATGACCACGTTTAAACTTGAAAGCCCACATACGAACTATTACTGTTTTTGAAGGTGCAGCGTTTCCTAACACAATTGTTATTTCGTTGTGAATTTGTGAATGGCGCTAGACCACTTTTAACAAAGAATTCGTGATTTTTTCCGTTTTTCAAAACACGCATGACACGTGAATTTCAAACAGCCCGTAAACAGTGAATAAATTGACAAATAGATTTGGAAATTAACAAGTGTTTACACGAAATACGAATCTTACGATACACTAAAAATTTTAGTTCTACCGCTAAGCTAAAGATGTCGCTCCGCGAACTTCTCAACTGACCCTCGTGTAGTAGTTTTAATATATTTGTTTTGCAATTTCCGGGCGGAAGGCTGAATGGTTTGTCTGCTTGTATGGCGGGAAATCGCCTGCCAAACTCGATCGGACTTATTAAACACATGAGTACATACTAAACCAGAGGTGCCCAACCCGAGGCGCTCGTGTCAATTATCAGCGGAGGTGTGTCAAGTGGCGCACAGCAACACAACTACAAATTTCATCATCATCATTATCTTCAACAAGGATCAAACCAAAAATGATTTGATCCTGTAGATTAGAGCTGGTTACTCCAACGCTTCTTCGGGCCCCCACGCCTCTCTGTCTCTTTTTTTTTTTTTTCGGGGTCAAAACAACGTCCTACGACGTTGTCCGATGCCCAACCTCCATTGTTGTCTGTCGTTGCAGTTATCTTCTTATGCCCTCTATCCATGTTTTCTTGGGTCTTTATTTCTTTCCGTACTATCTAGGTAACCATCTCATTGTTTTCTTTGATAATAATCTGTCTTGTCCCACTCTTAGTACGTGTCCGTTCCAGATTAGTTGTTTTTCTTCAGTGCAGTCAACGATTGTCTTTTGTACGCCCATTTATTCTTTAATCGTTACATTTCGTTTTTGTTCTAGCCTTGAAGTTCTAGCAGCTCGTCCAAAGCATCCATTTCTGTAGCTGCTAACTTTCTTCTTACCTGCTCTTATATTCTCCATGTTTCGGATCCGTACATCAACGTGCTTTTAATCATACTATCTTCTATTCTTTTCTTCCTTCTTTTCTTTTCCAATTTCTGTGTTCCATAGAATCACATTCAATGATCTAATTATTTGCTTTGCTTTATTTATTCTTTATTTCATTTCAACATCATCTGTTCCTTCTTCATTAAAGTTTATTCCTAAGTATTTGCAGCTGTTGCATTTTTTATACGTTCGTTGTTTTCTAAGATTAAATCTGTTGTTTCTTCTCCGAAACTCAGATTGTTGCGTTTTTTCTAAATTCATCAGTAATCCCTATTTTTCATACTCTTCCTTCAGTTTGCGTGTCATATATTCCAGCTCTTCTTTATAATTCTCTTCTCTTGTAGGTCTCTCCGTCTCTTCCGGCTTATAATTCAGTAATCGCTTGGGGATGCGGCAATCATACATTCGGTTAAGATATTCCAACAATTTTAGCCACATTGAACAATCCTATCGAATATAGGCCTACTTTAGTATTCAATTATCGCTGTATAGGCCTATCTGCATTTTTCTACGACCTTGAAGAGAATACCCTGTCACGTACGTAAGAAATACCACTTCGGCCATTTGAATACAACTGGCCTGGAATTTCGTTAGAACCCAATTCTCAGACCCGTAGAAAAGTGTGGGGGGGGCATCATTCTGTAGAACTTCAGACGTGTTTCTTTACTTTTTGACTTTAGCGTTCTCCCGCAAATATGGTTGAACTTATGTAGCTTCGTCACCACCTCATTGTTTGTAATATAAAACACACAATAGTCTAGACATCCAGAATTACAAATACAATTTTTTTACTTTAATTTTTGTTACGGTTTTTAATACGAGGACGATTTGAAAAGTTCGCGGCCTACCGTATAAACGAATGTGTGGTGTTTCTGTTTTTTACCGCATCGTGGCGCCACGTTCGCCACACGAACAGCTGTGAAGCGTAAAGTCGGGTCAAGTCATTGTTGCGGAGAAATAGCTGTATAAATAAGGTTATCACCAGTGGCGAAGCTAGTAGTTAATGAATGGGTAGGCAAAAGTCTTACCTTAAATTTTTTTGTAGAGTAGTTCATCAATGCGAGTTTTCTTGCTTGCAAAATTGTCAACTACACGGTCTTTGAACAACTGGTCACTGATCAATTCCTTCACAAATTTTTTTTCAATAGCAATGGTGCTAAGAGAATTAAGTCTTTCATTAGTCATCGTATTGTGCAAGTAGTTTTTTATTCTTTTCAAAGTACTCATATTCCTTTCTGAAGAAGCCGTGGTAACAGGAAACGTTAAAATCAAACGAATTAATTTTGAAACTTCCACGTACACTGGTTCTAAGTCATTAAGAATTATAAAATGTAAAAGTCTTTGAGGGAACAAATGTTTTCCAGTATTTGAGTAAATGTTTTTTAATTCATTTTCCAGTCTTTCACTATTGAAAAAAGGGTATTTATTTATAAGGCTGTTCAGTTTAGTAGAAGGAAAACTCTCTTTGTAAGAAATGAAGTGATTTGGATCCAACAACTCAACAAACTGGATACTTTCGAAATCACTAAACCGTACCTCCAGCTGCATAATCAAAGTGTCAAGAACTTCATTAGTTAACGTTTTCAGCAGGTTCCTGTTACTGTCATCTATATTTACCTCGCTGCTTATTTGGTGACATTTTTCAATACAAGACGACACTGTGTTTTCTGATCTCATGTCCTTGAAGATAGCAGTAGTTTTCTTAATTTCAGTGTTGCACAGAATTATATCGGAGATAGTTTTGTGTTGCAGTAGAGAAAAGAGATGGTCAGTATAGACGAATATTTCCCTATAAAAACAAAGTAAGTAAATGAAATGGGTCTTTTTGAGTATGTTAAGCAATCCAACAGCAGAATTGTACGAATCACTATCCCATCCTTCATCATTCCCTGTAATGTCCTAAAAAATTTGTCTCAAGTCACCATAGTGGGAAAAGATGGTATGAACTGCTCTGGAATGAAAGTTCCAACGGGTAGTGGATGCTTGTGGAAGTTTAAATCCTCTAGATTCTAAAAGCTGTGATCTCTTTGAGGATCTACAAAAAAATGTGTGAAATGCTGTCAGATTGTGACTGAAGAGCCTAACCGATTTTATTGTTTTAGTGCAATGAAGAAGTACGAGGTTTAACTTGTGAGCATAGCAATGTAGAAATAATGCTCTTGGGCAAGTCTGTTTTACAAAGTGCTGAACACCTCCATGCTTTCCAGGCATTACAGAGGCTCCGTCATATGTTTGACAGACTACCTTCTCAGTTACACCCCACTTTTTTAAAACGTCAACAATTAATTCTGATAAGCCTGATGCAGTCTTATCTACTGAAACATCATAAAACCCAATGAACCTTTCTATTGGACCTTCTTTTGAACAATAAAAATTATGCTGACTTGAGATCTACTTGATACGTGTAAAGTTTCATCTGCCTGAATTCCAATAAAATCGCAAGAATCTAACTCCGCCTTAATCTTTTCTTGAATTATATCAGTTACAGATTCAACTAATTCAGTCTGAATATCGTTTGATGTACCTTTAAATCCTGACGTAGACTGGAGGTGATCTCGGA
This sequence comes from Magicicada septendecula, assembly GCA_034769895.1. Classification (NCBI taxonomy): domain Eukaryota; kingdom Metazoa; phylum Arthropoda; class Insecta; order Hemiptera; family Cicadidae; genus Magicicada; species Magicicada septendecula. The sequence goes on along the minus strand of CM068375.1, from coordinate 57,217,045 downwards.
TGTACTGCTCCTGCTTAGAAAGAAGATCTAACAATTCTAGATAATTACCCCGGTTGACTGAGTCTTCCCCTTCGAAATTACCTCGAAATCCAAGCTCCTGTTTCCCGAGAAAACACACAGTATCAACAAGTCTTTCAACAACAAGCCTATTTTGTTTCACGACTTCATTATGTTTAACAGCTTGAATTCTAGCCCCTTCAGAGAGAGTATGTTCAATCCTCACGCGTCCCAGCAAACGGTACCGCTCTTCATTTTGAATATGTTTATTTGAATTCTGGTGTTTGTCTGCCTTTCTAAGAAAGTTTTTTGTTACCGTCACTCCATATAAAATCCATTCTTTTTCACCAGAAAACAAGATACATGTATAACAAAAAAGTCTGTTGGTTTCGAAACAGCCTGTCAACCACGAATATCGCTCGTACCAAGAAAACTGAAATTTTCTAGATACTTTACCATCAAAATGTTTAATTTCTAAATTAGGCGTAAATCTCTTGTTTTGAACACCACATTTTTCTTCGTAACTCCAAGAAGAAAACGGCTTACTTTTTAAGAAGTTTAAAAGACCTGACAAAGTATTAAATGGACCGCGTTCACTCATTTCAGGCGACACACTTAGATTCATACACAATAATATAACAAATTGAACTTCCAAGTTTATAACTTGATTAGTTTCTATATATATATATTTAATGTCACAAATAATTTAAATGACAGTGTTGATCGTCTATTAGTTCACCGGAATCACAGGCACACTTTTAATAACCGCACAAAATAAACACAATTATAAACAACACTGCGCTCTTTAAAACTCGCACAACAGCAGTGAGACATGCCTCAACGCTACAGTGTGTGGAGCGCTGGTCAATCCCCGCACTGCCCAGTCTCGGCCAACACATTGCTTACATACGATGTATACAAAAAACGCTGAGGCAGGTTCACATTGCCTCATTCGCTTTAAACTATGTCTGCTGTCACTTGTCACCGTCTAGCGGTCGCTGAGTAAAGCATGTAATTAGTAAATTCGACAATTACAGTAACAATGTATAATCTTTACGTTACATACTTCATACGTATTTATAATTTTATTCTACAGAATTTTTTAGGGTAGGCATTGCCTCAATTGTCTCCATGTAACTTCGATCTCACAGCAAACCTGAAAAGGGAGAAAACTGAACAACAAATGTTTTGTTAAGAAAGATTTAACGACGCCAACAGAAATTTTTAATGAGATGAAGAATGTGTTGGGTGATGCTGGACCTTCATTTACTAAAGTGAAACAATGGGCTACTGAATTTAAACGTGGTGGTGTAAGTTTGGAAGATGACCCTCGTACTGGGCGTCAGAAAAGTGCCACTACACCAGAAATCACCAATAAAGTGCAAGATATTGTTTGGAAGATCGCCGTTTGAAGGTGTCTGAAATTGTTAAGCCTGTGGGGATCTCATATAAAAGGGTACATCACATTCTTACTGAGGAATTAGGTATGAAAAACCTATCTGCAAGATGGGTGCCGCGACAAGTGACCAAAAACGCATGCGAATGCAAGCTTCTCAAGAATGTTTGGCAAAATAGGAAAGTTTTTTCGTAGATTTGTAACGACTGACGAAACTTGGGTCCATTACTTCACTCCAGAAACAAAACAACAGTCGAAACAATGGATGCTTATTTATTCGCCGCCTCCAAAATCGGTAAAATCAATTTTGTCGGCTGGAAAGCGTATGGATCCACTTATCTGGGATGCTAAGAGGATATTGTTACTAGATTGCCTTGAAAAGGGCCAAACAATAAATGGAGAGTATTACGCTAACCTTTTGGGCCAATTAAATGTAAAAATTTGAGAAAAAAGACCAGGTTTAGCAAAGAAGAAGATCATTTTCCATCAGGATAATGCAAGCCCTCACATATGCGTTGTGTCTATGGCAAAAATCCCCGAGTTCAAGTATGATCTGTTGCACCATTCGCCTTATTCGCCTGATTTAGCGCTATCGGACTTTAATTTATTCCCAAACCTCAAAAAATTCCCGGGTAGAATCGATTTTCCTCAGATGACGATCTAAGAGCGGCAGTAAACGGTTATTTTGAGGACGTAGAAGAATCGGACTTCCTCAACTGGGTAATGACTTGACGCTTCACAGCTGTTCGTGTGGCGAACGTGACGCCACGATGCGGTAAAAAACAGAAACGCCACATATTTGTTTCTATGGTAGGCCGCGAACTTTTCAACTCACCCACGTACTTTAAGTGGGTTTATAGTAAATGTCCAATCGTAACAGTTATGCCATCGTAACAATCGGCCTTGTTTGGCCAGTCTGGAATCTGACATTCTTTCAAAGTGTTCAAAGCTTACACCGTTGCGTGTAATTTTTTAATGTTTCATTCAAGTTAAAAGTCTGTAACTTTTGTCTTACGGCTTCATTCTTTATACGGTAAAGTTTAAAACACCTTTTAACTCATCTTAAGAACGCTATTTCTGAGGCCTGTATTTTACTGTCTTATTTCTTGCAGGGAGTGCCATAAATTTGTAGAGCAAAAAATGTGCTTGTAAAACAACAATTTACAAATTGTTTTAACGTAAATCAAGACATTTAACAAATGATTCAATTGGCTGTTTTTATCTTTCTTTTTCTTCAAAATTATTTTACTTTATGAAATTTGTAATTTATAACTATCTTTTCCCACTGGTGTATGCTTACATATATCCTTCACGAACATCAATAATAACAAAAATTAACATGAACAAATTTTAAAAGTCCAGCCGGGTCTCAGACTAAATGGACTTTTTACACAAACCCATGTGTAGGGCTTACTATGAAAATTGTTTAACTTTAGGGCAATCACAAACCAAAAATAGAAGTTTAAATTGTAAGATTAATATAAAAATTTACGTGTGGAATCAAGTAATGAGGAATTTTATTTTTCAAAACAAACAGTGTATCCTTAATAATTTTTCAGAATTAATATTTCTCAACTTTCCTTAAAAACTTTGGATCGTCTTCAGAAAGTTTGCAAGCTATGTTTACAAAACACTTTATAGTCTATTGATGTCAGGTTTGTACATTTGTGAAAAATATTATATATAGGCCTATAGATATCTACAAAAAAACAACAACAGATAAATCTAAAACTAAGACCAAGTTACCTGTCGTTTAGGCAATGTGGGTTATAATTTAACTAAAACACTAATGCAGTAGTTTGGAAAGTTTAGTGCTCACTGATTGAACGTTTCGTAATTTGTTTTATGTGCTAAAAAATGCAGTGGCGTATCTAGAATTTGTTTGGGGGGGGGGGTCCGGTCGAGTCGGCTTCATCAAATGAAAAGACAAGTTAAGGCTAATCAACATCTTTAAAGTGGTTGATAAGCGTGTGAAAACATCCTGAAAATAATCGCATTAAAGTAAACTGTAATAACACAATAAAAATACGCGTTCTTGAAACATTGTTTAGAACATACTAATTGACTGAATTGATTTTCCTATATTTTATATTTATACAAACAGGTTTATTTTTAAAAATCTGTTTTTATATTCACAAAAAAATTACTAAATATTAAAGTACACAGTGGAAAAATAAGGAAATACTCTAAAAATTAAGAGATACATTTTCAGAGTACTCATGTAAGTTGAAATATTATCTATTATCTAATAGTTGGGTATTATCTAATAGCCAATAATAAATAAATGCGTTTCGTAGAAAACAGTGAGCGAGTTCTGCAGCTGACGAAGATTATTAGTAATAACAAAAATCATTATAATAATTGACAAGTTTATCTCAACCATTCAAAATAAATACAGGTGTAAGACAGGGTGATGGTTTATCCCCAATTCTTTTCAACTGTGTCCTGGAGAAAGTAGTGAGAATTTGGAAAGAAAATTAAAGGAATGCAAAATATCACCAATCATGTTGGGAAGAAGCAACAAAAGTATTAAAATAAACTGTTTAGCATTCGCAGATGACTTTGCTATACTTTCTGAACATCTGACATCTGCAGTAACACAAGTTAATTTTTTAGAGGACATAGCCAGTAGAACAGGCTTAAGAATTTCTGCAGAAAAAAAACAGATTTCTCACAAACATTAAAAACGCGCCAAAATTCCTGGTAACAGATATTGGACGAATAGAGAGGGTTCGAAAATTTAAGTATTTAGGAGAGATAATTCAAGAGAATGGCTTGGAAAAATCTGCTATAGAAGAAAGGATTCATAAGATGGAACGGGCATATGGTATAACTAAAGATATTTACAATAAAAAGTGCATATCTAAAAATGCGAAAATAAGGCATTACAGTACAATAGTGAAGCCAGAATGCCTATATGCAAGTGAATATCTGTGGCGGAAAAAGTCAACATCAAGTTGGATTAAAGAAGTCCAAAAGGATTTAGAAAAAAATAATATACACGCAGAAGAAGCAATTGAAGGAGAAGTTTTTCGGGCAAAAATGTTAAAAATGGAGGGAGTCCAGGGTAGGAGAGAGAAAAATCCAGGTTCAAAGTGGACTGAAGACAGGAAGAGGAGACACAGTGAGAAGATGAAAGAGTATTGGAAAAAAAGGAAAGAACAAAGAGTAAAGAATTGAAATTGGCATGTGGTCCCTAGATGGCCGATACGGAAAAAAAACTTGACAAGTTACCAGTTCTATGTATGGCTGGCCCAGAAGTTATATAATACGTACTAGGGAGGTTTACTTTAAAATCATTCGATAAAGTAAACGTTAAGGTCAGCGGATGTTCGGAACCTTGTCTAAACCCACCTGCTCTCGTCGTACCGGAGACGCGATGCAGCAGGCAGTGAATGGAATGGAATGGTGGTCGGTTGGATTGATTGAGTACCCCTCCCCCTCTCGCTTCGCTAAAGTCAACTGTCGGCCGCTGGAATGCAGTTGGAACAACTTTCGCAAGAATTTGCCAACGCTGTGCGCCGCGCGCGCGTACCCGCGCTCTCCCGCTCTGTCAGTCCATCACTGCAGACCGCAGACTGTTTGGCTGTGTCGTCGTCGTGATCCTCCTCGTTGCAATGCTCACGACTTTCTTGTTACTGAACTAACCTCTTTCCTCTTGTCTAGGTTCTCTCTCCTAGTTATTTGCTTTGGAACTGATAGGTTTTAACTACTTTGTAACATGCAATCCCGCTTCCCGTTACTACTTGATTCTGCATCCCGCTATCGCCTCTTCTTCTTCTTCTACTTCTCCATCGTCTTCTTCGTCTTCTTCTTCTTCTTATTCTTCTTCCCTTTCATGGAGAATAGGCCCAGTGGCCTGTTCTAGGTTGCTTACTCCGAGTGCTTCAAACACCAGGTATTAAGTCTTGTTCGCGCTCTGCATGGTGTCCTTTTTTTATGGTTGTGTTCATATCTATGGTTGAGTGACGTGTCTCTCATGTTTGCTGTTAAAACGTGGCCAATCCACTCTAATCTTATAGGTTTAATTTCGCTTGTTGGTGAGGGCCTGGCCTGTTGTTCATCTTACTTCTTCGACTTCTCTTACTAATACCTCAACTTTGATTTCAACTAACTTTGTCGTGTTTACTTGCTGAACTGCTACTTGTCATGTTCCGGACGAGGCTTTTCAGTGTTCCACTATTTTCAAGTCCTAAACCTATAGCTCGTGGTACAGGACTTGAAAGTGGTTTCACGGAAAATGACAAGTAGCAGTTCAGCAAGTAAATACGACAAAGTTGGAATTACAGAGACTGCTAATTCGAATAAAACAAATGAACAACTTTGATTTGCTTTTAAATTTTGCTCTCAAAATTCATTAGCCTCTGTTGTCGTTCAAGTATTACCGTCCACTTTTCACTCCCGTATAGCACTGCTGGTTTTATCATAAACACATTCTTCATTTATCCACAGAACTTTGGTCAAGAAAAAATGGCGTAGGCTTCAAATGTTCTGTTTCCACCGTTAATTCTTCTTCTTCTTCTTCTTCTTCTTCTTCTTCTTCTTCTTCTTCTTCTTCTTCTTCTTCTTCTTCTTCTTCTTCTTCTTCTCCTTCTCCTTCTTCTTCTTCTTCTTCTTCTTCTTCTTCTTCTTCTTCTTCTTCTCCTTCTCCTTCTCCTTCTCCTTCTCCTTCTCCTTCTCCTTCTCCTTCTCCTTCTCCTTCTCCTTCTTCTTCTTCTTCTTCTTCCCTTTCATGGAGAGTAGGTCCAGTGACCTGTTCCGGCTTCCTTGCTCCCAATACTTCATAGGTATAATCTTGCCCTCCCATTGGGTCAAAGTTGGAGATCATTTTGGGTATTCTATTTTTCTTCATTTTGTCAAGATGGATGTCATCTCCACGTTTTCCCTGTATTCATTTATTTTTCATCGATGGAAAATATTTTCAGATCATTTCGGATCTGTTCAAACAACCCCAGCCCAGAGCCTTGTTTGTACGCAGTCGGGTAAAATTCAGTGGACGCTTGGGAGACGAAAGTGTGCCATGTCGTTTTTAAAGTAATAATATTGTTAACGACATTACAGAACAATCTACGTGTCTCTCGAATGTTCGTGAGGAATCCGGCTGTAATGTTGTGTAGGTACGTGATTTCAACATGCGTCCGCGAGACTTTTCTAGACGCCGCCAGCCACGCACACTCTGTGTTAAGGCCGCAACCAATTACGTCTTAGTGTAGCGTTAATGCGTAGTAGGTGGAATGTTCTGGTGTGTGAGCGGGATATAAATACAAGGCGTCAGCGACCTTAGTTCAGTTATTGTTCGGGCGATTAGTCTGTGCGTTCAGGTGGTTATTAGTGGCGAAGTGTTATGTGTTTTATAATCGTGCGGGACAATTGTAATAAAATTGTGTTTTATATTAGTTGACATTTTATTGCGTGTGAACAATTTTTAATTGATTTGTTATAAGAGACTATATTGTTGATTACAAACTATTTGTGAAAATTAAAGCTGGTGATTAGTGACGTAATTGGCGTCTTGTATTTTGTTTTCCACTGTACCATACGGCGAACAGTTAGACCGTCGTAACATATTTCATGGTAGATCTTATTTCGCCGACCTCGTAAGGCTTTCTGACGACCTTGCCGGTTCGCTTCTACACTCAAATTCGACTGTCGAGAGAAGCTAGAAACAATTAGCGCTTACCTTCGCGAGTCAATTGTCCAACCGACAACTACATAACAGCATTAGTCGCTCGTATTATTAATTTAACAATAGACATTGTTCGATTGAAACACAAAGCTGCTCAGCATTCCTTTCCATCCCGCCTTTTCAGTCTCCCTCTCACTGTCTCTCTCTCTCCCTCCTTCTCACATATATATACACTCTCTCTCGCTCATTCTGTCTGTCTGTCTCTCTCTCTCTCTCTCTCTCTCTCTCTCTCTCTCTCTCTCTCTCTCTCTCTCTCTCTCTCTCCCTCTCTCCCCCCCCGTCATGCTCCGCTTGTCAACACATATGAATACCCTCTGCCCTGAATCATTGTTTCAGTGCCGTATTAACAATTCCGTTCCACACAGGGAACATTCAGGTCGGTAATTCCAATTAATTGTTTTATACTTGAAAGCAACATCAACTTGCTCGAGAATACCAAATTCAGCTAAAGATAAACTGGAACAACGTTTGAACATAACCTTCTCCAAGGTCTTTTCTTCTTCTTCTTCTTCTTCTTCTTCTTCTTCTTCTTCTTCTTCTTCTTCTTCTTCTTCTTCTTCTTCTTCTTCTTCTTCTTCTTCTTCTTCTTCTTCTTCTTCTTCTTCTTCTTCTTTTAGTGTTTTGCCTAATCAGGCGTTGATGAGTCGCATTTCAATATGTCCTTGCATCTTTCTAGGTCTTGTGCAGAGTTCAATAGTTCTCCAGCAGTTAGGCCTGACCACTGTCGGATGTTACGGAGTTAAGATAGTTTCTTCCGACCAGTCCATTTTGTCCTTCTACATTTCTATTTACGAGGGCCAGTTGAAAAATTCGCGGAGCGACATCTATAGATCAGCGGTAGTATTAAAATTTTTCGTGTGTTGTAAGACTCATATTTCGTATAAACACCTATCAATGTCCAACTGTGTCAGTCAATATTTTAATTACTTAACAGCTGTTCGAAATTTACATGTCACACGAGTTTAAAAAAGTGGACAAAATCAAGAATTCTTTGTTAAAAACGTCTAGAGTCAATGGAAATACAGAATAAAAAATGCGACACGCCTTTACAAACATTGGTTTGTTAATGGGCACATGATTTTAAATGTGTCCATACGAGCACACGAGGTGATTCCCGCAGTGGACGCTCAAAAGTGCTACAACTCCAAATGCGGCACCCACCTTGCACAAAGTTTTTTCATACAATATGAAATTAAAAGTTTTTGTTAAAATATGATACACACGCTCACGTGAGGTGGCTATGATCTCATAAATGTGTGATCCACTCACCATCGCTGGACTTCCAACACCGTGTATGAATATTTTTTTAGGTATTGATAGCTGGAGTAGTTGCACTTTTTTGGAGTCCACTGAGGGAATCATCTTCAATCCCCGCACAACCACGTTTGATTTTTTCCATTTTTCAAAACACGCGTGACGTGCACATTTCGAACAGCTGGTAAACAATGAAGACATTGGCAAGACATATATTTAGGAATTAACAGCTGTTTACACGAAATACGAATCCTACAAAACACAACAAATTTCGGTTCTACAGCTAAGCTATAGATGTTGCTCCGCGAACTTTCCAACTGACCCTCGTAGAGTGAATCTTAGCAAGGCAAATGAGCCTCCTCTTTGTATATATCACAAGTATGCAAATTTTATTCTTTTGATAGTCGCAATAAATTGGGGATCAAGTCCCATTCTGTTAGGTACGCTGTCATTTGTGTGCGGCTTTTATATTATATACTCGAAACGAGCGAGTTCTTAGTTTTAACTCTATCGTTTAGTACACGTGTTTATTTGAAGGATGCCTCAAGGTTACTTTAGAATGCACCAATCGATTTTTGTATAACTTGCCATTCACGTTGATATACTTTTACCCCACAGAGCCGTAATATTTTTTAGATTAATCCCTCAAGAATCGGGGGGGTCAAGAGGCAAATTATGAGAAGCTAAAAATATTGCAAATCTGAAAAGCGTTGTTAGACTATAGAAATTAAGATAATTTGGACAAAAATCTGAATAAAGTGTTCAGTTTTTTGAAATTTTAACATTTTTTGACACAAGCCCAAAAAATCGACCAGAAAAGTTAGTAACAAATTCTACAGATCTATGCCGGGTGTCAGTTTAAAGAGAATTTTAAACAGAATCTGAAGAGCGTCCTCTTTTTGGAAATTTGAAAATTTTAGCTCACCAGAACTCAATAAAGACGACAAAAAGTTAAAACACTTATAAAAATACATTGTAAATGTGTGTCTTATAATACAAGCAATGACGTTGTGAATAAGTTGCACAAGTTCAACTTTATGGCGAACTCATATGTTAGCAAGTAAAGGAACATGCCTAAAATTCTACAACGTGATGGCTCTCCCCACACTTCTTTGTGTGTCTGAGAATTGTACTTTAACGAAAGGCCAAGCCAGTCGCATCCAAGCGGCTGAAATGAGATTTCTCAGTCACGTGGCAGGGTATAGTCTCCATGATCATAGAAGAAACGCAGATATACAGCAGCAACTGAATATTATGAGTATACTAGACAGGATCGCCCAGTATCGGCTGAATTGGTGGGAACATCTTTGCCGAATAGATGACTGCCGCATCCCCAAACAACTATGGAACTATAAGCCGAGGGGACGGAGAGGTGTGGGACGTTCGAGGAATCGCTGGAGTAACCAGCTCTAATCTCTGCCTATTTGAGACCGCAACAAACCATCCTTGGTTTAATCCGGGAAGATGATGATGACGACGACGACGACGACATTCTAAATGTCAGGCTAAAGGGATTTTAATCCAGATCCGAATTGCTTTGAACAGTCCTTTTTAGGAGGACCTTGGTCAAAAAATGAAAATGCAAAAACATAAAAGATAGGCCTAATAAGGAATCATGAAGATGACTGTAGTCCTTTAAAACGCTGTAAGGTTTTTTATTTTGTACACAGAGTAATTAACTATGATTCTTAGCGTATTATTTGTAATCCCTTCATTCCCGTATGCATGCAAATATCGGTATGGAGAAATGGTCTACATGGCTTCCATGTTCTAAAATCTATATATTTAAAATCATTTTCGAAATGAAATATTTCCATAGAAACTACTTTTTTCTTCAGCCTTAACCACAGTACTGTGGTCACTAACGTATATCACCTCACGTTAGCGCACTCGATTTTCACTGATGATGGCAGTCGATGGCACTGCCGAAACGTCTGGTTTTGCAGAAAACATTGGACCACGGCAGAACAGCCCAGGAAGGAGTTTTAACTACAGACTAATTCTTTGTTCCCGATAACGTAGTGCCTATATTAAAAATTACCCCCTCCCCCTTCAACTTTCCTTTTCATTTATATACATTTCATATACCTTTCTACAGTGAATTATTATGACCTTCTTTTCGGGATACTTTATTTATCAAAATTAAGTACTTTACTCTTGTTAAAACATAAAACGTTGCAGGTGAACTATCCCTTCTCCTTAACCGATCTGCACCAAACTCCATAGGCCTTGAGTCCTCTACAAATCAGGTACATATGCAAAACATTATTCGATTCTGTTTGAATTTTCGGCAGTTATCGTTCGCCATAGAAAAAAAATCTACCTACAGACAGACACACACACAAGCACTTTTCAGAAAACGACTTTTATTCATGTTTTGAGGGTAATACAATCAGAATCAGCTCTTATCTCGAACACGATTTTTTTCACCATCAGCATACTTCCATTTCCTTATGGAACATGGAAGTAAAAACTACTAGCAAATTAAAAAACCGGAGAAAGATGTAGGGTCACCTCCTCGTAGTATTTCTCAATCATTGAGGCATGAGAATAGTAAGACATGAAACGGTTGGCGCGTACAGATTGTAATGATGGCAAGGAAGGCAAGGCAGGATGTAGTGTATGAGGTGACTAACCATGACACACAACGATGTGACACACCAACCATACAGCTGTTCTGAGAACAAAGTAATTTGTCCCAAAACAACTCGTCAAAGCTACGCGTGCGCAATGAGGTCTTTTCACACAGTGCAAGCAGACCCACCCCCTTCATATCTAATTACTTTAGCTGTACATATAAAGACCATCACACAGCTTTAACAAAAATTAAAATTTAGTCATTTGATTTTATCTAATAACTAGCTGTTACCCGCGGCTTCGCACGCGAATATTTGACTTTTAATAAGTATTTTAATAAAATTTTTATTGTCTATGTCTATACGGCGTTCTGTCAGCTCGTATAACAATTTTCTACTCATTAGCAAATTCTCTCCAAAGCTGTTTTCAACTCTTGTACTATTTTAATATTAACTAAATTATTATGTTGTTGCAACAGCCTATGGAGATTTAAAAGTCCCCCGTTTATGAGGCCTTTGGAGATATTTATAAAGTACCTGTTGAGTCAAAAACGATAAATTCTTTATTTTAAGTGTTACTGTGTTAAAAGCATTGTATAACACATTAAACGTTATGTTTTCCTCAACCATGGGTTTTATTTATTTCAGAAGCAAACTAAATACCAAAAACCGTTGTCACCTAACCTCACAAATGAAAACAACACGTATTTTCCCTTTTTCATTAAGTAATAGGACAATTTACAATTAGTACACTTCTTCTTTTCCACATCGTAATATATCGAGACAATCGCATATTGTATAAAACATCAAAAATGTACTGCAGAAATGGATAAATGTACAGTTCCGATGCCGCTAAATAGCTTGTGTTTATTTAGTTGCTACTATGGTAATTAATTCTTGCCTCCATGGTGTTGTTGACATCTTTATTAGTAGTATTTAATATATTTTATTACTTATTCATTGCATCATCAGAAATAAGTATAAACATAAACTTTATAATTGTTTAGGACAATTACAATATATATATAGACGTATTTGTATACACAATTACGAAATATATGGATACAATCGCATATTAAAAATATTAAAAACTGCAGGAAGGGATAAACGTACAGTTCCGATGCCGCTAAATATCATTTGTTTATTTACTTCTTACTACGGTAATTATTTCTGGTCTCCATGATGATGTTGACATTTTTATACGCGTCAACGAAAAGCCATAATTAAAAGGGCCTAAATCGTGCTAACGGGGCAAAATATCAAATTCCAAGTTGGACAGTATTTTTCGCCTTGTGTCAAAGATTACCTTTGCAAACTTTGGTGGCAATCAGTGTAACGATGTGGATTTGTATTCAGTACCCATAAATCCTCAGACTTTGAGTTTTGTGTATATAGATGAGTGTACTTCGTTGAAAATAGTAATCGAATTCTACAGGTCAAGAAACTCACTAGTTTGTAATTCGTTGTAAACTACATTTAATTTACTGAGAAGGACAAATAAAGAACAGAAGATAATGGTTTGGGTTAATGTGATTTCATATCCCCCATTGCTTTGTTTAGCTACCATGGGGTGACATTATCAAGAGATTGCAGAAGTGATAAGGATATCAGTTGCAAAATAAAAAACAAGGGAGAATGGTGGTAGGACAGCTGAATTGTGGGCTTTGGAGTGGGGAAGAACCAGTGGCGTATTTAGGGGTCAAGGGACGAAAGGAACCGTAACCTCACTACAAGGTCGAAAAAACTTGACGAATCTTGTTAGTCTTCTAATTTATATACTGTTTTATTATTTTTTCAGGTGTGCACGTTAATATAGTAGTAATAATAATAATGGCACCTGAAGTAGTGAAGGAGAAGGCAGGGTAGGCAGCTTTATGTGAGCCGTTCGGCATACAAGGAAGGCAGTGTGGCCAGCACTACGCTTCAGCCGCCCATTATTATCCCCAGGATGTTATCCCAGGTACTCATTTTCAACAGGCTGAGTCGACCTGAGGGCTGAAAAACGCACCTTGATTTTATGGTGCCGGCGCGGGAATCGAACCCGGGACCTCTAATATAGTAGTAACTCTTTTTGTTATAAAAACATGTTCATTACACAGCATTTGCGTATACGTTTGAAACATGAAATAAAGGAAAATGAATTCAGTCAATAAGTAGCCTATCTTGTAAACACTGTATCAACAACATTTTTATCGTATTCTTATCGTTTACTTTAATAGGATTGATTTCGGGAGGTTGTCACACGTATTTCAACCACTTTAAAGATAGTAGTGTTGATTAGTCTTGCCTTGTTTTTTCTTCTGTATGAAGCCGACTCGACCGGACCCCCCCCCCCCCCCAAAGCCAAATTCTAGATACCCCACTGTCCGTAAGACTTAAGTATGGATCAAGTAAGACAGTAAGTCTTGTTTGAGAAACAGGTTGGTGTCTGGAGCGAGGCTACGCGGTCGTGGAAGATCAGAACGCGAAACAAATCGGAAACTGATGAAAGTGGTAGAGCATACACAAAGAGAAAGTGCCGCGTACCGTACTTGTATTTAGTAAGAGCATTGTGTTGTCTGTCGTTTTTTACTTAATGATCACTTTCGGACTGTTTGTAATACTCTGCAACCAGGCGGTAATTTCGCAAGCAGAGGCTGTTAATTAACTTAAACCGTTTTGTATCGTTCGTGTTATTTTCGACACTTGTTATTAGCTGCTAAAATAGTATTGTGAAAATACGAATTAACAGGAAAAACGCGCAGCAGCAGCAGCGAGAAAGCGAATTATATCGCACCCGCCGAATACGAGTTACCAGCGAGAAGAAGGTGACCTCCGCGCGGAAAGGGAAAGTTCAAACCGCCCGATGTGTGTGTGTGTGTGTGTGTGTGTGTGTGTGTGTGTGTGTGTGTGTGTGTGTGTGTGTGTGTGTGTGTGTGTGTGTGTGTGTGTGTGTGTGTGTCGACCTACTCTCAATAATGCGTGCACCTGTATCACTACCTGACCTTAACTATTTGGTATTTATATGTCAGCTTAGCTGGTGTGTTTAACCGCCTGGATGACAAACCTTAAGACTCAGAATGGGTTGTCGGTACTGGACGGGGCCGTCTTCGTCGGCTTACCTGTTTGTACCTTTCACTGCAAGAAAGGTTATTTTTATGCCCACTAAGAAGGTGCATTTATTGTAAGAGGGTTTTACAGTAGCGTTACTGAAGCGGCCCCATCCAGCGAATTGAGTGACATTTTAGTCCGCTGCATGTAACTTCAGTTGGTTCAAAATCATTTATTTTATTATTGTATAATTATAACAGATTATATACTGTTATGTAATATATTAATAATATTACCGTTATACATTAATAATAATAATAAATGATGAATGATGATATTATTCCTTTATAGGCCTAGTTTAGCACAGCACTAAAATAATTATTTTAATTTTTTGATAAGGGAAATTTATTTTTGTTCATAAAACATTGTTACACAGAGTGCGACTTCCTTCAAAGAAACTAACCGGCATCCTCCCTACCCGTCGCCACATGTTTTTTTTTTCATTTTTGACAAGTGGCTCTTGATGTTCTGTGAATGAATGTTCATGTCACTGCAGCATACAGAGTTCAGCGAAGTGTTAACTCGCAAATGAGTATAACCTTTGCAAATGAGTATAATAAAATAAATGTTTTATTTGAACCAACTAAAGTTACGTGGAAAGGACTAAAATACCACTCAATTCGCTGGATGGGGCCCCCTCATTATTTCTACTGTAAAACCTTCTTCACAATAGACGCACCTTTTTAGTGGCCAATACAATAACCTTTCTTGAAGTGAATGGTACAAACAGGTAAGCGGACGATGACGGCCTCGTCCAGTACCAACAACCCCTCAGAATTAATTGATTAAATTTTAATATTTTTTTACTTCCATGTTCCGTAAGGAAATGGAAGTATGGTGATCGCGAAAAAAAGTCGTGTTCGAGATAACGCCTGATTCTGATTGTACTATCCTCCAAACATGAAGAAAAGTCATTTTCCGAAGTGTGTGTGTGTGTGTGTGTGTGTTTGTGTGCGTGCGTGCGTGCGTGCGCGCGCGCGCGCGTGTAGAATTTTTATTGGCGAACGATAACTGCCGCATAATTCAAACAGAATCAAATAATTTTTAGCATGTGTACCGGAGTTGTAGACTCAATAGGACTCAAGGCCTATTGATTTTGGTGAAGATCGACTAAAGGGAAGGGATAGTTTAAATGCAAGTTTAACAAGAGTAAAGTACTTCATTTTGATAAACAAAGTATCTTGAAAAGAAGGTCATAATAATCCACTGTAGAAAGGTAGATGAAATATCTATAAATGAAAAGGGTAGTTGAAGGAGAGGGGACAATTTTCTTTAAATGAAAATGACAGTTGAAGGGGGAGGGGGTAATTTTTAATATAGGCACTACGTTATCGGCAACAAAGAAGTAGTTTTTTGTTTAAATTCCTTCCCGGGCTGTTTGGCCGTGGTCCAATGTTTTCTGCAAAACCAGACGCTTCGGAAGTGCCATCGACTGCCATCATCAGTGAAAATTGAGCGCCCTAACGTGAGGTGGTATACGTTAGATGGGAGTATCATTACCTTGTCATCTGTACAAAGCAATGTATTCATATGAATATTTCGATGATGTGATATTCCCGAGTCAGCTTTAGCTGTCCATCGCCGAATATGTCGTCCATGTAGATATTATAAAGTGTCGGTGAAATAGGGCACCCTTGACTCACACCTTCATTTCTAGGAACATGTCTTATATGTTTATTCCTACATGGATACAGTTTCACTACAATAAATTTCGGTGTCACAGCTAATGCATAGTATTGCCCAACTATAGCAAAACTATCAAGGACTCGTTGATCTAGTTTCCGTTAGATAAACAACTGATTAATTTGTTTGTCCGAAAACTGTACAGCGCTTTTTATAATA
This sequence comes from Magicicada septendecula, assembly GCA_034769895.1. Classification (NCBI taxonomy): domain Eukaryota; kingdom Metazoa; phylum Arthropoda; class Insecta; order Hemiptera; family Cicadidae; genus Magicicada; species Magicicada septendecula. The sequence continues at coordinate 57,201,204 of CM068375.1, read as the reverse complement.
TAATAAACAATATAGTCGTAAACAAATTTATATGAAATTCTCCATAATAAACATAATATGACGCAAGTGTCAAAAAACAAACAAACGTGACTGATAGAAACCAGACAAAGATACGGTCAGTCGTGTGTCCTACATTTGATCGCTATTTGTATATTATCGAAACGCATCACTGTGATAAAGTAGTCCGTTTACAATAAAACAAACTAATACTCTCTCAGCCAGGATTGTGACCAGGTGACCTATGCTGCCATCAGACTGGTGCCCCGCCCCCATTCTAAATTCAACATTTTATCCATTATTTATACTGATAAATGACATACACAATTTCGAAAGTTAAAAATTGTTTTACTAAAGTCTCGAATTACCACAAATATTTAGCTAAATAGTGGTTACAATGAGCATAGTAGTACTTAAGCTTAGAAAATACTGATCGATCCATTATTTTCTTGATTGGTTGCCTTAACGGAGTCTTGTATAATTTCTTCTAAATCGAGCGATTAAAGTATCTCGTTTTCAATATTCAACCTTGCTATCGAAGATAATGTCTCATCTCCCATACTTGAACTCAAAATATTTTTAATCGTTTTAATGCAGAAAATGCTCTTTCAGATTCCCAGTTAGCTATTGGAATCGTGAAAAGCAGGAGATAAGCAACGTATAAATTCGAAAATACATCAATCATTTTGCAATATATAATCCAGTTTAATACTTTAAGCGGACAAAGTGTAATATCGTGAAATCTATCATCTTCATTCGAACGATTTGAAAAAAGCCCTCTTTCTTGCAATTTTACTCGTGGCACGAGTTGTCGAAAAGTGTGCACATATCTTTTTATGATTTTGGATTGTGGACATTTGTTTCCTTCACATTTATTATCTTCAAAATTTTTTGTGATTTAGGGCTGGATGGAGCCCTGTCTGACAGCTGAGGTCCTGGTGCTGCAGCATACTCTAGCGTTATGGATAATCCCCCACTCAGTGTGACATTCGGAAGGTTTTGACGTGATAATGTGTCATCAAAAGAGCTAAACTGTCCCGATACCGTCTCTGTTGCACCAATGAGGTTGCGCAGTTAGTAAGATGAGCTTACAGTTTTGAGTGTACGGTCACGCTGCGTTGCCACAATTAGTATTCATCAACCGTTACTTATCACCCGTACTTACCGTCGTGCGTGTTGTCGTCATTCGCCTGTCAGTACAGCTGTTTTACTTCCATGTTCCTTAAGGAATGGAAGTATGGTGATGGCAAAAAAATCGTGTTCGAGATTATTGCAGATTCTGATTGTACTACACTCAAAACATGAAAAAAAGTCATTTTTCGACAAGTGTCTGTGTGTGTCTGTAGATTTTTTTTCTATGGCAAACGATAACAGCCGCAAATTCAAACAGAATCAAATAATGTTTTGCATACAGCCCGGAATTGGAGAGAACTCAAGACCTGTTGGTTTTGGTGAAGATCGGTTAAGGGAAAGGGTTAGTTTACCTGCAACATTTTATGTTTTAATAAGGGTAATTTTTTATATGACGAACGATAACTGCCGTAAATTCAAACAGAATCAACTACTTTCTTGCATACCTTTTTGAATTATAGAGTACTCAAGGTCTGTTGATTTTGTTGAAGATCGGATATGGGAAAGGGGTAGTTTACCTGCAACATTTTATGTTTTAACAAGGGTAATGTTTTATATGACGAACGATAACTGCCGTAAATTCAAACAGAATCAACTACTTTTATGCATACCTTTTTGAATTATAGAGTACTCAAGGTCTGTTGATTTTGTTGAAGATCGTTAAGGGAAAGGGGTAGTTTACCAGCAACGTTTTTTATCAAGGGTAATTTTTTCTATGGCAAACGATAACAGCCGCAAATTCAAACAGAATCAAATAATGTTTTGCATACAGCCCTGAATTGTAGAGTTCTCAAGACCTATTGGTGTTGGTGAAGATCGGTTAAGGGAAAGGGGTAGTTTACCTGCAACATTTTATGTTTTAACAAGGGTAATTTTTTCTATGACGAACGATAACTGCCGTAAATTCAAACAGAATCAACTACTTTTTTGCATACCTTTTTGAATTATAGAGATCTCAAGAGGTCTGTTGATTTTGTTGAAGATCGGTTAAGGGAAACGGGTAGTTTACCAGCAACGTTTTATGTTTTAACAAGGGTAATTTTTTTTTTGACGAACAAAACTGCTGCCGCAAATTCAAAGAGAATCAAATAATTTTTTGCATACGGTCCTGAATTGTAAAGAAGTGAAGGCCTGTTGATTTTGGTGAAGAACGGTTAAAGGAAAGTGGTAGTTTACCGGCAACATTTTATTTATATATGTACTACATTATCGGCAACAAAGAAGTAGTTTGTTGTTAAAATTCCTTCCCGTCCTGTTTGGCCGTAGACCAAAGTTTTCTGCAAAACCAGAAGTTTCGGCAGTGCCATCGACTTCCATTGCCAGTGAAAATCGAGTGCGATAACGTGAGGTGGTATACGTTAGTGACCACAGTACTGTGGTTAAGGCTGAAGGAGTAAGTAGAAATAAGTAGTTTCTATGGAAATATTTCATTTCGAAAATGATTTTAAATATAAATCTTAGAACATGGAAGTCATATATGGTTCTCCATACCGATATTTTTGTAGGCCACCTTTTATGCATGCCACTTATATAGTACGATAACCTACGATAAAAACTCTTACGTCATGTAGAAAACAATGGACCGCTTTATGCACTGTCGTACGATAAATTTATCGTTCCGAACTCAAAAACATATCGTGGTGTCCTAAGAAACGCATCAGATAAAATATCGGACTAGTTGTCTACATACTTGGGCCTTAATGTTTCCGTTTATGCACTGGCGCGAGTTTTTTATCGTATGACTTTCAAACATCAGTGCTGCCAACCTTCCTGTCCAGCGTCGGCGACAGTTGTGCCAAGTAATCAGTGGTATTCACGTCGTGGTGTGATTTTATTAATTTGTTTTGTAATCATGGAAGACATTAATACAGAAAGGCTCGTTGAAGATATCCAGAACAGGAGAACACTGTGGGATCCCGCTTCCGAAGCGTTATACAACCCTTACGGATCCATTTTCAGTACTGACGATGGCCACACTGAATGAGTTTTTTCACACCGCTTCCGATAGTTTTAACGCACGATAGAAATCGGAGTGAAATCGGATGCAAAACTTATTGTACGATATTTTATCGTACGATATAAACCGGATGCATAAAAGTGGCCTTAGTGGTGTGTGAAGACATTGACTCGAGATTAAAAATTAATTACGAAGGACTAGGGCAGTGATGAACGGTGCCACACACTGTTTTGCACGGGCCTGAAATCTGGTGTGTTGGCATTTGTACAGAATGGGAGATTGGAAAAAAGTCATTTCAATGGCTGTCCTCAGGTCGAAGGAAAAGAGGAAGACGTGCATGGTGAAAACATTCAACAAGCGGTAAGGGGTTGTGCAAATCAACTGAAGATCTGTGTAGGAATGGACAGTGGCGTACCTAGGGCCGGAGCGGATTTCTTTCTGAGGCCCCCTCCCAGAAGACGCCAGGTACAACTGATGCTTCTTTTTACTAGTTTTTTTTTTTTACATCTGTAAACACTTTATGTGGAAGGGTTGTAAGCCTACCTAAGGCAGATTTGAAAATAATATGAAAAAGTCTTTGTAATCGATCGATTAAATCCTGAACCTCTCCTAGTATTGCGTTTTAGGACGTGACTATAGAACATTTGCAAATAAATTTTAAAAATTACCAAAAAACTTAATTTTCTAAATCTGGAGTCCCCTACTAAGTGGGGCCCGAGGCGGTCTGCCCCCACGCACCGCTTTATTCCGCTACTGCAAATAGATCGCAATGGAGAAAAGTTTGGCACAGGAACGGCAGCTTCTACAAGCCTACAAAGTGACGGAACATGGCTATGTCGGAGAAGGCAGCTGCAGTTTCAGAAACAGCGTGAAGCCGCGTCAACACCGGCCGCGCTGCGCCAAACCAAACAAAGAGGCAAACTGCTCCATACTGTGCAACTTCGAGCACCAACGAACGCGATCCCATCGATGTATGCTATATGGATCGCGTGCTGCATTCACTGAATTCGGTCCGACCGCTGCACCAGTGGGGGGCAAGAACACTGCGTATGCTATATACTGTACCAGTACAAAGTATGACTTTTCTGCTTTGTTATAGCTTTCGATGCTTTAGCGGAGCATATTTTGCGTTAAATGGTATAACTATGTCATTTTAACAATTAATAACTCCAAGGTGGGAGGTTTTTAATAAGTTCTTTTTCAAAATAAACACATTTGTTTCACTGTAGATTTCAGCGTTCTGACGCATTATTTCAGTTTGTCGCTAAGTTCTGTTGCGTTCTTATTTATGAACATTTAATGCTGAAGCCAGACGAAAAAAAGATAAGACTAAGGAAACAAAGAATAAAAGAATAAAAGACGTGAGCCGTAAACTTTAAAATGTTTTCTGCGTAAAAGAAGCTGGCGTATACGCTCGCCATGGTCGTTAATGTATTTAATTAGCAATGCTAATTTACATTAATTTTTTTATTTTATTTAATTAGCTACGTATTAATTGAATAAAAATTGTTTACATTAAGCATTGCATTAGTAAATAATACAAATTTATTTAACTTTTGGCGGACACCAAGCTTACAGAAGGTAGCTGCAGCGGTTCTTTCCTTAGCAATATCATAGCACAAGACTTTATAAAATAATGTCCCTATTAATTTGATAAGTTTCACTTCAAATTAATAGTTTCACTTCAAAGTTTTTGCAAGCTGATATAATCATTTTTTTTGTATTAAGTTTACTGTCAGATATAATCAATAAATTATACATATATTTTGCAATCTTTAAAACGTCTGATGACGCTCTAATTAATTTTCCGCTTGACACAAAGTCATTAAAATGAGTATATAAAGGCTCAAGTTATTGTCATCTGTTATCAGTTAGGCAAAAGTGTTATAATAATTAAATCAAACTGTTATAATAATAAAATCTTTATAAGTACAAATTTTCAGTAGAACTGTCCCAAATGTAATAATTGTAAGGTGTCAAAACAAGTGCATTACTGACTGAATGAATCGTTTAGTACTTTAATGTAATTATCCTAAATTATGCTAATTCAATTATTCAATTAGATTAAATGTGTCTAATTGATTTAATTATGTAAACATTGTAACGTTACCAAATTTGGTAGTTACATAAAGTAAGCAATTATTACGTCAAGTGACGGGAAAGCATGAAAGTATTTCTAGATAAGTAAAACTATGTGAACAAAAAGTGTGTATCTACAGATATATTAGTGTAAAGTTCCAACTATGAAGAAGAAAGTGTAACATAGCAGCATCGTACACGAAATGGAGAAAGAAAATGACCATGAGCCAAAATAAAATGTTAGAAACCAGGCCCAATAGATTCCAACAGTGAGGGGAACCAACAAAAATAATAAATAATGGAAGTGTAAAAGAAGACAACAAGATTCCAACAGTGAGGGGAACCAACAAAGATAATGAATATAATGGAAGCGTAAAAGAAGACAACAAGATTCCAACAGTGAGGGGAACCAATAAAATGACTATGCAAAATAAAGGAAGAAACAACTCAGGAGCAACCACAATGATGGCAGACAAACCAATATATTTACAAATATAAATATTATGAAACAACGACTACTACAATGGAAATATTGAAGAAGACGTTCAAACCTAAAGAAGAAAGGAAGAAGAAGGACAAGGAAACATGACATGAAGAGAGAAGAAAATGGATAGACCATACAAGAAATCATCATTCATCAAGTATACTAGAGACAATACTAGTAACCAAAAGAATAGTGATTGTCAACTATGAAGAAACAGTGTTTAACATATTTAAGAAATCACAAACAGTTATAGTGAATACTTAATGTAAGTGTGAGAACCTGTGACCAGTTAACTAATTTTAACCTAATAAACCCCACAAACAATTCCAGTGATAAGGTTTATAGCGGAAGAAAATGTGTTACTTTCATAGCCAGTTCTATCAAAAGGTGGCGGAAGAATTTAAATATTCCTGATAATTCAAAACATTATTCAGTTGTTATTTTATGATTACTGTGCATGCTAATCACGTTTGATATTCAAATAGAATATCTCCTTGTACGTGTAGCGTGTATGTTACAGCTGAGCAATCACCCAACAGAACAGCAATATCCACATATGGTAAGTGGGGAGGTTACCAGCGGAGTGCGAAAAATACTTTTAAATTAAAAGATTTAACCAGCGATACCCACACATTTACTAATCACAATCAGACTGATAATAATAATTATAATTTTGGATATTTTATTGTACAACATTATTGTGGATACCGGAGCGTATCTACAAGCAACACATACAATCAATACGCTACACATCCAGCATCAAGAACGTATATACATCTATATATATACATCTATAAGATTACATTATAACATATTAATTACTCTGATAATTAAGCATATTCATTATCGATTAGCATAATTACTAAGACGCTTTATAAAACGATATAAGAAAAATTATTACAAAACAATTCAATTAACGTTAGTGTTTTGTTATCAAGGTTTGTGACAATAATGAACACATAAAATACATAACAAATAATACTTATTTATTAAACATTATTCAAATAAACTTCTAATACACAAATGTAAATTATGACCTGAAAATACATTCAGAAAACACATAAGAATACAAATTACAATATAAATCCGTTTCGTTGCTCGCTGAAAACATAACATACAGCACAATAAATATACACAAACATAGACAATCAAATATTATTCATCCTAAACTAATGCGTTCATTTTGTCTCAGATGAGTAGCTTCTTTATTTGATATTATCATTACGATTGATATAAATAATTTCTCAAAGTGTGGTTCTTGGAAAAGAGACAGAGCAGTAGTATTATAATAGCATTAATATCATGAGGACTTTACTTGATATAGTGAATATCCAAATTTCCATCGGTGAGAATTCCTGTTCACTGATGATCCCATGTGAGTAGAAGTTCCGTAGATTAGGTGTTCGCTGTTACTGTTCACTCACGGATAAGATTCATTTCCGGTCTGTGTCGTTGCCGTTGGCGTTGCCCGTTAATAATGAAAGTTTGTAGAGTTCTGTGTTGCATAAGTGCATTCATTTTAGTGGTTGTGTACAAATAACTGTCTATTGCAAATCTGCTTCATGTGATTGTTCACGTTTAATTTAGTTGGATCATAAATGTGTGCAATGTTGAGCACGAATGTTTATGAGTGTTGAGTCACTTATTATTCATGAGTCCGCGTGATGGTTATATCTGAATCATCTTACGTTCTGATATCGATCACTGTGTCTGTAATTGTCGCGCCAAAGTTCTAACATCGAGTCGTTAGTTCACTTGTTAATGTTTAGTTTGCATGACGAAAGTACTTTTAAAGTTTACAGTATTGAACTCGAAATCTAGCGATTCTTATATCACTTCGCACTACGCGTTACTGCGGTAAGCGTCTGTACACTTAGTGAAATACTGACATAAAGTTTGTAAGACTGTGATTAAAACTGAAGACTGAGTACCTGAGTAACTGAGAAAACTGAATAATTGAAAGAAATTGAACAACTACTGAGTAACTTTTGAATAACTGAGCAACTGAGAGCTCGCGTACCCCGTAAACAGTTTTTATTAAACGTCTTCTACCATAATGCAACTTTCTGTCCACCACGCCTATGGTCGTTCTCGATAGGTCCAATATTTCCTTCCACTGTGAAGATCTATGGTTCTCGACTCCCTGATTCGCTGTCCTAGTTGTCACCATGACGACAGTCCTCTCCACTTGCTTCTTCGGAAGACGCTAAACTCTGGTTGGCTACCGACCATCCCCTAAAGTACACAGCGAAAGGATTCGCACTACTTCTGAGAATATAGAGTAATTGCTCGCCTGTCCGTCAAACCTTTGTTCTTGTGAGTTTCCCAAGGTCCGCTGTTATCCTTTACTAACAATACGTAGCGTCTCGTTCATTGTTTGACTACCCTTCGTCTTTTTTCTGCCAATTAACAGCTTCTTGCTCGTCGTCATCCTGAGATGCCTCCACGGTCTCTCGTCATAAATATCAGTTGTCATCCTAGCGTTGTTTTCATGCTGTGCGACACCGTCGACTGTATTCATTTGGTGTACGCTGCATTGTCTCTGTACATGGTAAGACCTTTCCAAATCTTTTGTCAGTGAGTATCTCTTTCTTAAGGCTCACACGCTCCGATTTAACCCTATAGCATGTGCTCGCTTCAATTTCTGCGTATCCGTGCCACTGGACTCTGCTTTTGTTCGTTTGTTGTGGTGTCGTAAATTTGAGTTGAGCTTGGTCTGTCAAAGTCGATCCCATTCCCCTTTGTTGTGTTATATCAGACGTCCTCTCATTGTCTTGTAGCTAGCGTCGGGTTGACGTGTTGTTAAATTGTCCTTATTTATTGCTCTGGCTTGGGTTGGTGACTTGACTGTGTGAAAACGCACTTCTCGATCAGAAAATTATGAATTTAAAATTTTTGATCGCTATAGTACACGTGTTAACTTAGCGCCAAACGCTTTATTCTACCGATGGTGGGGGAAGCTGTACGTGCTTCGGACCGTTTTCTGCCGTTCACTTTGCTTGTCAGCACGCGATCCATATAGTATACATCGATGCGCGATCCAGATAGTGTCGGTACATTAAAGGAACCCGTTCGTGTCCGTTCTATTTGGACAGTGTTTCCCGTTTACTGAATCTGAGCGGTACTGACTGATTTTAGTTTACTGTGATTGTAGTATATTCATCTTTAGTTAAATTGAAAATGACTTTCGAGTAGAACCATCAAGAAGTCGAAAAAGTGGTCGATCTGTACCGAGAAAAACCGAAATTGTGGGATCCGAAAGACAACAATTTTCACATAAAAAAAATAAAAAACATGGTCATAAAAAACAAAAGCAGATGTTCAAAGTCATCCGACGACATACGACAAACATTTGTAAACTGTCCATTATTTACACATAATTACACATAATCTTTTAATCACTTAAAAGATTATTTCACCATATAATTCCTGACTTTTCAGTACTGGTGTCATCCAATGTGACGACGTTTTTTTAGGAATATTTCTTTTTGTTTTTCCTTTTAAAAATAACTATGAAAGCAGCACTTGCAAATTAAAAATTTTCATATTCAACCGTGCACTCGCTCACAGTGGAACTTGGTGCGCATCCTCAAACACCTAGCTCCGTTCCGCGCTGTTTCAGTTTTTGCGCGTTTCTACGCCGAGCTGAACCGAGTATTGTTGCGCGGTCGGTGTGGACGCGGCTTACTAAGTCTAAATATCAAGACTATGTGAAGTAATATTTTTTATTGCACGCGTTTTGGAGACCAAACAGCAGGTTTGGTCATTGTGAAATTGGCGAAAATTGTCGTGATCTGGCAACCATCGGGGGTGCGACACGGCCACCGAAGCAACGACGTTCAGTGTACAAAGCAATTTCACACGAACTAGTTCATCTGGGTCGCTCACGCAAACCAGAAGCAATAGTGTTTACGTTTTTGGCCCAGATTTAATAGACAAACGACTGATAAACTAGTTTCCTGTGTTACGTTCGATAACGAGTTTCTTGACACATACATATGGTGAAATTGAACCGGTTTATAAAATACACGGTCTATCGTACAGTGAATTACCTGTGCAAGGTAATTTAATGAATTGAGGAAAGGAACGCTACATCGCTATTGAATTTACATAAAACTGTGTATCCAAGTGTGTCCTTTATTAATGTTCAGAAAGGCATCAGACGGTGAAAGTCAGGTGACAGAAGTGGAACTGTATATTAGGTAAGCGCTCTTTCATACGGAATCAACTTTGGATACGGTGAGGTGCAAAACGCTCTGACTGTTTTGAATAAAATACGTTTATTATTATATAAGATAAAATTAATAAATTTCATTGTTTTTAAAGCTGTGAATAAAGTTCTTCGTATGTGCAGTATGATTCTCAGCAGTTCGCTGAAAAAAGAACACGAGGAAGCAGTGGTGTAGGGCTGGCGCCCACCAGGGGCCCCGAAATATCTATTATTATTATTATTATTATTAATAATCCGGCTGTACAATTTTTACACATTTTCCATAATTCTTTTTACAAAGATTACATAATTGATTGCATTCTCATCTACAACTGCTGCTTGTCCGTACAAAGATTTTCTTTAATTTCTCGTTCCCTCAATATAGTATGAATTTCTTCTATCCAGGCGATATGTGGTCTTCCTGTTTTCCTTCATATTGGTGGGGCCCATTCCATAACTCTCATTGGCAATCTTTCCTGTGCCATTCTTTTCGTGTGTCCATACCATTGTAATTTTTTTTTTTTTTTTTTATTAAATCAACAATTGAATTTTTCACATTCATTCTGTCCTTAATAACTTCATTTATAATTTTCTCACGTCTGGATACTCTAGCCAAACGTCTCCAAAAGTCCATCTCTGCTGTCATTAATTTTGTTCTTGTGTGTTTATTGGTAGTCCAAACTTCTGAGCCGTAAGTCATGATACTTCTAACAATGGTTTTAAATATTTTGGTTTTAGTTTCTGCTGTAATTTGCTTATCCCATAGAATTCTATTTAATGTAGATATACCATCTTTCCCAAATTAATTCTGTATTGTACTTCTTTGTCTTGCTTCCCATTGGCTGTCGAAATATCTATTAAATTAGTTTTAAAAATATGAGAAAAATAAATAAATCTATGAAAATCTTGGACATTAATCTTTCTCCGACTCTTCCATAAAAACTTGAGTTGAAGAACGGAATCAAATTCTGTGGTTTGTATTGACGAGTGAAATAAAGGAATTTTATGTGGTTTAATAAAAATACTTCGCATCTTTATAAGCAAGGAAGGTCATGTTTAAGTGAATAAAATAATTATTTGCATTTACGACTTATAGGCCTACGTACATTTAACATCATCATCACCACTCCAATGACTAGGCCTTAGACCTGTTCCGGAACCCATTTCCTTCTCGGTCGACCGACATTTCTTTTCCCAGGAGGGTGATAACCCAAGGCAGCCACAGGTAGACGGATTTCAGGCATACGATTCAAGTGTTCACATGAGTTCTGTAAGTACATATATTTTTACTTAAGCAGGTTACTGGCCTGCTGTAAAACCCCCAACCTGGACGACCAGAAACTTTGATTGCAGAGAATTCCTTTTACCTCAGCTGGCGAGCTCTCTCCGCCCAATCGCAGTAGATTAACTAACTTAACCTTTGTGTGCAGCCGTTGGATCCTGCTCCTCCATACTAGATGCACACCTTGCTGCCGATGTGCACCATCCTGCCAGGCCAGGACCCCAATCTCTCGTTTGCTTACCGATCCACTCCGCCGAAGGGATATGTTAGTTTTATATATCATACAAATCAAAAACTTTGAAACTGATATTTTGTTCCAAGGAAACAATAATTCTTTTGCTTTTATACATTTTTCAGATGTTCATTCATATAGTCTAAATTAGTTACTACATAAGTTGCCTAAACGTTCTTACCATATCTATAGAATTAAAATAAATAGTAATTTCTTTTGAAGTTACTATCTTACTTGATAATTAGTGTTAATTTTTATGTACCGGTATATGTTAATTAAAAACTTAAAAACTGGCGTTATGTTGTTTAAAGCCATAATTGTTTTGTTTATATGTTACGGCGCTCTACTCGATCGTCGTAGGTACAGTGGAAACAAAATAAGTACAAGACACCAATTAAGTCACTAATTACCAGCTTTAGTTTCCACAGTTAACAGTTCGTAATTAACAACACAGTCTCTACAACAAATCAAATACAAATTGTTCACACGCAATAAAATGTCCACTAAAATTAAACACAGTTGTATTACAATTACTGTCCGATTATAAAACACAACACCTAACTAATAACCACTTGAACGCGCACAGTAACATCGCCCGACAATAACTCTCGAACCGCGCTGTCAATATATAGCACTAAAACTGAAAATTAAGGCCGCTGCCGCCATGTATTTATAGCCGCCGAAAATCTAGACGATTCCTAATTGCGTCTTAGCGTCCGTATGAACTACGAAATTAACTGTGGCCTTGACACAGTCCGCACGGCTGGCGGCATCGAGAAGACTCTCGCAAATGCGTCTACAAGCACGTACGCCACACACAGTAGAGCGAGATTCTTCTGGCACATTCGACAAACACGTAGATTGTTCTGTGGTGTCGTAACACTCTCCCCTTCTTTTGCCTGTTCGTCCCGAACTAGCAAACCGTCTCTGAAGTAGTACTTAGCCAGGCGATCTAGGTGGACGACCTTGAACTTCCGCTGTCCTTCCTCTGGAATCTGATAAACAACATTGTTAATTCTTTTTTTCACAGTGTAGGGTCCTTCCCAGTTAGACTGAAGCTTAGGTGAGCGACCACGACGGCGCTTTGGATTGAACAACCAGACCTGATCTCCTTCTTTAATAGTTCTGCGGCTCTTGGGACTGAGTCTCAGGTGATCCGAACATTAAGTCCCCAGGAAGACGAATCTCCCGCCCAAACACCAATTTTGCTGGAGTCATGCCGGTTGTGTCGTGTACTGATGATCTACACGCCATGAGGAATAGTGGTATACGTGGGTCCCAGTCTGTTTGGTTCTCGTCAACAACCTTCGAAAGATGCTGCTCAAGTGTCCTATTGAATCTCTCAACCATCCCGTCCAACTGAGGATGCAGAGGCTTTGTCCTGGTCTTTCGAATTCCGAGTAGACGGCATAATTCTTTAAACACCACTGATTCGAAATATCCCCCTTGATCAGCATGGATTTCCATAGGGGCTCCATAACGGCAACAGAAGTTGTGAACTAACTGCTTTGCCACAGTGGTAACCTCCTGATTTGGAATTGCGTAGGGTTCCACCCACTTAGTAAAGTAGTCACCTACAAACATGATGTACCGGTCTCCATAGTCAGTAACTGGGAATGGTCCAGCAATGTCTATGGCAATTCTCTCGAAAGGTAGGGCAACGTTATACTGTCTCATTTTTCCCCTGCGTCTGGTTTGTGGGCCCTCGCTTGCAGCACATATTTCACACGTCCGAACCCATTCCTCTACGTCGTGGCGAAGATGAAGCCAATAGAATCGCTTCCGTATTTTGTCAAGGGTTTTGTTAACGCCAAGATGGCCTCCAGATGTTCCATCATGCGTCTCCTTCAAAACAGACTGCACTTTACTTCGGGGAACTATCAACTACATGACCACGTCTCGTCCATCTGCACTTTTCCAAGCCCTTTTCAGCAATCCGTTTTCTAAGGTGAGAGATTCCCATTTTGCCCAATAGACCTTCAGCACTTCGGAACCATGGCAGATATCTTGCCAATCCGGGCGGCGACCTTCCTCTTTTGCTGTCAAGATCGGTCCAATGTCTTCAGCAGTCATCTGTTCTTGTCGACAGACTTGTGTTGTCCAGCCGTCTGCCAGGAAATCTACAGTGATGGCTTGAACATGTTCGCTTGAGTTTTGTTCTTCCTTTCTGTGGCAATGTCGCCAGTCTTCCGGGCACGGACTTAGTGATAAGCCATCTGCATTACCATGCAGGCGCCCCCGTTGAAGTTGTACTCTTGCAGACGTTCGAGGCACCTTGCCAACTGCCCTTCCGGATTTTTAAATCTGATGAGCCATGCAAGCGCGGCATGGTCGGTACGTAGTGAAAACTCTCTCCCACAGAGGTATTTATGGAAGTGCTCCAAAGCTCTAACAATTGCCAACAACTCTCTCCTTGTAACACAATAATTTCTCTCTGGTTTAGAAAACGTCTTGCTGTAATACGCTATTACTCGTTCTTCACCGTTCTGCACTTGAGACAAAACTGCTCCTAGACCAGTATTGCTTGCGTCTGTGTCTACGATGTACTTCCCTTCGGAAGCTGGAAAAGCGATAATTGGCTGCGAACATAATGCTATCTCCAAAGTCCTAAATGCTTGGTCACACTCTCTCGACCACTGGAAGTTTCGTTTATTTTCCGTTAGCTCATATATTGGTTTAGCAATAGTAGCGAAGCCTTTCACAAAACGTCGGTAATATGAGCATAACCACAGAAATCTCCGAACTTCGTGTTTACTCTTCGGAACTGGCCAGTCTCTTACGGTGTCTACTTTATTAGCATCCATGCTAACACCCGATGCCGAAACCAGATGGCCCAGATATTGTACTTCCTACTGGAATAGAGAACACTTCTTCGGGCTCAGCTTCAGTTGGGCACCGTGAATTCTAGTTAGAACGTCCTTAAAGTTTTCCAAATGGTCTTCGAAAGTCTTCCCGATCACTATGACATCGTCTAAGTAAGCAAGGCAAGTTTTCCACGTCAGGCCTCGGAGTACCAGGTCCATCAATCTCTCAAATGTTGCCGGTGCATTACAGAGTCCAAATGACATGACGTTAAATTGGAATAAGCCACTTGGGGTCGAGAAAGCCGTCTTTTCCTTGTCTTCTCGATGAAGACCCACTTGCCAATATCCAATCTTCAGGTCCAATGTGGAAAACCACTGTGCTCCGCACAACGTGTCGAGTGTATCGTCAACGCGAGGTAATGGATAGCAATCTTCCTTTGTAACGTCATTTAACCTCCAGTAGTCTACGCAGAAACGCAATCCACCATCCTTCTTCGCTGCCAGCACTACAGGAGAAGACCAAGCACTTGACGAAGGTTTGATTACTCCCTCTATCAACATGTCCTGTACTAACCGAGACGTTTCCTCTTTTTACATAATGGAGGCCTTCGAGGAGGTTGGCGTATCGGTGTTGTGTCCCCGGTATTGATGCGATGTTGCACAAGAGAGGTTCTTGCCAATGACTGTCCCCGAACTGCAAAATAATCTTTGAATTCGTGTAAAAACTCTGAGTTCTTTTACCTCAGCACTTGAGAGGTCGTTAGAAGATCTGTTCAATAATTCTTGCAGTTCCTCTGGTAATTTGGAATTATCCGAAGCCCTGGATCTTCATTGCGTCATTCCGGCTCCCCAGGCCACAGGAGTCAATTTGCCTAGGAGCGTATTGCTTTTTAAAGTGATAGCTTGATCCAAATATTCGCCACTCTAATAGGTACATTTCCGGTTTCGTCAGGTTTTACTAATTTCTAGCAATTAGTATGCCCGGTGTGCTGACTACCAGGGGTTCGAATATAGAGCACTGGTTGCCTCTAGTATCTACCTCGGTTCTAACCATGATGATCTTTTCGTAGTTTGGCGGAACAGTTACGGCCACTTGGTTTATGACGTCCATCGATTTTCTGCTGTCGTCGTTGTTGATAGTATTACCTCTTCGCCTCCGATTCTCAAGACATTGTTTTTGAAGTCGACTATAAATCCGTATGCGTTCATAACGTCCACACCAAGAATTGCTTCACCCACAATGTCTGCAACCAGTACTTGATGATTAAACTCAAGTCGACCGAGGCGTAGATGCATCTCCACTTTTCCAAAAACACTTTTACAGGCCGTCCAGTAGCTGTTCGCAAGCTGCAAGAGCACCAGATTGGCTTGAGATCTTTCACCACGTCGGGCCGCACAATGGAAACTGTTGCACCTGTGTCAACTGTAATCGAGGTTGGCCTTTCTTGAACGAATCCGGTAACCACCAAGCTCCCGCTGTTTTTCTGAAGTGTAGAAATTGCGTATTGTCTAGGGGCTTCGTTCCTCCAGTTAGTCAGCACACGCCCCGTTGTACCGACTACTGCTCGTTTCCCTGCTGCTGAATTCTAACCCGACAATCTCGTTGTAGATGTCCAGGTTTCCCACATCTATAACACTTCGGTCTTCCATCCTTTCTTATTTTATTCTGTGGCGCCAACCGTCGAGTCTCTGTTCCTTGTTCTTCTTCCTCATCGTCTCTGCCGTCGCGATCTTTTAGCGCGCGCACTTTATGACTTGTCCAACCAGACGCTGATTTTGCGGCCTCAAATTGCAAAGCATGTACCAGGGCGTCCGCACTGTTCTGGTGTCTTGCCATTCACAACACTTGCTGTAGTTAGTTATCTCGAACACCGGCAGTAAATGTCTGCATCGCAAAACGCGTTCGAAAATCTTCTGGCGCTTCAGGATAGGCCAGTCTAAGTAGTCTGTCGAAACTTGCTTCAAACTCTTGAAGACTCTCCCCGAAATGCTCTCGCCTTGCTCTCAACTGGGTGCAGTACACATCTCGCAAATATTTATCACCATACCGTAATTCCATAGCTTTTATCAACTCGGCATAGGTGTTCTGGCTGTCAGGTGGCAGTTTCTGTAGTATTCTGCCGCAGGTCCTTTTAATGCTCGAACGAGTGAAACAGCCTTGTCTTTCTCTGTCCAATTATTTGCGCATGCAGCAGCTTCAAATTGGCGGAGGTACGTTGCCCAGTGACTGCTTCCGTCAAAGGTTGGAGCTTTGACATGAACTGTCCCTACTGCAGGTAAAGTTAATTTCTCTGTTGACTTATTTTCTGCGTCTTTTCTGTTTTTATCATTGGTACAGTTTGTTCACAAAGTTGTTTTGGTTGTAACTTCAGGCACTGCTCGACTTCATTTTTAATCTGCTCTTTTATATTTGTAATCGAGTGTTCTATTTTTGTTGACATAGCTTTTTCCACACTCGTGACTGACTTTTCTACTTCAGCTATTTTTAATTTTTCTTGCTCATTGATTTTTTACCTCTGATATTTTAGTAATTTGTTTATTAAGCTCACCTCGTAGGAGACCCAAGTCTGAGGTACTATGTTCTTGCATCTGTTTCTGCTCCTGTATTAATGCTTTGATGGCTTTGATGTCTTCTGTTTCACGCTTCCGTTCCTCTGTTTCCAGCTTACGTTCTTCTCTTTCCTGTCGGCGTTCTTCTTTTGCCTCTTCCGCCTCCTGTCTGCGTTTCTCATCTTGTCGTCTTTCTGCTTCTTCCTGTGTCTGCCGCAGCAGGGTTTGGAAAGCTTCCATCATCTGAATGGCATCCATGTTTACCGATTAATTAGAAATTACACAGTCTTGTACAAGTTTTCACTGTTTCCACTGTTAACCGTTCTATCCCACATCTGACACCACTGTTACACCACTGGTACAGTGGAAACAAAATAAGTACAAGACACCAATGAAGACACTAATTACCAGCTTTAATTTTCACAGTTAACACTTCGTAATTAACAACACAGTCTCTACAACAAATCAAATACAAATTGTTCGCACGCAATAAAATGTCCACTAAAATTAAACACAGTTGTATTACAATTACCGTTCGATTATAAAACACAACACCTAACTAATATACACTTCAACGCGCTCAGTAATTTCGCCCGACAATAACTCTCGAACCGCGCTGTCAATATATCGCACTAATACTGAAACTTAAGGCCGCTGCCGCCAAGTATTTATAGCCGCCGAAAATCTAGACGATCCCTAATTGCGTCTTACCGTCCGTATGAACTACGAAATTTACTGCGGCCTTGACACAGTCCGCACGGCTGGCGGTATCGAGAAGACTCTCACCAATGCGTCTACAAGCACGTACGCCACACACAGTAGAGCAAGATTCTTCTGGCACATTCGACAAACACGTAGATTGTTCTGTGATGTCGTAACAATATTAATTTTTCAGAATTTCATTAATCTAATCTAAATAAGTTACTGTACTACACAAGTCACATAAGAAAAACTGGCTGTATCTAAAGAATGAAAGTAAATGTTTATTGTTTCACGAAATTACTCCATGGAATGGATGTATCATTCCATCTAATGATTAGTATTAATTTTTATGTATAAAAACAAATGTGTCAATTAGCGTCTACAAGCTTTTAAACTGGCCTTTTGTTCAAGGAAAGAATAATTGTTTACCTTATATTATTTTATGATTTTCATAAATCTAAATAAGTTACTTCAAAAGTTGACTAAATAATCATATTATGTCCAAAATATGAAAATAAATTATGTTGTGTATGAATTGATTTTCTTACTTCATAATTACATTAGGAGTAAATTAAGATTTCCATAAGCCGTCCTCACAAAATACTATTTTTACTTCCATGTTCCTTAAGGAAATGGAAGTATGGTGATGGCAAAAAAATCGTGTTTGAGATTATTGCAGATTCTGATTGTACTACACTCAAAACACGAAAAAAACTGATTTTTTGGAAAAGTGTCTGTGTGTGTCTGTCTGTCTGTCTGTCTATCTTAATTTTTTTTCTATGACAAACGATAACAGCCGCAAATTCAAACAGAATCAAATGATTATTTGCATACAGCCCTGATTTGTAGAGTACTCAACCCTCTTGTTATTGGTGAAGATCGGTTAAGGGAAAGGGGTAGTTTACCTGCAACGTTCTATGTTTTAACAAGGGTATTTTCTATGACAAACGATAACAGCCGCAAATTCAAACAGAATCAAATAATGTTTTGCGTACAGACCTACATTGTAGAGTTCTCAAGACGAGTTGGTTTTGGTGAAGATCGGTTAAGGGAATAGGGTAGTTTACCTGCAACATTTTATGTTTTAACAAGGGTAATTTTTTATATGACGAACGATAACTGCCGTAAATTCAAAGAGAATCAAATAATGTTTTGCATACATTCCTGATTTGTAGAGACTCAGTGCCTGTTGATGCTGGTGAAGATCGGTTAAGGGAAAGGAGTAGTTTACCTGCAACATTTTATGTTGTAACAAGAGAAATTTTTTCATGACGAACGATAACTGCCGCACATTCAAACAGAATCAAATATTTTTTTCATGCATCTCTGAATTGTAGAGGACTGAAGGTCTATTGATTTTGTTGAAGATCGGCAGAGAAAGGGGTAGTTCAACGTTTTATGTTTTAACAAGAGTAAAGTACTTAATTTTGATAAATAAAGTATCCTGATAAGAAGGCCATAATAATCCACTGTAGAAACGTAGGTGAAATATGTATTACCTTTGCATACCTTTTTGAATTATACAGAACTCAAGGTCTGTTGATTTTGTTGAAGATCGGTTAAGGGAAAGGGGTAGCTTACCAGCAACATTTTATGTTTTAACAAGGGTAATTTTTTTATGACGAAAGATAACTGCCGTAAATTCAAAGAGAATCAAATAATGTTTTGCATACATTCCTGATTTGTAGAGACTCAGTGCTTGTTGATGCTGGTGAAGATCGGTTAAGGGAAAGGAGTAGTTTACCTGCAACATTTTATGTTGTAACAAGAGAAATTTTTTCATGACGAACGATAACTGCCGCACATTCAAACAGAATCAAATATTTTTTTCATGCATCTCTGAATTGTAGAGGACTGAAGGTCTATTGATTTTGTTGAAGATCGGCAGAGAAAGGGGTAGTTTACCAGCAACGTTTTATGTTTTAACAAGAGTAAAGTACTTAATTTTGATAAATAAAGTATCCTGATAAGAAGGCCATAATAATCCACTGTAGAAACGTAGGTGAAATATGTATAAATGAAGAGGTTAGGTGAATCTAGTGGGGGTAATTTTCTATTATTGAAAATTGTAGTTGAAGGGGGAGGGGAGAACTTTTTATATGTGTACAACGTTATCGGCAACAAAGAAGTACAGTAGTTCTTTGTTAAAATTCCTTCCCGGGCTGTTTAGCCGTAGTCCAATGTTTTCTGCAAAACCAGACTTTTCGGCAGTCCATCGACTGCCATCATCAGTGAAAATCGAGTGCGAAAACGTGAGGTGGTATTCGTTAGTGACCACAGTACTGTGGTTAAGGCTGAAGCAATAAGTAGAAAGACGTAGTTTCTATGGAAATATTTCATTTCGAATATGATTTTAAATATAAATCTTAGAACATGGAAGTCATGTATGGTTCTCCATACCGATATTTTGTGTAAGGGGCAAAGGGCTATACTCGGTGGGGGGGGGGGCTTATTTATCACTTCGTCAGGGGAGCCAGAGGTCCTACCTACACCACTGCAGAGAAAGTGACCATTCGTCGTATTTATATCTTATTCCTCGCAATTCTCAAAATGTATTTTTCACAATTTGATAGCCAAAATTCAAATCCAAAAAACGTGTAAACTTTCAAAGTATATGACTTTGTTCAAACAACGCGTTACTTCGTACAGGCAACAATATCAATAATCACTAACGATTAGCTTGATTGTATGTTACGAACATTAGTTGTGTTTCTAACAGACTATTGTGTTGTAACACCAGTCTGTCTTCTGTCCGAGCTTTCCCATACCCGAATCGATTACCCCCCCCCCCCAATTGGCACGTTTAAGTGTCACTACTGTATGTATTTATTCCACCATTAAGACGTTCATTGACGCCCATACATTTCCACCTGTTACTAGGCACCATACATTTTAAGTTGCGTAGGATTATTGTTTTGTTTCTTATTTTCAAAATACAAATTCTCGTCTGCCGGTGTATATAACTTGTTGTTGTAAGACAAGCACGGGACACCTGCCGATTCGGAATTACCTGATGAAGAAAAGTAAAATAAAAAAAGAAAATAGAGCACTTACCGAGGCTGGCAGGGTGCCACAACCAGTTTTTACAGTCCTACCAACGTCAGCTGCAGAAAGTTGATTCCGTACAATTTTTTACGGGCAACATAGGAGTCGCTCAGTTATTAGTTAATATTAAAAATCAGCCGTATAATTAATTTGTTTATCTTTTATAAACACGTCTTTAATATTATTACTAATACTGTGGTCGCTAAATATTTGTACTTCCCTTGTTGATAATAGTATTAATATTTTTCCTCTTTAATAAAATTGTTTTACGATAAATTTCAACCAAATGCTCTCCATTTTTTGTGGCTCTGTGCACTTGTCTTTACCTGTGTATATCTCTTTCCCTTTTTTTACATCATCAAGCATTCTTTCTTCTTCCCCGCCCTCTCTATCCTTCCACCTTTCCCTCTATGATCCTTAGCTGCAGACAGTTTGTACAGAATATATGTCCCAGCTATAAGACTTTTTCTCTTTTTTATTACAATTTTCTTTCTTCTTCTATTCTCGTCAATACTTAATCGTTTCACACTGCA
Organism: Magicicada septendecula; assembly: GCA_034769895.1. Taxonomy (NCBI): domain Eukaryota; kingdom Metazoa; phylum Arthropoda; class Insecta; order Hemiptera; family Cicadidae; genus Magicicada; species Magicicada septendecula. The sequence continues at coordinate 57,180,198 of CM068375.1, read as the reverse complement.
TAAATCCACTTCATCTTAATCATTATTCTCCACAACCGCATTCCGAAGCTCTTCAGATACTTTCAAGCCCGCGTTTGACATTTCAGCGCCCTGGGCACACTGTGATCAAACGCTCCCCCACTCCCCGACGTCACAATTGGATTACAACTCTTCATTATCATTATGAACAAGGATATTGGGTGGGTACGATACGCGAAGGAAAAGTAAAATCTGCCCATAATCACTATCGTTCAACACGACTTTTCAATAGTCCTTTGAGTTTTCAAGTGTTTACGTTTTAGTAATGGTGAGTGGAAGGGATAGGAGAGGGATGTGGGTCTGAGAATTGGACTTTAACGGAAGGCCAAACCAGTCGCATCCAAGCGGCTGATGTGAGATTTCTCAGGCACGTGGCAGGGTATACTCTGCCATAGAAGAAACACAGATTTACGGCAGGAACTGAATATTATGAGTATACTTGACAGGATTGTCCTGTATCGGCTGAATTGGTGGGATCATCTTTGCCGAATGGATGACTGCCGCATCCCCAAAAAACTATGGAACTATAAGCTGAAGGGATGGAGAGGTGTGGGACGTCCGAGGAAGCGCTGGAGTGACCAGCTCTAGACTTTGCCTGTTTGAGACCGGAACAAACCATCCTTGATTTAATCCTTGCAGACGATTATGATGGTGAATACGATTCACTCGCATCTTTCGTATTTACCATGAGTTTAATTATTTTTTAACTGTTTTCTCATTTTCCCCACTTTTTACTTGCACGGACTTTGCGCCTCCAGCCTTTTGCGTCCTTGGACACGTGCCCAATGTGTCCGTTTATAAAAACGGGACTGGGTACCTTTCTTCTTTTTTTTTGAGACATCCTGAAATGCAACATTAAGAGACGTACAAGATTTATTGGATCGGTTCCAAAGACTTTTTCATATTATTTTGAAATCTACCTTAGGTACAACCCTACCACATAAAGTGTTTACAGATGTTAAAAAAAAAAAGTATAAAGGTAAGTTTATTATTAGAAATATATTCACATTAAAAGATGAGCGTCAGTTGTACCTGGTGTTAATGCCTCACCACGCAGTCGGAAATCGCATATTGAACCCTAAACAGTACAGACGGCAACGGTAGTGGCAACGACTCAAGAAGGCCGTGACTCGGTAGGAAAATGTAAACGGCGGAGTGAAATACCGGGAGATAACGTGTAGGCCTACGCTAAAAGAGACTACACCAGTGGACAATATTCACTGCCACATAAAACCACACTGCAAATAAAGCATGTAGGTAACCTGCCTTCCTCGTGCCAATCGGAACCTTTCTTGCTGTCAGCGATGCTTTCACCCGAAAGTTTCTTTTACCCATAGATATAGAATACTTCTGATTTCCTCCATGGAGCTCATCCTGATAAAGCTCTTAGTCTTTCACGGCCGGCTTCAATATTATCTAAATGGCTGTGTGCCGGGCTATTAAGTCGTAGTCTTGGATTAGGCCTACTATGCGTAAAACCAAACGTTCCGTCGGCCTCACCAACGGACTCCACCTTCAGTGGGCGAAAACCCCATATTGGTTTGCCTCTATACTGAGGTTTTTAGGCAAACATGTGCCGCGTGTTTTTTTTTTTTTTGAAGATGGCCTCCGTTGGTGAGGCCGAAACGTTTGGGTTTACTCGTAATAATCCAAGACCGCGGCCTAATGTCACGGTACTCCCCAAATATTTAATTAAGTTCACTGATTCTACAGTTTTTACCTTCCACAGATATGTTAACAAATCCTCCGTCCTAGCTAATTGTCATCACGTTACTTTCTGCGACAGTTATGTTCGTTGCGACCCCTTACTATTGTAACTCCACCGTCTCTCCATCATAAATTATAACTTTTCCTGACCCCCACCCCCCACCAACCAACGCCGCTTGGTCATCCGCGTGTTTAATACGTCTACTCACCATACAATACTGACAGACTTATTTTGCATTATGTATTTGTATTACCCGCATTTGTTTTATATATGCATATAAGTTTATATTATGTACACATTTTATTACTTTTAAAGATACGTTGAATAAATCTACTTTAATTGTATTTACATAATACCTATACACAGCAGCAACCCCCCGCCACCACGCACACACGCGCACACACACACAAACAACTTTATTTTAATTCAGTTGTCGTCGTCGTCGTCACTTCACGGTGTAGGCATATAGCCTGTTCCGTCTTCACTGCAGCCATCCTCTTCCAAGGCCTACCCACAGATCTTCTGCCAACTGGTTTGTAGTAGTCTACAGCGCGCTTTACTAGCCTCTGGTGGTCCATTCTGTAGACGTTCTAGTGTCTACAAGTGTAGACGTGCATAGATAGCACAAGTGTTCCAGAATAATCCATAATACGCGTCAACACTACTAGAAAACACTAGAGCGTAATTGCTTGCGGCCTTGAACACAGTGCGCGCGTACCGCTGAAGTGTGGAACAGCCTCGGTGGTTGACGCGTGTCAAGTGTCAAGTAATTGTCTGTCATCTCAAAGTAGCAGCAATATATACTCACACAAACATTACAGCTGGGCTCTGCTGGAATAGCCGAGAAACATGTAGGCTACAATGTTCTGTAGTGGCGTAACAGTATTAAACCGTCGCGGACCCCCCCCCTCAGCCAACTTCTAGATACGCTACAGTAATGTAGGCTACAAGTAAGTTATATGTCTGTTGAATCATTTTGTTCAACGTCGTCAGAATTTACTTATTTAGTGGCACAATTTAAAATCTGTGTACGGTTACTGTAAAATTATTACTGTAAAATCGGTTAAGGGCGGGTCAGTGTTACGAAATTACGGAACGTTCTAGAATTGTGGAGTGTTTTTGTGTTGTTCTACGCATTTCTTGCCTAGCCCAGCAGGTGCGTGTTATTGCCAAGAACGCACTGAAGTATCCTTTAGAGTTTTTGAGTGCTTGTTAAGGACGCATATTATGGAACCCTGCAGGCTACAAATACGCAATAGCTGCCGCTTAGGGTTCAGTTTATGTTGGGCGATTTGTCAAGTGATATCAAGTGGTTGTGGTGTTATAATTAGTGCGGAGTTCTTTATAGTTGACATTATTATTGCTTGTGGACAAATTTAAGTTGAATTACTGTAAGAGTTGATTACGAATTGTTATTTGTGATTAATTAAAACGGGTTATAAGTGACTTCATTGGTGTCTGTATTTTGTTTTCCACTGTACCTTACGACGATCAGAGTGACCGTTGTATCAATATGTAATAGTCTGGCTCAAGTAACGAGACAACTGCATCATAATATGAACGAACGTGTTTACTTAGAACAGTTTATAAAAGAAAATGTTGTCTTTCACTCTCTTTGATTACATAGACTACGAGTAAAATTCGCAGACCTTCTATAGTTGGCAGACAAGACTCCATTTGAGCGCTTTATCGATCTGTGTGAAAGGTGTCAGACGCCTGTCACTTACCTTACATTATTTCCTGTTGTTAGTGGTTCTGCGACCACTGCGTCACACTAATGGTTAATGACGTCACCCTTCCTTCGTTTAGCCACTAATGGCTATTAATGGGTTCTTCGATGAAATTCATTTTTATAAAACGTGTCCAATTGCTAATTGGACAATGTATATTTGTACCACTAAATCAATAAACTTTCTTTCATTTCTTTAATAAAGATAAGTTTTGAATGCATATCTAACAGGTAACATAAAAAAAGTTAGTTTTATATATGGAAGGTTTAATAAAATAAAAGCGACACTTGATGTAAATACAGGCGCTGATTTATTTAGTATACAAATACACAGAAACTGATACACTTAGTCTGACACACAATTGTTAACTGAACTGAACTGCACTAAAGATCGACACTTTATATACCTTTTCTAAGACAACCAGAAAGATCCAGAAATCTCTATAGGTATACATACATCAATGACAAAAATGTTCCCCACTACAAAACTCTAGACACTTCCACATTACAAAGAAAACGCCGGCCCAATCAGAGCCTCACGGCACGCCCACGCGCCATGCAAACAACTTTGATTACTAGATGGATGGAGAGTTTTCGAGATATTTCTCTTAACACCCTCCCTAAAACTCTGCATCCTTACAATAAATATCATCTTTATTAGTAAGTCCTAACTTTTCTTTCAAAAAAATTCGAATTTCGGTTTTGGCAATGCTTTCGTAAAGATATCTGCAATTTGCTCTTCACTTTTTACATATGTTACATTAATTTCACCCTTTTGGTAATTGTCTCGCACAAAATGATATTTAACATCGATATGCTTACTTCTTTAATGAAATTCTGGATTTTTAATTAGTTTAATTGCGCTCATATTGTCTATATATAAATTATAAGTTGTTATATTAATTTTACATTCATTGAAGATTTTCTTTAACCAAATTATTTCTTTTGTTACTGTTGCAGCACTAATATACTCAGCTTCAGTTGTCGATAGAGCTACGCATTGCCGCTTTTTACTTTGCCATGTTATTGGACCATTCGCAAATTTACATACAAAACCAGAAGTAGATTTTCTTGCAATTTTGTCACCTGCGAAGTCTGCATCGCTATAAGCTTCGAACATACCATTTTTACTATATAGAATTCCAACATTAATTGTACCTTTCAAATATCTCATAATTCGTGTGACTAAGAGCCAATGTTTTTCGCTAGGATTTTCTAATTCACGTGATACAATATTAACAGCAAAACTAATATCAGGTCTACTTACAATTTGCAAAAACATTAAACTTCCTACTGCTTCTCGATAAGGCAGTTTATACATTACTTTTTCAGATATAATATCATAAAAACTACAATCAATTGGAGTGGAAACTGGATTTGCTGAGGACATATTAAACTTTTCTCAAATTTTTGCAATATAACTGCTCTGATGTATGAAAACGGAACCATCTTTTAATCTCGAGATTTCTATCCCCAAGAAATTTTTAACGTCTTTAATACTCTTTATAGTAAACTCTTTGCTCAAATCATTTAATATTTTATCAATTAATTCAATTTTCGACGGAGCTAATAAACCATCATCTACATAAATTGTAAGTAAAATTAAATCATTCTCTTTTCTGTAAATATAGAAGCACGGATCAGCAAAATCCAAGTTTAAAATTAAATTTTTAAAATGATCTGTCCAACATCTAGGAGCTTGCTTTAAACCGTACAAACTTTTCTTTAATTTACAAACGCGATTTGTACCATCATTAAAGCCTTCAGGCTGTTTCATGTATATATCCTCTTTAAGATTACCGTGTAAAAAAGCTGTTTTCACATCAAATTGACCCAGTTTTAAATTAAAAAGTGCAGCAATACTTAACATGAATCTGATGGTATCAAATCGTGCTACTGGACTAAAAGTTTCATTGAAATCTACACCTGGCTTTTGGGAATAACCCTTAATGACTAAACGCGCTTTGTATCTATCAGTACCATCCGCATTGACTTTTCTCGTATAAACCCATCGATTATCAATAATTTTACGATTTTCTGGTTTATCAACTAGTACCCAGGTTCCATTTTCATACAACGAGTTTATCTCATCCTGCATTGCAGCTAACCAATTACCTTTTTCATCATTCATTATTGCTTCATTATAATTATTTGGTATATTTTTCGCGAGATGCGAAAAATGCGCAACAGGGAACCCATAAAATTCAGTTTGTTTTCTCTGAGATCTATTGCGCAATTCTCGCCCTTCCTGATTGTTATCTTTCACTTGAACGGGTTCTTGCAAAGTTTCTTCAAGTTTGTAATCATTATCTTCGCAACTGTTATTAGTGTTTTCTACAATATTACCATTCTCATTTTCATTTACAATATCTTTTATTTTTTCATTATTCAAAGGAACATTAACCGAGCTATTAGATACTTTTTCAGGCTTAAATAAAACATCTCTACTTACAACTACATCTCTTAAACTTGGAACATACACTCGATAACCTTTAAAATTTTCGTGATAGCCAACAAGATAGCCTTTAATTGCTTTTTATCTAACTTTTTACGTTTCTCGACAGGTATATGTACAAAGCATTCGGTTCCAAAAATCTTTAACTTATCAACATTTGGTTCTTTATTATACCACAACTCATAAGGCGATTTTTTATTATCATGTCTTGTTGGTGCTGTTCGATTAATTACAAATACGGCCATGTTTATTGCTTCTGCCCATAAATATTTTGGCAAATTCGCGTTCGCATGCAACATGGAACGAGCAGCTTCTACGATAATTCGATTCTCGCGTTCCGCAACACCATTTTGTTCGGGTGTATGAGTATTGACTGTCACTTTAATGCCTCTTTCGTTCAAAAAACGTTTTACCCATTGATTATCATATTCTTTTCCGCCATCCCGATGAATTTCTTTTATATTTCTTCCGAATTGATTTTCAACTTCCAAACAAAAAATCTTTAATTTATCAACTACTTCCGATTTATGTTTGATAAAATAAATATATCTAAATCCGGAAAAATCATCTTTAAATGTAACAAAATATAACTTCTTGCCAAGAGATTCAACTTCCATTGGACCGCAAACATCTGTGTAAATTAACTCTCGAACTTCTGTCGCACGATCAGTTTTCGCGTGAAAAGGTTGTTGCTTACCGTATGCACAGGCATCACAAAAGAAGTCATCATTTATAAATTTAATATTCGCATTTTTCAGAAAATTTCGTACATATTTAACGTTTTGGTGACAAAGCCGCTCGTGCCATAATTGCAAGGAATAACAATCATCCGATTTTTCGATTTTTCTGTTTGATTTTACAATTTGTTCAACCGGTTCTATTTGTTTACTAAAATTACATGCTTTTGGAAGTTTTACACGCACATCTAATTTTAATAAGTTTCCAAATTCATGGCCTACTGCAATGATTTATTTATTTTTCATTAAAAAGCATTGCTTACTGAAATTTGTTATCAAACAATCTATACCTTTCTTACCCGCACATTTAGTAGAAAACAAGTTATTAATTAAATCAGGAGTATATAATACATCCTGAAGAGTACATTCTACTCTATTACCATCTACATAAGATTCTAAGTCTATGTTACCTATTCCATATGCTGCCATGTATTCACCGTTGCTTATCTTCACATTTACTGGATGTGCGAATTCTTCATACGATGAGAACCAATCCCTTCGATGTGTCATGTGATCCGTTGCTCCTGAGTCCAATGCCCACATATCTGTTTTTTGGTTTTCTCTTTTGACTCCTAGCAGTGCTATTCTGGGAGATGATCCCGGATGCGATGAAGATACTTCATTTTCAACTTGTAGCGTTATATTGCTACTCTTCTTCTGGCGACAGTTGTGGCTCCTGTGACCCTTCCTTTTGCATTCGAAACACCTGAAGCAATCCCTTTTCAAATGATTGGTCCTACCGCAGTTGGTGCAGAATAATCCTTCCTTTTTCTTCTCCGGATAATTTTTAATATGCCGATGATACTCATTTTTCTGTTTTTCGTTGCCAACCTTTAATTTTGACATCAAAGCCGTTGATGACTCACATGTATCGTCCTTTTCTTGAAGTCTAGCTTCTTCAGCCATTAATCGGTCAGTTAAATTTTCTTGATTTTTCTTACTCTCTTCGACTGAATCCCAGGCACTGTGAAAGTGGTTATACGTTTTGGGCAAACAAGACAAAATTCGAGTGAGAAGCATGCCTTTTGGTAGTGAACTTCCAAGAGTGTGCATTTTCTTCGATAGAATTTCAAGCTTTGAAATATTTTGGGCAACACTTTCACTCTCAACCCACTTATAATCGAAGAACTGTTTTTGCACAATAGACAGAGTTTCATCGGATTTTCTATCGTATACCGAGCTTAATTTTGTCCACATTTCTCTGGGGCTTGTGCAACCCATAATCAGCTCCAATGGCTTGTCTTCGATCGTAGTCACAATCAATTTCCTGGCAAGTTTTGTCAGCCTTCAAAAACTTTTGCAATTTTTCTTCATATTCATCTTCTTTTGGGTCTTCATGTGGTCTTTGTAATTTTCCTTCACAAACAGCTAGCACATCGTCGTCATCTTCTAGAATTGTTCTTATAACGAAGTGCCACTTGTGCCAATTTTCTTTATTTCGCAACCTCTCAATTTTTAGATTCGAGATATCCATTTTGCTTCTTCAACTAGTTAGCACTTTCTTCTTTTTTTATATATTTGTACACACACTTGATTTCACACTGCACTACGCTCAAGCAAAGCCTGGGCCCATAACCTATGGAAGGTTTAATAAAATAAAAGCGACACTTGATGTAAATACAGGCGCTGATTTATTTAGTATACAAATACACAGAAACTGATACACTTAGTCTGACACACAATTGTTAACTGAACTGAACTGCACTAAAGATCGACACTTTATATACCTTTTCTAAGACAACCAGAAAGATCCAGAAATATCTATAGGTATACATACATCAATGACAAAAATGTTCCCCACTACAAAACTCTAGACACTTCCACATTACAAAGAAAACGCCGGCCCAATCAGAGCCTCACGGCACGCCCACGCGCCATGCAAACAACTTTGTTTACCAGATGGATGGAGAGTTTTCGAGATCTTTCTCTTAACATTATATTAGCAATTTTAGCTTTATTCCATTATAAATTTATCACATCATGACAAAAGACTCTTTATGAGTTTCGATGAATGAGTAGAAACGATTTTTAAACCTTTTGTTTTTTGTCGACGTTTTGACAGTTTTTATTTTCATCATCGGGACAATAATAGATGAGTGGGTATGGCATCGGACACACAACTTTACACACACAAAACCCAACAGTTATCTACTATTATAAAACGTCATCTACTATTAATTTTATCGCTGCCCTTAATGAAGACGTATTTGATGATGAGGAAAACTTTTTTCCCAGAACCCTCGTTTACTATTTTTCTGACACTAATCGGTCCGAATACGTCAGTGTATCTAATGTTTTAAACAAACTTTACCTGCGGCATTGTAGTAAGAACAAACTAACTCGTCATCTTCGTGGAGGAAAGTAAAATTCAACAATAGCACTTATCCGTTATTTGTGGTCACAACGAAAAGCCAAGTCACTTTCAGTCGTGTCCAGGATTTGAACGTTAATTGTTGCCGTTGTGCGGTAAAATCAGCCAGTGTCTCGTGACTCCGCTAAAGGTAAACCGATTTCTAAGTACAGTATAGGCTACTGTTGTCGGTTTCAGTTGAAACTTCCTCTGTCCCAATTACATTAAGATATTTTAAATGTTCACAAACATTGAGTCAATATTTTGGTTTGCGTAATACTTTTAGTATAGTAATACGCGTAATAATTAAGATCATTAAGATAATAAGGTTTCAACGATACTAACCTCGGTGGCATCGACGATACTTGTTGGGGCACTCGGTGAAGCATATTACTACAAAGGTTTTTAGAAACACACAAACACTTGGTAAGTCTCACAATTCATTCTTAACCTCTGACAATTGTTTCAGCCTGTTAGGCTAGCCTCAGAGAACAACGTTGAATTGTTCTTAGCAGCTCTTTGGTACTTATTCATATATAAAAATATTTTATATATTTTTAAAATATATAAAATATATTTTATATTGCGTTGCCGCAAGTCTCGATGACAACGAGACGATGCGCATCGGACTGTGCCGTGACTGTGTCAGTGTTGAATTATGTGTGGTGTTTTTTGTGTTTGTGTATTTTAACTAGTTGATGACCCCTTTTGGGTGAATTTGATGTTTTTATAGAATTTGAACCTGATGATGAGAATTTATTCTCGAAACGCGTCGTTTTAGGGGAAAAACCAAATAAGTCACAAGACGGACGTTAATACAGGTAATTGCCTAATATTAATTCTAAATATTTAGTAACGTGACTTGGAGACAATTAAAACAAAATGAATAAAAATATTATTTGTTGTTCTCTTTAAGCGTTATATGTTGTATTGCCAAATAGTAATTCATTCATTATATTACAGTCTCCAAGTCACGTGTATAAGTATTTAATTGTAATATCTGTAAACACTTGGTTACTCACCGTCTTGTGACTTCCTTAAAACTTTCAGTAACTACGCGTTTCAAGGATAAATCCTCATCATCAGGTTATATAGAAACACCAATCCTTATGGAGAAGTCATTAAAAAAAAAATCAACAATTTTTACCAAACATCACAGTATGTACGTCGTTTAAGAACCCATTATTGTAGCACTTCACGCCGCGTCGCGACCTGGTGCGCACGTAGTCGTACGAACACGTAGTCGTTCACGTGTATCCTTGAAACGTGTAGTTATTGAAAGTCTTAAGGAAGTCATAAGACGTTGAGCAACCAAGTGTTTACAAATGTTACAATTAAATACAAATAATAATTAGTTCTACAAGTGTGTTTTTGTTATTTTTTAATCACTATACTTGTAACAGACGTACGTTTCACAAATTCAGTCTGTATCTTCAGAGGGCTCTATCATCAGCGGTGTCTCTTCTGGGGTTTCTCTTCATAGGTTCTTAGAACTCGTGAAACGTACGTAATATGCAAATATAGTAATGTGATAAAAATCATTAAAACAGAAAAGTAATTATTAGTTGACAATATAAAGTAATATAGCCTACAAGCCTAACATACAAACACTGCACGAATAACCAAGAGTTTACTTAGAAAGAAAAATTGTTCTCTTTTTGCATTTAAGCTGGATTCTTAAAAATATTATTAAAATTACTATATTACTTAATATATTATGCAATATTAATAATATTACTTTTAATGTGGGTTGGGGGTTCTCTACTATATACAACAAGTTGTGTTTCGGAGTACGAGGGTCAAATAAAAATTCGCGGAGCGACATCTGTTGCTTAGCGGTAGAAGTAAAATATGTTGCGCGTTGTAAGAGTCATAGTTGTTGTCAACGCCTATTAATTTCCAAGTCTGTCTATCAATTTACTCATAGTTTACCAGCTGTTCGAAATTTGTGACGCGTGTTTTGAAAAGTGGACAAAATCGAACATCGTGCTGTGATTGAATTGTTTGTTAAAACGGGTATAGAGGAAATAAAAATTTACAATGAAATGTTAAACGTGTTAGGAGATGCTGCGCCATCAAAAACGGTAGTTTGTAAGTGGGTAGCAGAGTTTAAACGCGGTCGCACGAGCCTTGAATTTGATTCCTGCAGTGGGCACCCAAAAAAAGTAACAACTTCAAATATCATTAACAAAATATCATACACGGTGTTGGAAGACCAGCGATGGAGTTGCTGAGATCATAGGCATCTCATATTAGCGTGTGCATTATGTTTTAACTCAAGAACTTTGTGTAAAAAAGTTCGTGCAAGGTCGGTGCCGTATTTGGAGTGTTGCATTTTTGCACTGCCGGCCACCATTTTCAATGCTTGTACGAATAAGTTTAAACTCGAGTCCCCACCTACCAACCATTGTTTTTGAAGATGCAATCTCCTAACACACTTACAATTTTATTATGAATTTCCGTTAGCGTTAGACCATTTTTAACTAAGAATTCATGATTTTGTACATTTTTCAATACACGCGTGACACGTAAATTTTAAATAGCTGATGGACAGTGAATGAATTGATAGATTTGAAAATTAGCAGGCGTTTACATGAAATACGGATCTTACAGCATACGAAAAATGTTAGTTCTAGCTGTAAGCAATAGGCGTCTCTCCGCGAACTTTCAAACTGACCCTCGTATTTGGTGTTTTTTTTTTTTTTTTTTGTCATTCTGCAATATAAGAGTATAGAAGTCGAATAATTAAACAAAATAAGTTAAAGTGCTCTATCGTGGTGAAATTGTTGCACAATTTGTTTGGTGAGCCCGCCGATACGCATAAACAAGCGGTTTAAACCGGTACTAAAGCTTCGAAGACGATCGTGAACGAGTCGAAGATCGTGATACTCAGACGAAGACGGTGGTTTGTGTTCGTCATGATTTTTTGTCACTTGGTGCAACGGTAAACAAAGAGTACTATTCAGTCATTTGTGACGTTGAAAACGGCGCCCAATATTTACGCAAGGATGGTTTATGTATGGAAATCGCATCCCTATAATGCACCAGGTCGCGACGTGGCATGAAGTGCTTTGTGATGTTTGGTAATAATTTTTGGACGACTTCTTCAGAAGGATTGGTGTTTTTATAACTGGAGACTATAATAAAATTAATGAACGGACGGTTTGGCTCAGAACCCGTTGAAGCTGCCCTATAACCTGGGGTGGGTACAATCTGCAAACTGATCTGCGCTTCAGACGTCCGCTGTTTATAGTAATCACCATAATGATAACGAGATGACGACGAAAATTATAACAGTTTCGCAAATTGGACCAGCAGCGTACGATGTATGCGTGGACCCGGTTCAACTGACCGCTTAGAATTTTAATTATAATATAAACTGACCTAACAAATCTACGCCGTTAGACACAGTGACCTCCCTGACACAGTTCTGTCCAGGACCATGTTCTCGTAGAATATTTGCATCTTCTTTGTCTTCGGTACAGAGATTACGCTGCAACCCTGTAACGATTTAAAAGTTAATCTTCTTCTTCTTCTTCTTCTTCTTCTTCTTCTTCTTCTTCTTCTTCTTCTTCTTCTTCTTCTTCTTCTCCTCCTCCTCTTCCTCCTCCCCTCCTCCTCCTCCTCCTCCTCGCCGAAATCGATCGAATTTAAGAATGTGAGTAATAAAAACTTTATTATAAATCATATGTATGGTATCTTTAGGTTATAAACAACGAATACACCACAATGGAAGACTGACACCATTGAAGGGAAGGCCAAGTCAAGAGTATGTGGAAGACAAAAGGAGGAGGAAGGCATCTGGTGATTAAGAGACTGCCGTCGAAAGGGAAGGGATTGCAAGCCCTCTGACCTCTGTGTTAAGGACAACAAGAAGAAGCAATACGACGACACTTGGCGAGTCGAAGCCAAGTTTGTTGCTTCAGACAACCTGTATACGAAACGGGTTGTTAGCTTGTACCTGTTTACGGCGTTTACGTGAACTTACACAACGGAACGTTAAAACTGTAATTCAAAGTGACAGTATACTGGTCTGTTGACATCGGATGTCGTCGGGTGTCATCGGCCGGCTACGGTAAATTATCCCAGACCGCCCCGTCCCGCCTCGTCATAACACTGAATGCTAATGAGGTTGCGTCTTTAGTTAGAAAGTGTTAACGTTGGTAACGCTGCATTATGAGGTCACTTGAAAACCGGTCCATTATAATTGCACACACACATACACACTTCCCACTGCATTTACACCTGTGGACACTGTAATTACAGTTTTTCTTCTCTCGCTGAATTTTTTTTTTTGCAAATCTTGCTTGGGTAATCCCCGACTGGTTGTAAGTCGCTTGGAATTCTTACACGCCTTGGAGACAACCGTAACAAACGTACGCGTGTTTTTTATATATTTTACATTGCTTTTCATAAAATAGTATTAGGTCTGGTTTTGTTTCATTATTTATATTATAATTCGTGTTACGACATTTTTATAAGATCCAAAATGAAGATACGTTGATGAAATTTTTTTTGTGGCGGGGAGGGAAAGTGAATTTATCTCAGCATATTTTAAACAAAAACAATCGTCCTCTTACGGCTTAGGCTAGTAGCCTGTTCCGGTCTCAATGGTTTTATCTGGGTTATGCCTTTTTCATCATCATCATCTTCAAGGATTAAACCAAGGATGGTTTGTTCCGGTCTCAAATAGGCAAAGATTAGAGCTGGTCACTCCAGCGCTTCCTCGGACGTCCCACACCTCTGCATCCCCTCGGCCTATAGTTCCATATTTGTTTGGGGATGCGGCAGTCATCCGTTCAGCAAAGATGCCCCCACCATTTCAGCCGATACTTGGCAATTCTGTCGAGGATACTCATAATATTCAGTTCCTGCCGTAAATCTGTGTTTCTTCTATGGTCATGGAGAGTATACCGTGCCACGTGCCTGAGAAAAATCTCATTTCAGCCACTTGGATGTGACTGGCTTGGTCTTTCGTTAAAGTCCAATTCTCAGACCCATAAAGAAGTGTGGGAAGAGCCACCACCTTGTTGAATTTGAGGCGTGTTCCTTTACTTACTGACTTAAGGGTTCGCCTAATGGTCCCGCACAAAGGTTGAACTTATCATCATCATCACCATCATCATCATCATCCTCAAGGTTTAAACCAAGAATGGTTTGTTCCGGTCTCAAATAGGCAAATATTACAGCTGGTCATTCCAGTGCTTCCTCGGACGTCCCACACCTCTCCGTCCCCTCGGCTTATAGTTCCATAGTTGTTTGGGGATGCGGTAGTCATCCGTTCGGCACAGATGTTCCCACCAATTCAGCCGATACTGGGCGAACTTATGCAACCTTAATTTGATCAACTTAAGGTTGAACTTATGCAAGTTATGGCTTTTTCTAGGGCAAATCATATTGGAACAAAGATTGTCGTACAGGCCAATAGAACTGGTGCCAGATTTCAAGTACCTAGGGTGTAGCATCACATACCAAGATGATAAGGAGGTTGAAAGCAGAATTAGTCTCTTTCAGTCGCTTTGTGGCTGTATCACTAAACGTTTAAAGAAGAAAACAAGGAAAAAGACGCAATTGAAATATTATAATGTAATGCCCATACCTCAACTACTGTGTGGTAGTGTGACTTGGATTAGAAAGGCCGAAGATATATCTAGAATACAAGGAGCGGAAATGAGGTTCTTGAGGGGGTGTAAAGGGTTGTATCAGGAGAGATCTTATCAGAAATGATCATATTAGAATGGAGCTAGGCATAGCTGAAAGTTTAATGAGAAACAAAATCAATATTTTCAAATATTTAAGTTTATTAATTAAGTTCGTCCGTGGTATTAGCCGAACCCATCCAATATCTCGGATGATGGACGGATGGATTAAGTCAGAAAGTGAGAAATTGGGGCTGAAAATTAAAGTTAAAGAAACTAAATTTATGGTTTAAGTAAAATGGGCGTAGGGGTGGTTCAACTGTACCTATGTATTGAACCTCTTTATAGCACTTCAAATATCTTGGTCCCTTGGATCCGAGTTGATCAAAGCAAGAATCGAAATGCCTTAGTCTGCATTTCTCAAATAAAGTCACTTCTCACTAAAAGAACAACTGGGCTTCCGTTTCAGAGAAAGATTTGTTAGATACGATGTGTGGTCCATTCTTCTATACGAATGTTAAACATGGACACTAAAACAAAATACAATAGATAGTATTAATGCTTTTGAAATGTGGCTTTACGAGGATCAGTTGAAAAATTCGCTGAGCGACAACTGTAGCTTAGCGGTAAAACTAACATTTTTCGTGTGCTGCGACGTTTGTATTCTATGTGAACTCCTGTTAATTCCCAAGTCTGTCTATGAATTTATTCATTGTTTAGTAGATGTTTAAAATTGACGTGTCATGCTTGTTCTGAAAAATGGACAAAATCAAACATCGTGGTGTGATTCTTTGTTAAAAATTCTTTAGCGCCAACGGAAATTCAAAACGAAATTGTAAATGTGTCAGGAGATGCAGCGACTTCAAAACCAACAGTTGTAAGTAGGCACTTGAGTTTCCTGGCGTGCGTCTCCCCACATCCTCCCATTTGGTTGACGGGGGCTTGCCCCAGATCAGCACGAGGCTAGTGCTAAAATAGCACTAAAATAACACGTCTAAATAGCACGAAACAATATATATATTTTCAAACACTTTTTACTACAGTCTATTTCTTGATGTACATAATATATTTAAAATTTATATTTACATTACCTGAAGTTGTTATTTTTCCCTTATTTGGAACATGTTTCGGGGCCCTTACTGTTCCCATCATCAGTCTCTTGAGTGAGCTAAAATGACATCTTGAGGTAAAGTAAATATAAAATTTATTATAATATATATACAGTATTTAAAGAAAAAATATTCTCATAGTTTTAAATCCTGTATTCAGATATTTTTCGCAAATATGAAGTGAAAATTGTAGTAGTGACAGTAGTAAGCAAGGAAAAGTTTTATTTTTGGTTCAGGTACAAAAAGTGTCGCAGCTAATGGACTATATTTTATTTCAAGAACGTCTGATACGGAAGCTGGTTTGTAGGTACGTTACTGGCCCTAAATTATAAAAAACACTCCAATCTGTGTGGAAACTGATCAAATAGAGTCGAGCAACGGGGCGGGGGGCGGAGGGCGGACGTGCGTGACAAGTTGTGCAAGTGCAGGAGTGCACAGGACACAGGAAGTCGGCGTTTAGTCGGGACTAAACAATCTGCCAAGGACGCGTAGGGTACCATCCGTTTGGCCGGTACCGTTTGCCAGCGTCATTATCCACTTTGTGTGTGTGCAAGATTTAAATTGATACAGCCGCTTCTGCCCGCCGCTCATACACGATACTTATTACTCGGCGATTGTTTCATTTCGTTCCTGTCATGTGCTCTTCACAACAACGCTGTTGTTTCGTTTAACGTAGGTCGTTTTATTTCTCTTAAAACCAAACGTTGCGCTCCTACTACTATAATCCACTTCAGTGGTTCAACCAAGACTGAGCACCGAGCCTTGTGACCCACCCCTGTTTAAACAGTAAGCCTCGCCCACAATGTTACAAACAAGCGCGTAATTTAGAAAACGTCTTCCCCAAACGACCCTCCTCCAAAATTTGAATATATTTTTTAGATATTGTAACATAGATGCTACTATGCTGCCCGAGCTACAGAAGTCGTCCAAGTACTATTATTATGACATCAATTTTTATATTAAATAATTTTTCAATTCTTCTTCTTCTTCTTCTCCTCTTGAAGGATTACGTTATATAAACATGTTCCGGCACCCATCTCATCCTCGGACAACCCACGTCTCCTCTACCAATGGCTTTATAGTTCAGTGCCGCTTTCGGCAATCGATCCTCTATCATCCTTTGCGTATGATCCCACCATTGTCTTCTGTAAATTTAAATAATTTTACTTATGTCCTTTACTTCGAGTTCTGCTCTGATATCTCCATTCCTTATTCTGTCTAACAATGTATAATTTAAAGTATTTCGAAGAAACTCCATTTGAGCACTCTGAATCTTGCCGCTTTCATTTTTTGTCATGCCCCACGCCTCGCTCGCATAAATCAACGTGGGTATTGCAATTGTCTTATAAAATTTAATCCTTGTGCTGTGTCTTGTTTTATTTCTAAGATTTCTATGAATCGTACCACAAATATTCCTATCTTTATTTATCTTCTCTCTTATATCATATTCAGATTCATGGCTTACTGCACAGCCGAGATATTTAAAACGGCCCACTTGTTATAAAGTGCTGTTGTTTTGCATAATTTTTCAATTGTGTAAAAAATTACGAAACTCCAGATTCCTCTACTACTTGTTTAGCAATAATGTAACAGTCGTAGAGCACACAATCATACAGAACAAATACTAAAAATTCAAAATATTCTGATTTGGGTTATAATTGCTTTGGTGTAACCCCCTGCTGGATTTTCACAATTTCTTCAAATTTTTTATTTATTTGTATTTTAGGCCATGACGTTAAAAAAACTGTGAAATTTTCAAAAACGAACACTTTACTCGGATTGTGGTTAAAATTTCCTTTAATTTGATACCACACACAGTATCTTGCAATCTTTTCACAGTTTTGACCCCGTCACATTTTCTGGCCAAAAAATCCGTATGGACAAGCATGACTTCCATGTTCTAATTAATTACAAAATTTTTTTAATATGTAGGCCTACACTCAGAACGAAACCAAATTTATCAGCATGCTTTTGGTAAAAACGCTGAGAATGATAATCAGAATACGAATTGTATTGTTATTATTTCAAAAATAAAGAATTAATTTGTTTAAATTATCTTTTATTTAAACAACGCGAAAGAAAGCTAAAGCCGCCCAGAATTTGTTTTCTGTCAATTTCTGAAAACGAAAAATTATTTTGTTTACGTATCCGTGGTGACATAGCATGGAACGATATCAATTGTTAACATTTTATTTAAATTTTTTAAGTTTTCGGTCGAATAAATTAATTTATAGATATTTCATCTACCTTTCTATAGTGGATTATTATAACCTTCTTTTCAGGATACTTTATTTATCAAAATTAAGTACTTTACTCTTGTTAAAACGTAAAACGTTGCTGGTAAACTACCCCTCCTTCTTAACCGATCTTCACCAAAATCAATAACCCTCGAGTCCTCTAGAACTCGGGCACATATGCAAAACATTATTTGATTCCGTTTGAATTTGCGGCAATTATCGTTTGCCATAGAAAAAATTCTACACACAGAGAGACACACACACAGACACAGACACTTTTCGGAAAATGGGTTTTCTTCAGGTTTTGAGTGTAGTACAATCAGAATCAGCTCTTATCTCGAATACGATTTTTTTGCGATCACCATACTTCCATGTTCCGTAAGATTTCCTTACGGAACATAGAAGTAAAAAACATAGAAACCGAAAGCTTCTAACGTATATATACAGAGGTGCTCAACACAAAATTCTACACTTTTCAAGTACTTATTATAATTACTTTTAAGTAGCATATGTAAGGAAATTTTATATGGTTTTTCCAGAGTTAAGTGTCATTCCTGAAAATTAGAAAACAACCAGTAAAGTGTTTTTTCAATACCTGGTTAATAGACTCTGTAAACTTTTCGATAATCTTGTGTCGGGTTGACGGCGGAGGGGGGGCAATGTACAGCTGGTTTCCATGAGACCAAACAGGCTTTATGACGATTTAGAATAGTGTTATGGCTGTCTCCTTGATCGTCGTATGGCACAGTGGAAAACGAAATATAAGACACCAATGAAGTCACCAGAAACCAGCTTTAATTAATCACAATTAACAGTTTGAAATCAACAAGTTATTCAACAAGATTATACTCGTGCAATATTAATTGTGTTAAATTTGTCCACATGCAATAATAATATCAGTAATAGACTCGCGCACAATAATCACTTTTCACTAATAGCCACTTGAAACGCACTGAGTAATCGCGGGAAGTAAACTGAAACTAAGCGGCAGCAGCATTTTCCATAGTACCAGAACGTTCAGTATCGCGTAACAATAGAAAGACTGTTATCGGCAGACGATTTAGAATTTCGACCAATAAACAGGTAGAATTTTTTGATTTTCTGTTAATTCCACAATTTTCTGACTAAAATGTGAAGTTGGCAGGTAAGATATTTGTCCAACATCAGGCCTTCCCAAATGCTGGACCTCATTCTTCACTGGAAGAAGTACAAGAGAACAACGTCTTTTATTGATGGATCTGGAGCGTCTGTTGAGATCGAGAAAGCGAGTGGACAGCTCCTAAAATGAAGTCTTTGCCATGGTCTACTATCGATTGGATTCACAGATGGTTTCGTGCACCTTCATAACTCTCCCTAAAAACGGGTTTGCAAATATAGACTTTTTTTAATTTTGTGAGACACCGGGTTATTATGGTGGTAATGGTGACGACGACGATGACGATGGTGATGATGATGACGATGACGACTATAACACAATAGTGGTGGTGGCATCATAATCTGTGTATAGTGCTAATTTTAGAAAATTTCAAAATTTTGGACGTCAGTACCCAAATTGTGCGGAAAGGTTTGGCAAAATTACAAAAAATCATGTGTGTTTTCGAACTAAATAGAATTTTTAACTAGCATCTGAGTGTTGTGTTGAGTTTTGGAAATTTAAAAAATCTTTGGGACCCCAAAGCGTAAAAAGAATAGATAAAAAAATGTGAAAATCGAGTAGCATGTCAGACTGAAAAGGAATTGCAACTCGAATCCGAATGTTTCGAATTTGTATGTATATTGTACGAGTGGTATATTGTGATGTACAACTGGTATACAACACTAGCGTCTGCCTGTACGTTTTTCTATCCAGAATATGAAAGCAGCACAATGCGGGGAGGAGACAACACCGTCACTGTATCTGCTGACAGTAGCACCGTTTTGGCGCGCCTTGATATCAGTTTGGTTGAGCTATACACTGCTGTTGTAAGCGTACCTCGCTGTTCAAAATTAACCTAATGTAACAAATTTCAAAGCATTATTCGTTTTCCTTTGTGTAACAAACACCGCTTAGAGAAGTTTTAAATTCTAATTATTCAAGATAAGGTGAGAATAGGTTGCCTTTTTTTGTTATATGTTAATTCGTTAAATTTGTTTAAAGTGCAATTTTTGTAGTACAAAATAAGAGATATCTAAATGTTCAATCTGTGAAGGACGCATGACCACCTACGAAAATTTCGAATAGTTTACAAATAGATCCGTTTCACCTGACTTAACAAAAGAAATTGCAGTAAATTAACTACTAATGTCTAAAAAGTTATAAGGTGGTTTAAAAACAGTTATACCTAAACAGTTATAAATTCTTTAAAAGATAAATAGCCTGCTTCCATGGGGAACTGGTTGCTGCTCATATAACTTGATTATAAAAAACTCTGTATCGGCCAATCTGAAAATGAAATTAAGACATTTTTCGTTAAAATTTTTATGTTTGCTTTGAACTCCATTTCGGTACGTGTTTGTGATTTGTAGTTAAGATTATCCGAATGAAATACAAATGACAATTTTAAATAAGGCATATTTCTTTCGGTGGTGACGTCAGAAATGGTAACATTGTGTACAATATATAATCTTAATTTCAATTTATAATATTTATATTTGATTTCTTAAAATTAAATTGTGTTCCTTTACTACTCACAATTACTGTATGTATCCTACTTATGGAAGTACTATGAAAAGCTATGCTGGATACCAAATAACTGTAATGCGATGATTTGCACATTAATGAAAAAATTACTACTAATAATGTCACGTTAACTAATGCAAGAAAAACTAATAAAAAAACGAGTAGTTCTAATGAACACTTTAGTTATTTATCTTTTTTTTTTATAGTCCACTTTTAAGTTTTCCGTCAGAAGCAGAATCGATTGCTAAATAATTTCATTTTGTAACAATTATTTCGAATTGCTGTTATGGATGATGATGGGGCTCACAAAATTCCTAAGATAATTGAGAATGGTGTTATTCAATCTTTTACGATTAAATAAAATTGTTAATAAACACGAGAGGACACTCGTAGAAACACCGCTAAACAAACCGAAAATAAATTACGGCCTATAGGTTAAGTTTACAAAATCTCTCACTGTTGACATAGTTGTTAAGACTCGGCGATAGAGCGGCAGTGTTTTCACTTGGTGTCTCCCCCACCACTGTGCTTCACATTTGGATAGGAAAACGTACAGGTAGACGCTAGTGTACACACAGTACTAATAAATAGTAGAGTAATAAAAATTTTTTAATTTTTCCCATAACTTAAAAATTATCTGATATCGAAATGTACGTAATCATAAATGTACTTAGTTCAAAATAGTGAGTGAGTTCTGCAGGAAGAAGAGTATTAACTTAGTAAAGAGCAGTGGTTTCCAAAGTGGGGTCCGCGGACCTGCAACAATGTTTCAGGGGGTCCGCAGACACTTTAAAAAAATCTAGGATATGACATGTAACCAGTCGTCTTGATAATCTGCGAAAGAGTGAAGACTCTGGAAAGTAAAACTTGTACTTCTCGCCGGGGCCTTCCATTCACTTCCTGATATTCTCCGATTTTTATGCTCTAAAATATAAATCCAAATTTTAGAGTCTTAAAACAATTAGTAGGAGATTCCAGTATTTTGGGGGGGGGTTCAAATTAATTGTAATTGTAAAAGTAATTTCAAACTAATGGTTTTAATAATGTCTTTAAATCATGTCGTGTAACAGATCTGTTTGTCAGCCGATCTGACTAGACCTCTCCCTTACACTACAAAAAGAAGATTCATTGGCAGAACTTTCAACCGACAGTTTATTAAAATTACAGTTTTTGCAGTTACAGCTAGCTGACTTCTGGTTATATGTAATGACTGACTATCCTGTACTCGCAAAAATAACTTTGAAGTGTTTAACTGTGTTTCCCTCTACTTGTTTGTGCGAAACCGCAGTCTCCCTGCTCACCTACTTGAAGACAAAGTTAAGAAATAAATTTGATGACGAGTGTGAATTAATACTGAGATTATCAGACATTAAACCCAATACTGCAGAGCTAGTTGTTCAAAAGCAGCTTCATTATTCACATTAAACTATGTTTGATATGATTAATATTATAATTTGCAAGTTAAGAGAATTTTAATACATTTGTAATTAAAATATAAGAGTTTCTATCATATTTACTGTTTATTTTATTTCAGAACTCAAGACGGGGTTCATGAATTTGTAAATTTTTTGGGACGGGGTCGGCGGACAGATAAGTTTGGGAACCACTGGCTATTTCCTTGTGTTGTTCGCCTACAGAACATGGGATTATGCAAATCTACGAACACACTAATGTCACAAATTAACAACTCGAGACGCTAGAGGACGATCAATAGAGCAGTATCAACAGGTTCCCTCTCTGGTCGTGACCTGTTTTGTGTGTCAGTGCCATCACACTGCTGTGTGTGTGTGTGTGTGTGTGTGTGTGTGTGTGTGTGTGTGTGTGTGTGTGTGTGTGTGTGTGTGTGTGTGTGTGTGTGTGTGTGTGTGTGTGTGTTCAAAAATACTGTCGTGGTAAGATAAAAGCGTGTGGAGACGGTAACAACAACAAGGTGAAAGGTTGAACAATTATTTTCAATGTGTCGGAACTCGAAGAAGATCACGGCGCTGTTCTCTCTGTTTGTTGATTTATGTTAAACAAACAAATATCACACCGAATAAAGGTCAATCCGGTGTGTGTGTGTGTGTGTGTGTGTGTGTGTGTGTGTGTGTGTGTGTGTGTGTGTGTGTGTGTGTGTGTGTGTGTGTGTGTGTGTGTGTGTGTGTGTGTGTGTGTGTGTGTGTGTGTGTGTGTGTGTGTGTGTGTGTGTGTGTGTGTGTGTGTGTGTGTGTGTTTATAATACCATTATCCTGCGGCTGTTAATATAATAATAGACGGTACAAAGGTTGTCGTGACCGGATCTGACTGATCCCAGTGAATTAATACCGTACAAATTAACGAGTGTGATTTATTGTACACTGCTCGACGTTCCAAACAGTTGCGATTTATAATTTTCACGGTCCGAACGTTTGATTTGATTTCCGTCTTTGATTGCCGACCGTTCAGCTCGGTTGGTGGAACGGATTAAACCGTATCTCCGAGCTGCAACAGCCTTATCCACGGGCGCTCAGCACGCGCCGACAATTTTCCGGTGCAAGGGAAACGGGAAATTTGAAACGAATCACGTCAATAGTTGCCGCCAAAATGTTGACTTCGAGAATGTCGATGTTCAGAATGCTGTAATATCGACGAGTAGGACTCCTCTTTCAGATTTGTTTCTTTTTAAACTTATTTTTTCTGTAGTCAGTCATTATCACGTGTTTTCTGCCCGAGGGCAGGACTTACGGGTATGCTCCTCCTACGCTATCTTATCCTAGGCTAGTCTCTTCATTTCCTGATATCACATTCGTAGGTCGTCCATCATCTGATCTCGCCTCCGTCCTCTACTCAGCGTTCCATTTACCAGCCCCTGTAGTGTCTCTACCATCACATTATCTCTTGTCTGCTGCGTACAGTGCTCCAACCTATTTCCCTACCTGTCCCTATAATATCCAACACTCTCATCATCATCATCATCTCATCTTCACAACACGGCATAGGTAAGGTGCTGCATGTTCTGCCTTCAAAGATCTTCCAGCCGTCGTCTCTTTCTGCATCTATCCACACACATGTCCTACAGGTTTTGTATTTCCAGACTTGTTTGACCAGTCTGGAATCTAACATTCTTTCTAAGTATTCTTTCAACCGTTGTACGTAATATTTTAATTTTTCATTCAAGTTAAAAACTTGTAACTCTTCTCTTATGGTCTCATTCTTTATACGGTCAAGTTTAGTACACGTTTTAACCCCTCTTAAGAACCCTGAGGCCTGTATTTTACTGCCTTGTTTCGTGGTTGTTGTCCATAATTCACACCTATAGGACAGTACAGGGACTGTCATAACTTTACAAACAATACCGACTTACCTTATTTCTAAAAATACGGTTGATAATCCCACCTAACTTAACATCGGTATAATAATTCTTACCGTATCATTTCCCAAATAGTTGAAATGGCTCACCTGTTCCACAGTTTGATCGTTAATCATTATTTTGGTTATTATTGATTCTTTGCCTCGAAATGCCATTACCTTTGTTTTTGTAGTGGAGGTATTCATTTTGTATTGCTTGCAAATCTGATGAAGGTTACATATTTGTACGCTAAGTATGTGGGATAAATTATGTTGTTGTAGTTAAAGTACATTCAATTGTTAATAACACTTCTTGTTCTTATTCTTCTTCTCCTTTTTTTTCCTTTTGTTTCTCTTTCACTATTTATACCTTATAGGTTGGGTCTTCTATCCACTTATATATTTTTCTTCCTTGCGATGTGTCCATTACATGTATTATGTTCTTCCCTCTGCTGCTTTTGAGACCTCTGATATTATCTTCTCTGTTGTATTCTTCCCCGTACTCTTTGTCACCTTCCGTTTACTTACAGTTCAATTTTATTTATTTTTATTTTTTTTTGCATGTCAACCTGATTCCATTTACCCCAAAGGTCCACACCATTGTAGCTGTTCCTTTTATAAATTTTTTAAATAGTTGGTAGATTAAATTGATGTGATGAGGAGGATAACGAAAACTCTAATAAGGACTTCTTTTTTTTTCAGGTACGTTTCAAACAACATGAATCAGTTTGATTAGAAGAAGCGTGTTAAGTGGCTGTGTTTACCTTGTGGTGTTATGCATTGGTAAGACTTATTTGCATTTCAATAGAATAGTGTTCGATTTTACTTTTTAGTTTGACTATGAAGTTTAATCTTCATTATCCATTGTTGATTGAACAGTAATACATTATTCCGAAAAAGAGATTAATATAAGCTCTTATAATGTCATTCTGTTGTGTTACATCTACTGGCTTCTTGTGGGCAGTGGCGTATCTAGAATTTGACCTTGGGGCCCAGGGTCTGGTCGGATGCATACAAAAGAAAAAACAAGTTAAGACTGATCAACACATTATCTTTAAAGTGGCTGAAGTCAGTCACGTTAAAGTAAACGGTAATAACACAATAAAAATACGCGTTATTGAATCATTGTTTACAAAATACTTATTGACTGAATTGATTTTCCTATATTTCATATGGCAAACCTATACTCTAATGCTGTGTAATAAAACTGTTTGTATATTTTAAAAAATAATAACTGCTATATTAGCGTACACAGCTGAAAAAAATAAAGCAGCCTAACAACATTAAAAGATTAACAACATTAGTTAACTTTTTCGAACCTCGGGGGGGGGTCTCGTTAATTTCCCCCCTTCTTTATGACCCGCCGTAAAGCCATCCTCGCGGTAACATCTGCTCCCAGCCTTAGAGTTCACCTCTGAAAAGTGCCCTTCATTTCATCCTTGCCCGCCTCCTAGCATGCTGAGCCAGCTGCTTGTTGCTGTTATCTTGGTCGCCGGCACGGAGGCTCTCTGCCTCGTGGAGAGCGACCGACACCTCGAGGGGTCTGCTCGCTGGGTTTGAGACAAGCAACGCCTGGTTTTCCTTACCAGTCTTAGGTCACCTGTCGATTTGAACCAGCCTAAGTATATCGTCTGGTAGCCATTGAGCACGTCCCAAACGCTGCAATCATGCCTAGGGTGCAAAGACACGCACACGCATTGCAATGCAATGTCCCTCCCCCGTAAATACGCCCCTGTTTGCGTGTGGGTAAGTTTAAGGTGGAGAGTTATTCTCTCAACAGCTACAACGATGTCCTGCAACTTCGTCCGCGCATAATTACACATAAAGCTAGTCGACAATAATTTAATATTTTAATTCTGAGCCGTTTGATACAATCATTGGACAAAAATTTCACTTTAAATCATGTCTAACAACTGTGTTTTATTTCTCTTTGTGACCTAACGTTCCCATTTATACCTCAATGAGTTAATATCCAGATATTATATATATATATATACGAAGGGCTGTTGAAAAGTTCGCGGAGCGACATCTGTAGATCAGCGGTAGTATTACAATTATTCGTGTCAACTTTGACGTATTTTGTTGTTTCTCTGCTATGTACAATTTTCCCTCGAACGAGGCCTTTCGGTTTCGCAACCATTATCAAGTTCTTACTACAACAAAATTAAAATACCTACTTCCCTTATATACATACTAACCCTCCCACGCATAACCGGTTACATTCAACCAATAGGAGGCATTACTTACCGCCCAGTCCTTGTTAGCCCCGCCCCTTACTTAGTCAACTTGACCTCGTCACATACATTACCCTCTAGAAATCTCCTACAGCTTTCTACCTTCTGAACACATTTTGTTTTGTTTTGTTTTGTTTTGTTTTGTTTTGTTTTGTTTTGTTTTGTTGTAGTAAGAACTTGATAAACCGAAAGCCCTCGTTCGAGGGAAAATTGTGCATAGCAGAAAAGCAACAAAATACGACAAAGTTGTTATGAAGACTGCTAACACAGATAAAATAGCTGATAATTATTCGTGTGTTTTAAGATTCATATTTAGTATAAACACCTGTCAACTCTCACAGTTAGTTTATTAGTTACTTACCAGCTGGTCGAAATTTACGTGTCACACGAGATTTAAAAAAGTGGACAAAGTCAAGAATTCTTTGTGAAAAAGCGTCTAGATCAACGGAAATACAGAATGAAATAATAAATGTGTTAGATGCTGAGCCTTTAGAAACAATGGCTTATTAATGGGCAGTCGATTTTAAATGTTACCATAAGAGCACACAAGGTGATTACCGCAGTGGACGCTCAAAAGTGCAACAACTCCAAATGCGGCACCCACCTTGCACAAAGATTTTTCATACAAAGTTTTTGTAAAATATTATACACACGCTCACGTGAGATGCCTATGATCGGAGAAATGTAATCCACTCGCCATCGCTGGTCTTCCAACTCCGTGTATGAAATTGTTTTTATTGATATCTGGAGTTGTTGCACTTTTTTGGCTCCACTGAGGGAATCATCTTCTTCAGTGCCCGCAGAACCACGTTTAAACTCGATTGACCGCTTACAAATTTTATTGTTTTTGAAGGCGTAACATCTCATGACACATTTACCACTCCGTTGTGAATTTCACTTGGCGCTACACCTTTTTCAACAAGCACTTCGAACACGGCACGATGTTTGATCCTGTCCATTTTGCAAAACACACGAGACACGTAAATTTCGAACAGCTGGTAAACAATGAAGCTATTGACCGGACAGATTCAGGAATTGACAGCTGTTTACACGAAATATGAATCTTACAACATACGAAAAATTTCAGTTCTACCGCTAACCGATAGATGTCGCTCCGCGAACTTTTCAACTGACTCTCGTAGACACATAAAATGAATGCATATAAATATGTATCTCTTTTTTTATCCAAATCTATAAAATTGAATTTTCCCCTAAAACTGAATGTATCGTTGTGTAATGAGAGTTTATTCGTATTTATAGAGAAGTTAGTTTGGCGCATTAAACGTACCGAGTGTGAGCCCCCGACTGCGTGGGCCCGACGGCTTTCAATGTTTATCTAAACAGAGGTCACCGAGTGATAACAATATCTTACGCCTTTCACTTTCAACATTGAATCAGTCTGCTGGTGGAAATCTGGTTTTTGAAATGAAGGTTACTGAAACCAAATGATTTCTTCAACCTACTAACTACATTACTACTACTACTACTACTACTTTTTTTACTAAGGCGGGTGGAAAAATTTGGTCTATAAATGTCCGGAAGGGTCCATACTTTCGGGTTTGGGTATTGAATACACGACCAAATAAAATATCGGTATGCAGAACCATACATGATGTCCATGTTCTAGGATTTATATTTAAAATCATTTACTTGAATTCGGTTCGATAATTTCTAACAAGTTAGGTGTGTTCCTTGTAAATCGAGTTTTATGTTTTACAAATTGAAATGAAATATTTCCATAGAAACAACTTCTTTGCTGCCGATAACGTAGCATACATATAAAAAATTTCCCCTCCCACTTCAATTACCCTTTTCATTTATAGATGAAGTCTATATAGATATTATATAGATATTTTATATATAGATAGTTTATATAGATATTTCATCTACTTTTCTACAGTGGATTATTATGACCTTCTTTTAAGGATACTTTATTTATCAAAATTAAGTACTTTACTCTTGTTAAAACATAAAACGTTGGAGGTAAACTACCCCTTCCCCTTAACCGATCTTCACCAAAATTAATAGACCTTGAGTCTCCTCTACAACTCGGGCACATATGCAAAAAATTATTTGATTCTGTTTGGATTTGCGGGAGTTACCGTTCGCCATAGAAAAAATTCTACATAGACACACAGCAAGATACACAGACACTTTTCAGAAAATTACTTTTCTTCATGTTTTGAGGGTAGTAAATCAGAATCAGAGCTTATCTCGAACACGATTTTTTTCACGATCATCATACTTCCATTTCCTTACGGAACATGGAAGCAAAACTCACCTGCCTTTCCTCTTCTCGGACACTAACCTGGAACTGTTTGTCATATTAATTCGGGCTAGGCTTAGTGTTCTTCAGCCGTAGGGTTCACATCTGACTTGTTATTGTTCTATATTGCATTGTCCAAATCTATCTTCTTCGAACGAATAATCTCTTCTGCGAAGCGTGCCACACGGTTCCAGGTGTACTTCCATTGAAGAATAGCTTCAACGATGTTATCTGGGCAGATCTCCTGCCTAATATCCTCTGGCAACGATCTTCTTTGTTGCTCTCGTCTGTCGCAGCTCCCGGGCGGTACAGGCACTCTGGTGGCTCGGCCTCTCCAACATTCTTCAGGTAAGATAAAAAATACCCGTTCCCACTCTAAACTGGGTGAGGTGATAGTCGATCTCCTCATGCTTCCTTTCCGCCCACGACTGCACCTGCTTGATGAGCCTTCTTGTCCAGCGACCTCGCTATCTTGCTCCCAAGCTCTCTATCCAGAGGCTTCACCTTCGGGCCTCTCGGATTTCAGCTTCACCGACTACGTACTTCTTCCTCTGTAAGACGATGTTACGTTTCTTGGCGAGAAAGTCGATCGGCATCACTCCGGCAACGACCAAGACAGACCGTGCGGTAGTCCGATGCAACTCGAGAGCACTTCGTCTTTGGACTAGTTTCTTCGTGTAAATATCATGATTCAAGAAGTCTCCCCACATCTTCGCTCCGTACATAGGACTGACTGGACAGCTGTCATCAAAAGTCTTCTTCTAGTTGCCCGTTAGCCGACTAAGCGCCGCTGTGTCCACCGTAAGCCTAATCTGCTCAAAAAAGCTCAACTCGGAGTCGATCATTATTCCAAAGTACTTCACTGCTGGCTTTAACTCGACCACTTCGTCTGCGACGCGTACCGGGATTACAGTGGGAATCCTCGTCTTAGTCAAGACTACATTTCCGTGTTGCTTGAGGACTTACGTCAGACCGTGCGATACCGTCCAGTTGTTAACTAATTGTATCACCCTGTAGAGGTTGTTCTGGGCCTGGTCGATGGTACAAGCAGTGGCAAGCGCCGCCACGTCGTCGCCGTACTCCACCAAACACGACTCTTCCGACATCTCCATCCTCAGCAGGCTGCTGCCGCCCCAACCGTGACAGCCATAATAATACAAGGAAAAGAAGAAGACGAAGACGAAGACGAAGAAGAAGAAGAAGAAGAAGAAGAAGAAGAAGAAGAAGAAGAAGAAGAAGAAGAAGAAGAAGAAGAAGAAATGTTATTTACAATTGAATGTATTTTAACTACAAGAACGTAATTTATCCCACATACTTACAAATATGTAACCTTCATCAGATTTGCAAGCAATACAAAGGTAGATCTTCCTTCATCAGATCTCCACTACAAAAACAAACGTAGTGGCATTTCGAGGCAAGGAACCAATAAGAACAAAAATAATGATTAACGATGAAATTGTAGAACAGGTGAGCCATTTCAAATATTTGTGAAATGATACTGACTACGATAAGAATTATGATATTGATGTTAAGTTAGGTGAATTCCAGACGATCTGTAAGAGAATCAACCGTATTTTTAAAAACAATTTACGTTGATATACAAAATTAAGTTTTACAAATTTATGGCGGTCCCTGTACTGTCCTGTGGAAGAAGAAGAAGAGGAGGAGGAAGAAGATCATGAAGAAGAAGAAGCAGAGTTATTGTTTTTTTTCTTCTGTAAGTTTTTTGTTTTTTATATTTGTTGGTGTAGTGTGTGAGTCAGTTAACGCCAGATGGAAACAATAAACTCGAAACGAAGGAAGAAGAGGAAGAAAAAGAAGGAAATGCAGTTTGCGTTGTTACTTAACACAGGCGGAGAGCACAAGCAATATTATATCGTCGATTAACTTTATCTCGATCATTTCAGCAATATTTTCCAATTTACTTATAAGCCGCCATTATAACGTTATATAATGATAATGGCCGCTGCTCTTTTATTGTTTTAATAAACGTATTTTCCGCTCCAACACGCACGAACGGTTCTGTCTGTGATTAACTAACTCCACTGGTTGCCTGCTCTCACCCTGAGGGTACCGGGACCGTTACCCGATATTGCAGTTTCTGCACAAAATAAACAGGTCGTCGCGGATTCGATACCTCTTGTGTGGTCCGCAGTTTAAAGTGACCTGGGCACACACAGAGGTGGACTAGAAGCGCGTGATGCCCTATGCTGCCATCAGACTAGTGCCCCCCCCCCGATTCAAAATGTAACCGTTTATCCATTATTCGATTGATAAATGGGATACATGATGTTAATAGTCAATAATTATTTTATTAAACTCTCAAATTACCACAAATAATTAGCTAAATAGTGATTACAATGAGCATAGTAGTACTTAAATTTAGAAAATACTAATCGATGTACTTTTTCTTTATTTTGCTTTAACGAAGTCTTGTATAATTTCTTCTAAATCGAGCGATTCAAGTATCTTGCTTTCAATATTCAACCTGCTAACGAAGATTTCTCTCATAGTTGAACTCATATCTGTAATGCGTTTCAATACAGAAAACGATCTTTGAGATTCGCAGTTAGCTGTTGGGATCG
This sequence comes from Magicicada septendecula, assembly GCA_034769895.1. Taxonomy (NCBI): domain Eukaryota; kingdom Metazoa; phylum Arthropoda; class Insecta; order Hemiptera; family Cicadidae; genus Magicicada; species Magicicada septendecula. The sequence goes on along the minus strand of CM068375.1, from coordinate 57,149,166 downwards.
TAAAAAGCAGACGATAAGCAATGTATATATTCGGAAATACATCAATCATTTTCCAAATCAATAATCCAGTTTATTACTTTGAGCGGACAAACTGTAGTATCGTGGAATCTATCATCTTCATTCCTTAGACCTTATCAAATTCATTTCTTCTAACGCTTAGTCAGGTCAGCTGAATGGTGCCCCCTCTGACAGCTGAGGCCATGGTGCCCGGTACTGCAGCATACCCTAGCGTTATGGATAATTCGCCACTGGGGCACACAAGAGACGATGCTGCAGTTTAGTTGATCTTCTGCTTCTAAGTATTAGTAGTTTAGCACTTTTAAAAATCTCGCAGTTTAATTATCTTGAGTATGCCGTGAATTTTCAGTATAACATAATGTTGTGTGTGTGTGTGTGTGTGTGTGTGTGTGTGTGTGTGTGTGTGTGTGTGTGTGTGTGTGTGTGTGTGTGTGTGTGTGTGTGTGTGTGTGTGTGTGTGTGTGTGTGTGTGTGTGTGTGTGTGTGTGTGTGTGTGTGTGTGTGTGTGTGTGTGTGTGTGTGTGTGTGTGTGTGTGTGTGTGTGTGTGTGTGTGTGTGTGTGTGAGAGAGAGTTAATATAAATATCATTTTAGGTTCCAGATGTTTTTCTTATTTGGTACAAGTTTCGGGTATAAAAATTTGCCTATCCTCAGACATCTTTGTGTTTTGCCTTGGCAAAAAGTAATATTATAGCTTATAGTGAAACAAAATTTAAAGTATAACACAATTAAGGAAATGCAAGTTACAATCTTACCGTACAGAAACATTTTCACCACTTTCGCTAGAAGATGCAACTTCCTTGTTTTCAAAGGACTTGTTCCCACGCTTTCTTTCTGGACGCGTTGATAGTTCACACAGGCTACGATTATTTTAGAAACCATGTGTTCTCTTCCGTTAATATTACACTGAACGGAGTCGAGTCTACCACTAATTATGGTGCAGTTGCAGTATTCAGTACACGAAATTAGTAATTTTCATCATCATCAGTGGCGGGTTATCCATAACGCTAGGGTATGCTGTAGCACCGGGCACCAGGACCTCAGCTGTCAGAGGGGGCACCATCCACCACTAAAACTCAAAAACTTCTTGAAGATAATAAATGTGAAAATTAAAAATTAAAAAACTTTGTGCCACGAGTAAAATTTCAAGAAAGAGGTTTTTTTCAAATCGTTCTAATGAAGATGATAGATTCCATGATACTGCAGTTTGTCCACTCAAAGCATTAAACTAGATTATTATTTGTAAAGTGATCGATGTATTTCCGAATAAATACATTGCTTATCGTCTGCTTTTGACGATTCCAATAGCTAACTGAGAATCTGAAAGATCATTTTCTGTATTAAAACGCATTAAACACATGTTGAGTTCATCTATGGCAGATGAGAGATTATCTTCGTCATCAAGGTTGAATATTGAAAGCGAGATCGACTTCGTTAAGGCAAAATCAAGGAAAATTGGATCGATTAGTATTTTCTAAGCTTAAGTACTAGATCTACTATGCTCATTGTAATCACTATTTAGCTAAATATTTGTTGTAACTTGAGAGTTTAATAAAATAATTGTTAAATTTAGAAATGTTATATGCCATTTATCAGTGTAAACAGCGGATAAAAAGTTGAATTTTGAATCGAGAGAGGGGCACCAGTCTGATGGCAGCATAGAGCACCACGCGATTCTAATCCGACTCTTATCATCATCGTCATCAACATGTATGCTGTCAATAGGGTCAGCATTTGTCCATAATAAAACACGTATATATTAAATTGAATGTTTTATTTTGGACGTGGTTTTGTATGACACTGAAACAGGACTACCTGAAGAGAGAAGGAAAGTGTCTGTAGAGCTTAGAAATGTGATTATGACGAAGAATAATTAAGGTGGAACGGACTAATAGAGTGAGAAACGATGAAGTACTGATAAAAATAGGTCAGAAAAGGATACTACTGAAAGTAATAAGAAAGAGAAAAAACGTCTTGGTTGCGGCATATATTGTCTGCAGATAAGGGTCATAGAGGGAAAAGTGGAAGGAAAGAGAGGACAAGGAAGAAGAAAGGAAGACATCAGAAACTGAAGAGCTATATACAGATGAAGACTGTTGCACGGGACCAAGAAGACTTGAGAGCATCCAGTTGAAACCTGTCAAAGAGAGAGTTATTTGTTACAAGCCTAGTGTTAACCTCAAAATAAAGTAATCCTTAGCGCTGCCGAAAGTACTGAAATTACATAACATAAACGACGATGGTCATTCAGTAATTAAAGAGACAAATAGCTGAATAGGGAAAACGGTTTATTTAACCAGTATAACAATTTTTTACTTTTCAACATAATCCTCAGGAACATTAATTCACTTGTCCCATCTCTGAATAAGCTTTTTATGCCTGGTACAAACAAATCGTTATGTTGATGTCGGAGCTATTTTAGGACCTTTTTTTTGAGTTCGTTGTTGTCACAAAACTTAGTACCACGTAACGTCTCCTTGAGTGGACCAAACAAGTGGAAATCAGGTGGACTGTAGAGAGCGTGAGGTAGAGTCTCCCACGCAAATTTGATGGTTACCGTATTAACTGAGCTGTCTGTGTAGACAGGCGTTGTCATGAAGAGAATGACGACTTTGCGCAGAAATCCAGAAAGTGTCCGCATCACTGCCGCCTTTACTTTACTGAAAACATATCAGAGTAGTATGTATTGTTTATTGTTCACTGATCATCTAAAGAAAAATCACAACAAAAGTTGAAACCTCAACTGGACGTTCAGAACGGTGCTCGTCAGCCACTTATAAAAATTTTCGTGGTTCATGCAGATTTTTCTGTATTGTTTAGTCATACGAGAGTAAATTTTAGCCGGTTTTCCAAGTTCAGAACGCAAAAAAAAAGAAAATGGATCATTGCACGTTGTTCAACTAATTCAAAAACTTGAAGACCACTGGCTATCATTAAATGAAAATTTGAGGTTATAAACAAAAGAAATCTAATCAAACAGCTGATCAGAACTCACGACAATTATGCCAATTTACAGTTCTGAAACTATCATACTCCGCCTACCAATCGTTTTCCACTGCAGCTAATTGTTTCTTTAATTACTGAATGACCTTCGTAAGTATGTCAATTAATTATTTGCCGAGCAATCGTCTCGGCAAAAGTTCGATTTTACTTCGGTTTGGGTGTGTTCCACTCACCACCCTTTGTTGAAGATTTTTAACTTTTTCTACTGAAGAAGGCCTCCGGTGGGTGGGCGAAACGTTTAGACAATGACTGAAGAATGCAGTCTACCACGGCCATACAGCCCGGATGTGAATTGCTTTATCATTGATAGAGATACAGGTGAAAGTAGTAAAATGCAAATTTTATTTGTTTTGCGGAAATTAAAACTGTTTCTAAAGCGGAGCTCAATTAGTTGCTGTTAATAATAAAATAAACAAACGTTCTCACAACCCGGTCTGGTGCAGATTCAAGAGATAATTAACGCATTCAGTAGTCGAGACAAATGTAATTAACATTATTAAGTCCGCACAATATGAACGTTTCTTCATATCTTCACGACCAACTTCACTATCATCAAGGCTTTACTTCCCTTTGGGGAATTCTAACCGCTGTTTTCAGTTGTTCTGACCGCATAGCCTTACCGCGACGAACCGGTGGACTTTTTGTCACGCAACTGTATTGTCACTGTCACTGAAACTAAAATGGTTCCGCATACGACGAGTGACTGTCACCTCTCACCTGTCACCCACTGTATTTCCTAGCTTTCCAATTACAATTATTTCAGTTTCAAAAGCTAACGAGTCGACGCGTTTATATGGATTTTCAGAAGACAGCCGTCCTGTATGTGCACTGGTGATACAACATTGCAAAAAGCAGATAACGCGATTCTGCGTATTCAATGTCGAGTAAAAGATTACTGAAAAGAAGGGTACCAACTAGAGGGGAGCGAAAGGGGCATATGCCCCGGGCGCTGTGCTAAGAAGGCGCGAAAATAACAAAATAGTATTTGCGTACTGAATGTTTTTGCATTTTGGCGCTTAAATGTATTCCCACAGATAGTAATAAATAATTTAATATAAATGTAACTCATTGTTTATAATGTGGGATCTAATATCAGAGATATATAGACATGGCATAATTCAAAAAGAACTGAACTTGAAGAAGTGGAAAGTGAAAACACCACGCCTTATCAGTTGGTGACACTTTGGAAAACGACGCCTATAGCAATACTCTCGAGCCTAATTTACGATCACAGACTTGAAGAAGCGTATCTTACTTGACTACAGCCTTACGATTATATTTAATTTCAGGAAGAAGTCTTAGTACATTGATAATAATTATCAGAAATTACTTAAGAAGCAGCTTGGTGCAAGACCTAACTTAAATTTAAGTATTATATCAATTCATCGTAGGAGATCATTCTCTATTTGCTTCGATGACATCATCAAATCTTTGCAAAAATTCTTACAAGTCGAATCTTTGAAAGACCGGTATGATTCATTCAACAGACTAATTTTCGAAATAAGCAGACAATGTTGAAGATGATAACCGCGGATTCTACTTTGTCAATCGTTCGTAAACGTAAAAATCTGACATATATAAAATTAAATTATATTAATATTAAGTTACATTAAAATTTTTAGAAGTCATGACCGCCAATTTTTGAAAATTAAATTGTTCAATTTAAGATAACTACAAACTGAATTAAAATCAGTTCTATGAATTTAGTCTGACTAAAATAACAAAAATTTGCTAGCACCTCCCTCACGCATGTCATTGTTCAGTAAACGTATAAGAAAAATTATTATTAATTTTAGGTACAGCCGTTTATCTGTAGCTGTTAGAAAAACATTAAAAACTCTGTTTCTACAAAAACGGGAAAAAGTATTCATAATCTACGCCATTCAATTTAATCTTATATTTCTTTATTCTGTGGGACATATTTACCATTTTAGGTCATGTTTTGGTAGTTATTAGCATACAAACGCATGCATATTTTAATAGTACTTTTTAGGTCGTGTAAATCCGAAGCCTATGAGTGATTGTAAAGTTCTTGAACGAGCCAAGCGATTTCTCAGCTTTAACTCGACCGTTTGGCATTCCTCTGTCTGTCTGTCTCTTTAGGGTGTGTCTGAAGACAATTTTTGAATATATCGTCGATTTTCTTAAAGATTGGCATGGATGTCAGTACCTTTTACCTACAGAGGCCTATTGTTTTTTTTTACATTGATCCCCCCAAAATACAGGGTAACTAGAGGCAAAGTGAGAGGAGGATAATTTTGTTAAAATCGTAACATGTCCGTGTAGGGTATCAAATTAGCGAGAATTTTAACCAACGTCTGAACATAGTGTTGAGCTTTGGAAATTTCAAAATTCTGGGGCACCACGACCCGAAAAGTATACCAAGTTTTGCATAAAATAGCAAAAACTCTTGGCGTATCAAATTCAACAGAATTTTAACCAAAATCTGAATATATTGTACAGGTTTTAAAATTAAAAACATTTAGGTCTCTAGAGCACAAAAGTATGTTAAATCGTCATCACCACCACTCAAGGATTAGGCCCGAAACCTGTTCCGGAAACCGTCTCCTCCTCGGTGTACCGATATCTCTCTTCCCAGAAGGGTGACAGCCCAAAGCAGCCACGGGTAGACGGACATCGGGCATGCGGTTCAGGTATTCACACCATCTCCTTCTGTAGTCTTCAATCTTCTGGCGCAAAGTACGTTAAAATTTTGAAAAAATTTAAAAATTCATGTCGAACAACAGAATGTATAGGTTGCTTTGAATTTTTATTTTTAGAGGCACTACAAGACAAAAAAAAAATCGGTATGGAGAACCATACATAACTTCCATGTTCTAATTAATTATAAAATTATTTTTAATATGTACGCCTACACTCAGAACGAAACCAAATTTATCACCATGCTTTTGGTAAAAACTCTGAGAAAGATAATCAAAATACGAAGTGTATTGTTAATATTTTAAAAATAAAGAATTAGTTTGATTAAATTATCTTTTATTTAAACAACGTAAAAAAAAGCGAATACCGCCCAGCGTTTATCTGTGAATTTCTGAAAATGAAAGATTATTTTGTTTACGAATCCGTGGTGACATAACATGGAACGATATCAGTTGTTAATATTTTATTGAAATTTTTCAATTTTTCGGTCGAATAAATTTATAACATCAATGCAAAAAATTACCTCCTCCTTCAACAATTACCCTTTTCATTTATAGATATTTCATCTACTTTTCTACAGTGGATTATTATGACCTTCTCTTCAGGATACTTTATTTATCAAAATTAAGTACTTTACTCTAGTTAAAACGTAAAACGTTGCAGGTGAACTAGCCCTTCCCTTTAACCGATCTCCACCAAAATCAATAGGCCTTGAGTCCTCTACAACTCGGACACATACGCAAACATTTATTGGATTCTGTTTGAATTTGCGACAGTTATCGTTCGCCAGTGAAAAAATTCTACACACAGACACTTTTCGGAAAATGACTTTTCTTCATGTTTTGAGGGTAGTACAATCAGAATCAGCCCTTATCTCGAACACGACTTTTTCGCGATCACCTTCTTTACGAAACATGGAAGAAAAATGGAAGTCAAGATTTAGGGAAAACTGTAAAAGTCAGATCGAGTTTACAGGGAGATTACAAGCTTAGGGAGGTTGAAGTTATTTTTGCCATACACTATACAGTAGCAACAATTTTTTGGCAAGAACTCAATTAAAAGAGTTTAATATTTTTTTGTTGTGTACAATAATTTCCTGTTGGAAGAAAATGTGTTTGCCGTTCAGTAAGCGTGTCTGTCGTACAGTCGGAGTGTCAGAAACAAACAAACCGATGACAAGTTACAATTTATTGTCCTGTAGCGAACAACCGTGACAAGGTCTTTGTGATTGGTCGCCGGCGGCCGCAGCTAGTTGTCTCTATTGCCGACAGGTGTCGCTGTCGCCGCTAATTGGTACAACCGCAGTTGGGGTCTCCGCAAACGGCGCGACTATTCTGCAACACGAGTTGACCAACTGGTTTGAGACGCGATCATTTTGAAACTTTAGTTGCTAACGGATCCGCAGATAGAGCAACTGAATTTTGACCAAAATAAAATCAGTATCGGGCAACGTGTCTATAGTGATGACGTGAACAGGACGTAGTAAGCTGTTTTGTTGACATTCTTCCTCAAATTATCATCATTTTTATTGTTATTATTATTATTTAGCAGTAGCGATGAGGAAAACGTTGTTGTTTATAAACAATATCGAAGACGGCGAAGAGGTGCCAGGATGTTCTGGACTCATCCTTACATCGAAAGAAATATTAACTGCAGACTTTTTGTAGCTGCTACTCAGTTGAAAGAATCACATTCAACATTCATTGCCCTTTACAGAATGTCAAAAGCTTCTTATCAACACTTATTACTAGGGGGCGGATTTCTATGACCTAAAAATATAGGAAATATCCATGCATTTATGACCTAAAAAAACATTAAAACATGACCAATAAAATCCAAAATATGACTTTATTAATGACACGTATGTGTTACATTTTTATTTTATTTATTAAATATAGAGCTAATCCTGTTAATTGTTGTTTTTATTTATCTACTTCAAATGAGTGTCTTTAAGATAGTCACACAGTGCACCATTCACGAACTCATTTAACGGCATTCTGCAAAACAGCACCAACCCTGTAAGGGAGAGAAAAGTAATTAAATAATTTTACTTGCTCAAATCCCATTTAACACCACTATTAAAAATATTCATACCTGATCTCAGTCTTCATTATCAGCTGAATTGTTGCAGTTGATGACATGCATTTTCAGGTTGTGAAATGAAAATCCCCTCCTGTTGTCACTGAGAATGGTCTTGTAGCGAGAGAAACTTCTCTCCACATCACACGAAGTAACGGGGGCGTACTTAAATAAACTTAAGTCAAAGGATGAAAATTCATTTTCGAAGTCTGAACCTGGTTCATTTCCGCAGAAAATCTCACTTATCCCACACAGTTGCAAAAATCCAGGATTCTTCTCCAGTACACTCACTAATTTTGCACGAACTTTGGCTGCTACTATTCCTTTTGCACGTTTTAACTCTTGTTCTGTGTATTTTACAATATTCAGAGCATCACTTAGTTCAGAACCTAAAGCTTCTAGCTGGGTGATTTTGCTCGGTAAGAAACCGAAGTTGGATTTCAAGGAAGCCAGGTCAGTTTTTATAGCGGAACATGAAAACAAATCTTGCATTATATTCACTGACGAAGAATCTGTAGGGCCCAAGGAGTTCATGATCTTCTCCACGGTGTCGTAATTGTTGCAGTAATATACTGCAGCTTCAATCCAAGGTACTCCAGCGTGTTAGGACAGGCTGGGGAGGAAGGGGGAATAAAGGAGCTGCATCTTTAAATGCTTGCAGGCGGAGTGGTGATTTAAAGGCTTTCTTTCCATTTGATATTAATTTATCCACTTCCGGGTAGTTACTGCGAATTTCTTCGGCCACTCTATGTAAAGCATGCGCAAGGCATGTTACATGTATCATCTTCGGATATAACATCTTTAGTCCCTTGGCTGCTTTCATCATATAAGGAGCCGCGTCAGTAATAAAGAAAAGAACATTCTCTCTTTTTGCCCCATTTGGCCACAGTATATTCAAAGAATCGTCGAATAAGACAGCAATGCTTGAATGATTTATCCTCTCTAGCACTTCACATGCTAGGAGGAATATTTCTCCAGGTCTGTCGTCTTTTAGTGTGCCAACAATCACGTTTTCAACATACCTCCCATCAACATCTGTTGTTTCATCAATTGAAAGCCATATTTTACAGCCCCCCACGCTACATCTTATTTTATCCAACACCTCTTCGTAAAACCCAGTCAGATAGTTCTTCCTCAGCGTCGATTCATTTGGAACCGGATGTTTCGTATATTTCTCCAGAAACTGTCTCAAGCTTTGATTGTTAAGCTTTTTCAGTGGGATGCTGGATGAAATCATAACCCTGCAGAGATCCTTCGTAAACTCTGAAGTGTTGGAAGATAAAGTTGAAGTACTAGAAGATTTTTCGAATAATAGAAGTTGTCTACTTTCGACTGCTGACTGTCTTTGTAAGTAATTTTTATGTTTAGCCGTATTACAGTGTTGCTGCACAGTGAAACGTTTCTCAGCGGCGACTTTAACTTCACACAACTTACAAATAAAATAGTGCCATTGGTACTAAATATTTTATCGCCAAATTCTCGAATAAAACCGCGATTATTTATTCTAGGTATGATGGAAACAAACTGCGGACACACAGAATGAGTGAATGACCATTACGGGGGGAGGTGAATGTTAAAAGCACTTCACAAAATATAAGAAAAACCCTTTCACTCCCTTCACTTCTGCCCGCTGGCATTATCACTCACGGAGGCAAACAATAGAGGCCAAACGGTACTTGAAAATCCGCATTCCAAAGACATTTCACACCTAATTCACCATTTCTCCTAATATAGGTATTTTAAGGATATCCTGAAAGATGTTTTTACTACTTTAGCACACCACAATTTGTTACGGAACGAATAAATGGATTTTTGTGTGAAAAATACACGAAAAAGCCACTATAATCAATTTTCACTCTACATATCCTGTAAAACTTCATAAATGTCTAAATGTGCAAATTAAAAGTCAAAAAATATAACTTAAATCTGCATTTTAGTGCTAAATATGCTACATAACTTAAAAACTACCGAAATATGCAATTATATGCGTAATAAAAGACTATCAATCTTCATCAGAATACTTGGAATCAAGTTTAAATCAACGTGAAACCTGAAATAATGTCAAGGAAAAAAATATGACATCATAGAAATCCGCCCCCTACTTATTACAGATGACTGTCCCTGCCTTCACAAAGCATAATACTTAATAATAAAGCATAACTCTGGGTGGTTTTCCACATCTTGGACGAATTTTATATTCGCCGCTTGATCATTCATTTTATAGATGAAAGTATAAAGTTAATAAAAATTATAAAAACTAAAAAATGAAACTTTAAGAACTTCAACAAATTATAAAATGAATTTACAGTAAAAAACGCAGAACGGAAAATGTTGTACAACTGCGCGACACAAGTTGCTTTTCGACAAGACAGCTGGGTTGCGTGCGACTGAAATGTGAGTGATTTCAAACCGGTCTCTTTGCGATCGCGTCTTGTGCTGCGGCCCCACTCCACTGCGGTGACGGATCGCAAAACGGTTGGCCGCGCAACCTTTTAATAACTAAAGTCGCAAAACAGTCGCGGCGTGTGCGGAGGGCCTTAATGTATAGTGTTGCCAAAATGCGCCAACTGATCCGCGCCGGCTGGATATTTCGAGCAAAAATTGAGCATGAGGACCAAAAAGAAAAGGCACAGTTTGCTGAAAATTGCTTTTTTATTAACGGGATTTTTGAGGTTTGTCTTTTGGAAACTGCTAATTATTTATCACTTTCATGTGTACGTGGTTAGTAAATACAGAGACAGTATAGAACCGGATGTTGTATAGAAATATAGATCAGGGGCGTATTTACGGGGCGAGGACGAACGTCCTGTAATGTCCTGTAATGGTGTTTTTCTTTTGCATGAAGCCGACTCGACCAGACGTAGTGCCCCCCCCCCCCAGAGAGTCGAAAAAAGTTGACGAATTTTGTTAATCTCTTACAGTGGTATATCTAGAATTTGGTCTTGGAGTGGGGGGGGGGGTCCGGTTGAGTCAGCTTCATACTAAAGAAAAAACAAATAAATAAAAATCAACATTACTATCTTTAAAGTGGTTGAAAAGCGTGTGATAACATCCTGAAATCAGTCCCATTAAAATAAATAGTAGTCTAATAACACAATAAGATACACGTTATAGAAACGTTGTTTAGAAGATACCTACTGACTGAATTGATTTTTCTATATTTCATGTTTCAAACGTGACGTAAATGCAGTGTAATAAACGTGTTTGTATAGACGCGTGCTATTTGGTATCCAAGCCACTATATGTAGACTATATAAATAGTAAAATAGTTTTACCTTTTTTCTTTTCCGTCTGGTGACTTTTATCCTTCATGAATATCTACGCGTTTCGTGACATATGTCCCATCAGCAGGAATATCCCTTGGTGAAGTTCGTCAATTATTAAAATATTAAAAACAACTTTATATACAATTTTACACACATCACAATAAATATAAATATAAACACAAAAAATATATAAAAACCCCAAACGTGAGAACACATGCGATATCGCTGATGCGCACCACGAAATACTATAGTCGACTCACGTGTTTCGTGACACGATACGTGTTTGTATATTTAAAAAGGAATTGGTACTATATTAGCGTACACGGCTGAACAAAATAATAAAATAATCTAAAAAATAAGAGATTAACAAAATTCGTCAACTTTTTTTACCCTGGGGGGGGGGGGTTCCGGTTCCGTTCGGCCCCTCCATAGATACGTCCCTGATCTCTTAATTTATAGGCTATTTTTTCACCCGTGTTCGCTAACATAGTAATAAGTCATTTTTAATATACAAACAGCTTTGTTACACACCATTTGCGTATACGTTTGAAATATGAAATATAGGAATGTCAATTCAGTCAGTAAGTATCTTGTAATATTTCAATAACGCGTATTTTCATTGTGTTATTACCGTTTACTTTAATGGGATTGATTTCGGGATGTTATCACACGTTTTTCAACCACTTTGAAGATAGTAATGTTGGTTAGTCTTAACTTGTTTTTTCTTTTGTATGAAGCCAACTCGACCAGACTCCAACCCCCAAGACCAAATTGTATATACGCCACTGATTGATAGTTACGTCGATCTGATAATTAAATAAATTATCCTCTTTGTAAATCATCCTCATTTTCTTGAATAAGAACTATGTCATCCGCATATAACAGGGAACCCATACAAATTAGCGTATGTTTTATACTTTAATTCGAGAACTTGGTGTCAAAAAAAAAAAAAAACTTTGTGCATGCTGGGTGCGGCATTGTCTTGAATGCTCGTACGACCACGTTTGAAATCGAGTGCCTACTCACAAAACATTGTTTTTGAAGGCGTAGCATCTCCTAGCATATTTACCTTTCTTTTCTGACATATTATGAATAATTTATTTAGAGTTTTAAAGTCTAAGTAAGTCCAGCGGAAATGTTTATTTTAATCGTCATAAGTCTGTTAGATTTGTGGCTAGAGGGTCTGTGTGCTTTTCAAACCGTTTTACATATCTTTCGCTGTACATCGCATGGTTTCACTGACTGAGGCGAGGTCCAGGTCGCTATAGATCTCTTTGTTGCTGACGAACCACGGTGCATTGGTTATGCCACGCAACACCTTGGTCTGAAACCTTTCCATTAGAGCGATGTTGGATTTAGATGCAGTTCCTCAAAGCTGTAAGCCGTACGAAGGTCATTTGAAAAGTTTGTGGAGCGACAACTGTAGCTTAGCGGTAAAACTAAAATTTTTCGTGTGCTGCAAGATTTGTATTTTATGTAAACTCCTGTTAATTTCCAAATCTATCTATCTATTTATTCATTGTTTAGAAGTTGTTTAAAATTGACGTGTCATGCGTGTTTTGAAAAACGGACAAAATCAAACATTGTGGTGTGATTCTTTATTCAAAATTGTTTAGCGCCAACGGAAATTCAGAACGAAATTGTAGACGTGTCAGGAGATGCTGCGACTTCAAAACCCAACAACTCCAGATGCGGCAACCATCTTGCACAACGTTTTTCACACCAAGTTCTTGAGTTAAAGTATGATGCACACGCTCATATGAGTGCCTATGATTTCAGGAACGTCATCCACTCCTTAGTCTGCGGTCTTCCAGCGCAGAAATTTTTTCAATAATGCCATTTTTTGTTGCACTTTTTGGGCGTCCACTGCTGGGATAGTCTTCAGTGCTTGTACGACCACGTTTAAACTCGACTGTGCCCCACTTACCGTTGTTTCTGAAGGCGCAGAATCATCTAACACACTTACAATTTCGTTTTGATTTTCTGTTGGTGCTAAAACGATTTTAACAGAGAACTCATCACAACACGATGTTTGATTTTGTGCATTTTAAAAACACGCGTAACAGGAAAATTTCAAACAGCTGGTGAAAAGTGAATAAATTGACAGATATATCTGGAAATTAACAGATGTTTAGGCGAAATATACGTCTTGCAGCTCACGAAAGACGTTAGTTCTACCACTGAGCTATAGACGTCGCTCCGCGAACTTTTCAACTAACCCTCATATGTCCTTGAAGACAGTATTGAACACCAACAGCTTTTTTTCATTGACAGTTATGACTTTCTGCCCAGGAGTTATTAATACTTTGAAAAACTGGGTATCCAGTTGTGGTTATGCTGTTTTCTTACTTAGGTGGACACCCAAGTATTTAACAGAGTCGGCTACCGGTGTAGCTTTGTTATTTAATCTCACAGTTGGTGTTGTCTCGTGTCATTTTGTGATTTCGTGTAGGTCACGTGTGCTGACTTATTTTTATTTAATTGTATTCTCCACTTCTTTGCCCATTTTTCTGTTGCATATTCCATAAGGACATGGAAGTATGGTGATGGCGAAAAAAATCGTGTTCAAGATAAGGGCTGATTCTGACTGTACTATTGTCAAAACATGAAGAAAAGTCATTTTCCGAAAAGTGTCTGTGTCTCTGTCTGTGTGTAGAATTTTTTCTATGGCGAACGATAACTGCCGCAAATTCAACCGGAATCAAATAATGTTTTGCACGTGTGCCTGGGTTTTAGACGATTTTGTGCCTATTGATTTTGTTGAAGATCGGTTAAGGGGAAGGGGTAGTTTACATGCAACGTTTTATGTTTTAACAAGAGTAAAGTACGGTACTTAATTTTGATAAATAAAGTCTCCTGAAAAGAAGGTCATAATAATCCACTGTAGAATGGTAGATGAAATATCTAATAATGAAAATGGTAGGTGAAGGGTTGTGTAATTTTCTATAAATGAAAACGATAGTTGAAGGGGGAAGGGATAATTTTTTATGTTTACTACGTTATCAGCAACAAAGAAGTAGTTTGTTGTAAAAATTCCTTCCCGGGGCTGTTTGGCCGTGGCCCAACGTTTTCTGCAAAACCAGACGTTTCGGCAGTGCCATCGACTGCCATCATCGGTGAAAATCGAGTGCGCTAACGTGAGGTGGTATACGTTAGTGACCACAGTACTGTGGTTAAGAGTATAGAAAGAAGCAGTTTCTATAGAAACATTTCATTTCGAAAATGATTTTAAATATAAATCTTAGAACATGGAATTCATGTATGGTTCTCCATACCGATATTACAATCTCATGTTGCGAATTTTGTAGTAAAACGGTTGCTTCCATCGAGGGTCATTTGCCATTTTGTTGTGAATTTCCATTGGCGCTAGACCTTTTCTTTAAACAAAAAATTCGGGATTTTATTCATTTTACAGAACACGCACGACACATAAATTTCGAACAGCGTGTAAGCAATGAATAAATTGTCAGACAGATTTGGAAATTAGCCAGATCAAGACAGCGGCTAGTCGAGGTATACAAATAGCTGAATCAAAAATCCGCTGGAAAAGTACTGAACGTAAATATCACCAAAACGAAATACCTACATGCTAATGTCTCCATCAGAAAGGAGAAAAAAGATTACATAATTTATTCACAGAGGATAATTCATGTGATGCAGTTAATAAACCAGACACCTAGTTAATATGATAGATAATGAAGGGTCCATAAATACGACGACGCACGACAGGATACAAATAGGAAATTATGCCAACAGTAGACTATCGAGAAGCAAAATCATTAGTCGTAGCGCAAAAATAAAAATATATGACTGACACTTATCAGGGACATGGACATTAGCAAAAAAGGAACAAGAAACACTAAGAAGGTTTGAAAGAACGATTGTAAGATGCGTTTAAGAGGCGAGTAAAGAAGATGATGAATGGAGAATAAGAAATAACTAGTAGATAGATGAGCTATTGAAGCATGAGGATGTTGTAATAAGATTAGTAAAGGCTCAACGAATACAATGGCTACGACACCTAGAGCAGATGGATGATCAGCGTATGCCAAAGAAAATCCTGAGCGCGCAAGTCTACAAACGTAGAAAGAGGGGCCGACCTAGGATAAGACGGTTGGATGATGTGCTGTTTGATCTAAGAAGAATGGATGTGAGGGGTTACACTGTGAGGGCAATGGGAAGGAGACATTGGAGAAGACTGGTGTTGGAAGCCAGAGCTCACGTTGGGCTGTAGTGATACAGAAGAAGAAGAAGAAGAAGAAGAAGAAGAAGAAGAAGAAGAAGAAGAAGAAGAAGAAGAAATTGTCAGGTGTTTACATGAAATCTCACCAGTGGCGGATTATCCATAACGCTAGGATATGCTGTAGCACCGGGCACCAGGACATCAGCTGTCAAACCATCCAGCCCTAAAACAAAAACTTTTTGAAGATAATAAATGTAAAAAACAAGAACAAAAAAAAACGTTGTGCCACGAGTAAAATTGCAAGAAAGAGGTTTTTTTCAAATCGTTCGAATGAAGATGATAGATTCCATGATACTACTATTTGTCCGCTCGTAGTATTAAACTGGATTATTAATTGTAAAGTGATTGATGTATTTCTGAATATATAAATATCTTACTGTCTGATTTTGACGATTCCAATAGCCAACTGCGAATCTGAAAGGTCATTTTCTGTATTAAAACGCATTAAAGAAATGTTGAGTTTGTCTGATGAGAGATTATCTTCGTCAGCAAGGTTGAATATTGAAAGCGAGATCGACTTCGTTAAGGCGAAATCAAGAAACAAGGGATCGATTAGTATTTTCTAAGTTTCAGTACTACTATGCTTATTGTAATCACTATTTAGCTAAATATTTGTTGTAATTTGACAGTTTAATAAAATAATTGTTAACTTTAGATATTTATATGCCATTTATCAGTATAATAATGGATAAAAGGTTGAATTTTGAACCTGGGGGGCTCCAGTCTAATTAGATAGCAGCATACGGCACCACGCGCTTCTAATCCGACCCTGAATTTGAATCCTACAACACTAAAAATTTTAGTTCTACCGCTGAGGGCTAGACGTCGCTGCGCGTAGTTTTCAACTGACCCTCGTAGGTTGTGTTCAGGCTTTCACTGCACGACTGTAGCTACACTGTAAACTCCGCGTTGCACACAACACACACACACACACACACACACTGTGCCACTTTCGCAAGTGTTAATTACTACTGTCTAAACGGTGCGCGGATGTCCATGTTGCAGCTTGGGCGCGGTGATTAGTGATTCACTCCTGATTAGAAATCACTAAATGAACCGCACGCACGGTACCGGTGTGCGTGTGCGTGAACCAGGATGTAAACATTACCTGTTCGCGTTGAGAATACTTTTCCATTTAAAGTGGCTTTTTACTGGTTTTGTCTCAGTTTATTTTACGATTACGTGTACTGGTTGTGGTTGTATCAGATCGTTACGTATAAATTACACAACTGTGCGTATGTGTGTGTGTTAATGTAAAAACCTTGCACATACCAGTTACTTTATATGCAACATAACTCACGTTACGAGCTGAATTACAGTAAAAACTCAATTCCTTGTTTCAGTATTCGTTGTGCGTTTTCGTAAGGCCACTATGTCCCGGTAGCATGCGTATCCCGGCATCATGACGCGATACCACACACAGCCACTTAATATGGGGTCCGTGTAACTAAAATTTTCTAAATATTATACTTTTTATATTTTATATACTGTTTATACTTTTTGTATATACTTTTCATTGCAAAGGACTAATGGATCAAGCATTTCAGAGATCCAGTACCGGATTTACCACTAGGCCGACTAGGCCGCGGCCTAGGACCGCGGGCTCAGAGGGGGCCGCAAGCTACAGATATTTTTTTACAGAAGTATTTGTATAATAGTAGGAGGCACTTTGACTTATTAAGTATGATTTTTTTTTTTTAATTAAATGATCGATTTTTATTAATAATACAAATGGAAGACAGTTCTTATTTAAATATTGTGCGTTTCTTTTAAGGCGTTGGCATCCTTGAAAACTAATCTGTGCATGCGAATTTTGAACGTCCGCTATATTCCCCCCGATTTACACGACCGCGGTAACACCCTTGTTTGTTATCATTGTTTATCTGCGTTGTTAAGTTACCTGCATATTTAGTTTTAGTCATATGTAGTGATATAGTCATACGAGTAATTCATTCTGAATTACATTTATAAGTTTTTAATAAAGGTTTGTACTTATAAACCACTTATAACTGAAAAAACGGTGTTTATATCTCTTCCTAAAATATAAAAACGTAGCCTACATTATTTAAAAACCATTTTCTATAGTTTTCTTTTTAAAATTTATAAATTTTTCCGCAACAGTTGTTGTGTATGCTTTCCCCGATATTAATTCCATTAAGCTACATAGTCACTGAACATTAGTTACCATTGGTTTGTTAACTTTACTCAAAGAACAAACAAAAATCTAGACTTATTTTTTCAATTTTATAAAAATTATAACAAAAAATTAATGTGTTACACCTAGACAATAAAAATGAAATTGTTTATGTTAAAATTTCTGAATAAGTTAGTTAAGTTACTCTACTTAAAAAATAAATTAATTTGGTTAATTCTTTTGCATGGTTCTTAATATTTTGAAAAAGTTTGCTAAATGAAAGCACGCTTTTTTATAGTAGTCTACTGGTTTTAAATTTGATAGTATTAATTTGATATCAAATTACTTCTGGTATACACATATTACTTCAAAGTCATAGCTGAGGGTGCCGCTCAGAAAACTTGGCCTAGGGCCTAAAAAATCTTAAATCCGGCACTGCAGAGATCTATGATATTACTCTAAAGTTCTCCAGGAAACTGCGGAGAACAAAAGAGAGAACACAGATGTAGATTCAGTAACATTTGAGGAACTCGAAGGAGCACTTTCATCTACGAAGAAACGGAAACCAGTTGGTTGGGACGGGATCATCATCGTCTTCATATCACAGCATAGGCAAGGTGCTGCCTGTTCCGCCTTCAACGATCCTCCAGCCGTCTCTTCCTGGGTCTACCCACACACCTGTCTACTATAAGTGTACATTTCCAAACTTGTTTGAACAGTCCTGATATATGAAATTCTTTCTAAGTGTTCTTTCCGCCGTTATTTATAATCTTTTAGTCTTTCATTCAAGTTAAAAGCTTGTAGTTCTTCTGCCATGACTCTTATTCTTTATACGCTCAAGTTTAGAACACCTTTTAATTACTCTTAAGAATGCCGTTTCCGAGGTCTGTATTTTGCAGGCTTGTTTTTTGGTTGTTGTCCATAAGTCACGCCCATAGAACAGTACCGGGACTGCCATAACTTTGTAGAACTTTAATTTTGCATCGTGACGTACCTTGTTTCTGAAGATACGGTTGGTTGTCCCACGGATCGTCAGGAACTTACCTAACTTAACATCAGTATCATAATTCCTGTCATAGCCAATATCATTTCCAAAACAATTAAAATGACTCACTCGTTCTACAATTTGATCGTTAATAATTGTTTTTGTTCTTATTGGCTCCTTGCCTCGAAATGCCATCACCTTTCTTTTTGTAGCGGAGGAGGTTTTCATATTGCAGTGTTCTCAAATCTGATGAAGTTTTGAAACAGATTTTTGTAAAGCGTATTCTGTATTTTAAATTAAAGAGCAACTCGTCAGCAAACAACAGCACTTTCAAATATGTGTCTCTTGATATCTTAATACAAGGTTCCACTAGATGTTTCCAGTCCTACATGAAATACTCTAGTACATTATTTAATTTTAGGCTGCTACATTTGCTGAATATGTTGTAGAGGAAATTCAGGATCCCGGATGAACGGAGAGTAGACAAGGTTATTTCTGTTTTTAAAAAAGGTGATAGAACTGTTCCATTAAATAATATAAGTAACCTATACGCTTGATAAATACAACATACAAGTTACATGGAAATATTATTAATGGAAGATTCGTTCTATCTCTGATATTTTATTTCTCGACGGACAGGCAGGATTTCGTAATAGCCGATCTTGCATTGATGACGTATTCTCTTTGAAAATAAAGGAAGTTTAATTTGGAGACACGCTTTGCCTTTATTGACTACGAGAAAGTGATAGATTTAACAGATCCATTCTAAGGAACATTTTGTACAAGAGACGTTATCCTAAACACCTAAACATTTTTCAGACGTTGTAAAGAGGTTATACTATTAGACAAGAATAGAATTGACTATAGGTAAGGATTTGACAGAAGAGATTTTCACAAGCGAGTGTTTCAAGG
Organism: Magicicada septendecula; assembly: GCA_034769895.1. Taxonomy (NCBI): domain Eukaryota; kingdom Metazoa; phylum Arthropoda; class Insecta; order Hemiptera; family Cicadidae; genus Magicicada; species Magicicada septendecula. The sequence goes on along the minus strand of CM068375.1, from coordinate 57,129,866 downwards.
CTGTACCATGTCTCCAACAGAATTTAATGTTGACACACTTAGAGAGTGGAAATTACGAGTGGTTCCGGGAATAAGTGAAAAAATAAGCCTAAAAAATATTAGAACATACATGAATACAATGCTATTTGCGAATAAACAGAATAATCATTGTTGCACACCACTATAGAAAAATTATTCCGATTAGCGCTTTCAAGCTTCACAGCTCTTTAGGTAAACGAGTGTTTACCTAAGTTGTTGTTTGCGTTGAATATAGAACGAACTTTTTCTAAATTCAAGAGGGAAGGTTTTGACAATACAACGTATTGTAAAACTGTACTGAAAAGAAACCTGCAGTTAAAAATCTGAATGAGAAAAATTTTACAACGTTAGGTATTGAAAAGAATGCACACACACACACACACACACACACACACACACACACACACACACACACACACACACACACACACACACACACACACACACACACACACACACACACACACACACACACAGAGAATGTACTAGAAAGAGATGTAACAGTACAGACATGAGTGACTGAACTCGCTAGTTAATAATAGCCAGAAAGGATATTTAACTTACAGCTTGTTTACGGAAATGTGTACGGGGGGTATAAAGAAGTTGTCTAGTCCTATTATTGTTATTTCCGATCTGACGATGAGCTGTGAGGCTTGAACGCGCTAATCGAATACATTTTCTATAGTGGTGTGCAACAGTGATTATTCTGTTTGTGATTATAACCACTAACACAACTTTCTTAATTATATTTGCGAGTAATCAAGTAATCATCCAAAACAAAGAATGAGAGTTCCAGAGATCGCTGTTCCAGTTACAGCAAGTCTGTTCAAATCATAAAATGAAAATGTCTGGGCAGAAGACAAAAACTGTGGCATTTAACTAACTATACCCCTTACGGACTGAGATTGTATTGTTAATAATAGGAGTACACTGCAGGTGTCACATTTTCGCTGCCTTGGTTGTGACATCACTTATGATGTGGACTGTGATGTTGATCACAAGTTGGCTAAGTTTCAGTCAATATGTGCCACAATCGTTGAGACGTATAATTACAGTGTATCTGCTAAACATCGAGAAAGATAGAAAAATAACAAAAAACTTAAAAAACTAAAACAAATTTTCACGTCAATAATGTAAGCTAAAAAAAGTATAATTTTTTGGTTCAGATATTATAACACATTTCAAGAATAATACTCATGAAATTCCAAGTTTGCGTCTTTAACATGTTTATTTATCTATTTATTTATTAAAGAAACACACATCTTATTAATTTATCTGAGGCGGGTACATGATACCCTTAATTCTATACGTACTATCGCTGGAAATCGTTCAAAATGGATTTAAAATATCGGTATGGAGAACCATAGATATCTTCCATGTTCTAAGATTTATATTTGAAATCGTTTTCGAAATGAAATATTTCCATAGAAACTACTTCTTTCTTCAGCCTTAACCACAGTACTGTGGTCGCTGACGTATACCACCTCACGTTAGCGCACTCGATTTTCACTGACGATGGCAGTCGATGGGACTGCCGAAACGTCTGGTTTTGCAGAAAACATTGGACCACGGCCAAACAGCCCGGGAAGGAATTTTAACAACAAACTACTTCTTTGTTGCCGATTACGTAGTACACATATACAAAATTATCACCTCCCCTTCAACTATCATTTTCATTTATAAATATTTCATCTACCTTTCTACAGTGGATTATTATGACCTTATTTTCAGGATACTTTATTTATCAAATTTAAGTATTTTACTCTTGTTAAAACATAAAACGTTGCAGATAAACTACCCCTTCCTCGTAACCGATCTTCACCAAAATCAATAGACCTCGAGTTCTCTACAACTAAGGCACATATCCAAGAAATTATTCGATTCTGTTTGAATTTGCGGCAGTTATCGTTTCCCATAGAAAAATTCAACACAGACACACACACAAACACTTTTCGAAAAATGACTTTTCCTTCATGTTTTGAGGGTAGTACAATCAGAATCAGCCCTTATCTCGAACACGATTTTTTTCGCCATCCCCATACTTCCGCTTCCTTATGGAACGTGGAAGTAAAATACAAAAACAAATTTTCAAGAAATTCACGTAAATAATGTAAGCTAAACAAAGTAATTTTTTGGTTCAGGTATTATAACACCTTTATTATATCAAATTCCAAGTTTGCGCCTTTAACCTTTCTTTTTAGAAAATGATACACATATCTTATTAATTTAACTCAGGCGGGTACATGATACCCTAAATTCCATACATAGTGTCGCCGGAAATCGTTCAAAAACGATTTAAAAAACGGAGATGGATGCCTATGGAAAAGATAAATGTGAACACTGTACAAACAGGCTTATAGAGATGCACTTTCCTGCAATCAATAGTCCAACAATCAACCCAACAGGATTACCCGCAACACTAGTAGACCTAGCTTCTTAATAAATCGTCTCCTTGCAATAGCGGATGGTCCTAATCCAAGACTTCCTCGCCGACAGCGTTTGAGAAACAGACACAATTAGCCACTCTTAACTCTCTATCTATTATGATTTCACACTACGTCAAAGACACAGAACTCACTACCAGCTCATAAAACCAAAAATACTCTAATTTTAAATTATACGATCTATCACTGATCGACCTTCTTGATCTCACAATAATGAAATTTCCTATCACCCACTTCCCAACTCTTTAATCCACTACTATGTGTTCTCCGCCTACCTTGACGCCGCCCTCCAGCTTTGGCGACCTGCATTACTCGTCCCTGTCTTGGCCGCCCTGTACAAGAAAAATAAACAAATAAATAAGTAAACAAACGCCTATGAAGGGCGCCTCCATCTGCCTCTTCCTTCTCACACCTGGCTACCAAGTACATAATGCACACCATTACCCCAACACGCACTACTACGTGCCTCCACGCCTATGAAGGGCGCCTCCATCTGCCTCTTCCTTCTCACACCTGGCTACCAAGTACATAATGCACACAATTACCCCAACACGCTCTACTAAGTGCCTCCACCTTCTCAACGGCCGCTCTACAATGGCGTACGACTCCACACAATTCCCTTACCATCTGGCTGAAGGGAGCCTGCCGCAGACCAGCCCGAGCCTGGCCCGATTAGGACCAGACTCAAACAACCCAAAAAAAAGGAACAGGCCTATTATCCATTCAGGTTTTTTGAGGTTGGTGTACTTTTTTCAGATAGGCTCTACAAAAAATTTTCCAACACATGTTTTGACTACTTATGTAAAATAAATGAAGCCCTTCAAAATTAAGTAAAAATATTTCTCGTAAAATATAACACTTCAAAATGCTGGCTTAGCAAAGACAGAAGGAGAACATTAACCTGTGCGGCACAGGTGTAAATGTATCGACAGGGACGTGTTGTTTTGTGTCTTGCACATCAGACCGCGCGTACGTTACGCTCAGTTTAGTTGCAAACAAACAAACACGTTTTTTACGATTCCGGAATAAGTGTGAACAAGTTTTTCTTTTTTTTACATCTTCAGCTTGGCTTGTAATTTATGCAGAATGTATCCGCTTTGGTTAACCTGTCGGCCAACACCAGTCGTAAAAGTCACCTTGAAACGTCCCGTTAATTATTATTTGCTTTTACTAGTGTAGTAAGTATATAGATGTTCCATATGTTATGTTCGCCGCTATCACTTTATAGCGTTCCAGATATCCAGATAATAAATGCCTTGCATACCTCATCGCTTGCTAACTGTGTCATCTAAATGTTTGCTGATTTAATTAATGTTTTTTTTTTATCAGTCAATATGTGCCACAATTCGTTGAGACGTGTAATTACAGTGTATCTACTAAACATCGAAAAAGATAGAAAAATAACAAAAAACTTATAAAAAATAATAACTTAAAAAACTAAAAATACTAAAACTAATTTTCAAGAAATTCACGGCAATAATGTAAGCTAAAAAAAGTAATTGTTTGGTTCACATATTACAACACATTTCAAGAATAATACTCTTCAAGCTCCAAGTTAGTCTCTTTAACATTTTTTTTTTTTTTTTAAAGATACACATATCTTATTAATATAACTCGGTTAAGTACATGATACTCATGTGGCCATCTAAGGACCACATGCCAATTTCAATTCTTTATTCTTTGTTCTTTTCTTTTTCTCCAATATTCTTTCATCTTTTCACTGTGTCTCTTCTTCCTGTCTTCAGTCCACTTAGAACCTGCGTTTTTCTCTCTCCTACCCTGGACTCCTTCCATTTTTAACACTGTTGCGTGAAAAACTTCTCTTTCAATTGCTTCTTCTGCGCGTATATTATTTTGTTCTAAATCCATTTGGACTTCTTTAATCCAATTTGATGTTGACACTTCTTTCTCCACAGATACTTGAAGATGTTTCTTGTTAACCTATTGTCATCCATTTTATATAAATGTCCAAAAAATAATAGTCTTATTTTTATCATTGTTTCTGTTATATTTTCTATACTTTGATATATTTCATCTTAATTTTCAACCTTCTTAAGTTTTTCGTGAGCCTAATATTTTTCTAATAATTCGTCTTTCCAATATTTCTAGTTTGTCTAAATTATAATTCAATACTAGACATTCACTTGCATGTAGGCATTCTGCCTTCACTACTGTACTGTAATGCCTTGTTTTCGCATTTTTAGATATGCACTTTTTATTGTAAATATCTTTAGTTATACCATATGCGCTTTCCATCTTATGAATCCTTTCTTCTATATAATTAATATTTTTATTTTAAAAAGATTTCATTCTACCTTGCGGTGTCCACGTATGCCGACGGTCTTCCTTGGAACTTTTTTTTCATAGTTTTCATAAAAACTATGCGTTTCCAAGTGAGCCGTTCCAAATATTTCGGCTGTGCAGTAAGCTATGAAGCTGAATATGATATAAGAGAGAAGATAAATAAATTTAGGAATATTTCTGGTACGAATCATAGAAAACTTAGAAGTAAAACAAGACACAGTACACGGATTAAATTTTATAAGACAATTGAAATACCCACATTAGTATATGCAAGTCAGGCGTGGGTCATGACAAAAAAGGAAAGCGGCAAGATTCAGAGTGCTGAAATGCAGTTTCTTCGAAATATTTTAAATTATACATTTCAAGATAGAATAAGGGATGCATATATCAGAGCAGATGTATTTACTTCACTCGAAGTAAAGAACATAAATGAAATTATTCCAATTTACAGAAGACAATGGTGGGGACAAAGGATGACAGAGAATCGATTGCCGAAAGCGGCACTGAACTATAAAGCCATTGGTAGAAGAGACGTGGGTCGTCCGAGGATGATAAGATGGGTGCTGGAACGGGTTTATATAACCTAATCCTTGAAGAGGAGACGAAGAAGAAGAACAACAACAACTTTGGTCGATCAGCACCAGACTGTTGGTTGCAAAACCTCCAATCGTTTGTCCACTTAGCAGCTGCAGTTGCTTGTTGTTGCTATCTCGAGTACACAACAATGTTTCGATTGACGTCATATTTTGATATGCGTCGCGCACCCGCCTCTGTATGTGTCCACTTATCTTTAATGACACTTAAGTGATTCCACTTGGAACGAAAGCTCAGCGTGATCGAGTTGTTTTGAATTTACAGTTAGCTCACGTTGTGAAAGAAACTGGCAAGAAGAATATACTTTAATAGGGTTGAAAATCGGGTATGGATAGGTCTGTTAATAATTTTTCCGATGGTAGGTGAAAATCTTTATAGACAAAAACACCTCCCTTAACGCTACAAATGAGCAAGCTCATCCAGCAGGTTCTCCTTCATGTTTCCTTCACGGGTGATGGGGTGAAGCCCAGTGGCTAATCCCAAGATTATTCTGTCTTTCACGTAGAGATTTATGGATCTATACATATTAATTACTTTATATTGTGATACCAGATCATGTGGCTTCTGTCTTTTGAGTCGCCTCAGAACGTGTGGAGCTTCTTCCACCACGTGTCGCATTATTGGGTTACCGTGGATCTGAATCCTCTGATCATGTTTGTCTGCATATTTTGTTCTTATTTCGCTGACATATTCTACATGGAGGTCTCTATGTAGGTTGTCGTTCTTTATATACCAAGGGGCATTCACTATGGTTCTGAGTACTTTGTTTTGAAAGGTTCGAATCTTTTCTAAGTTTTGTTTCTTTGTACAGCCCCACAGGTGAATTCCTTACGTCCACACAGGCTTCAGAACTTGTTTGTACACCAGCAGTTTGTTTTCAACTGTTAATTGTGAGATCTGTTAATATGCGCACATAAAACTATTACAGAAAATTATACATTGTAGTAATATGACATAAAAACGTAGGATTATTAGTATGTTGAATTCTGCTTCTAATTTGTATAGCAAAATGATCAACGCAAGGATTCAAACTATGTCTGTGAAGTTACACTGTTTGAGAAAGTGGGTTCCGGAAAGGACGTTCTTGTGTTGGCAACGTTCTCCACAATACAGATAATATAGAAGCTAGGGAATTTAAAGAATTCCCCCAAGGCTTTGACGGCCGGCATCGACATTGTTGAGATTACTTACTGCCAGGCTGTTAGATCGCGGTCTACTGCTATCACTGTTCACAGGCGTTTCGGCCCCACCATCGGAAGCCATCTTGTGCCAATTTCTCGATCGTTTCTTACACCTAAGATGACCTCCTAGCCAAAACGTTTATGAACAGTGATAGCAGTAGATCACGATTTAATAGCTCGGCATAAAGTAATTTCAACAATATAGAGAATTTAATCTAGAGACACACTTAGCCTTCACAGATAATCAGAAAGCATGCGGTCGTATGTGTGCCCAGAAAACAGTGCAAACCATTTACAGTTAACACCACAACTGTGAATTTACATTTGCGCTATACCTATTCTAAGGAGAGTCCCTACTGAAAAAACAAAAATGTTTATTTTGTAACTTTTTAATTTATTCAGATTTTTTAATTATTTATTGTTGCATTAAATAAGAGGTAAAATTTAATACTAAAAATTGACTTTTTTAACGTTTCTTACCAACGTTTTTGGAATATTTTTAAACTAATATTCCAGAGAAACTGTAACTCCCACGGCCTTTTGGGAGGTGTCATTTTGAAGGGGATAAAATTATAATAAAAACACACGTATTTTCATTAGGACGTAATTAAAAACATTTTTTGTGAGGAAAATAGTAAAAATACTTATTTAAATTTTTACATTTATAAATAAAAATTTATTACAAAGGAACTATAAGCCCAAATTAAATAAAAATACGTGTTGTTTATGTAATTATATCCCAAAGACCTGTGCAAAATTTTAAAGCGGTAAGTAACACAGTTATTTATATATATCATCTAAATGTATAAAAACATGAAAAATTAAATTTGGGGGAATTCGGATTTTTTTTAAATATTCGTTTCTGTTGGAAAAGTAAATATTTATGGAGTACAAAGGCTTGATATGATTTTTTTTATTACTCTATGGATATTAAAATAATAAATTCTAATACAGTAAACAATAAAATATTGTATTTTACATTTTTAATAATTTATAGGAACAAATATCTTCTACAGCTGTCCTTATCGATCATGTCTCTGTATTCCACATTTCACTTTTTTACATTGTCACTAAAATTCACCTGGTCCATATGTTAGGCCCTCTTATTCCAATGTTCTTTCTTCCTCTTTCAACATAGCATACTTCTTCTTTCTTCTGTATTCATTTTACTTACTTGCTTTTCTTTTTTCATGGAGTTATCAACGACACGTCAATCAGCTATTGCTTTACAAGTCTAATTTCTTCATTGTAAATAAAACAGTCGATGTTTTATACATGTAACATTTATTTCCAATTAGTACTAATATGATATATTATGAGTAAAATTATATTATATAAATAATATTGTTTTTTTTATAATACCTAAATGAAATGTAAATCGCTTAGGTGATAGGGGTTTCCCCAAGGAATTTGTTTTTGCTTACAAAATATTTCAGAAAAAATGTTTTAGTGTGATTTTTTTATAAAGAACTAACCATACAACAATTTGGGACGAAAACGTTTTTAATTTTTTTATCATTTTTTGCCATTTTTAGTAGGCTCTCCCCTTATCAAACAATTCAATTACAGCACGCCACGTTTGATTCAAACCACGCGTGACACGTAACTTTCGAACAGCTGATAACAGTGAATACTTTGACAGATAAATGTGGAAAAATTAACAGGTATTTATAATACATATGAATCTTACAGCACATAAATAATGTTGCTTCTACTGTTAGCTGTAGATGTCGCTCCAACTGACCCTCGTACATTACTTTACTCCACAGACCCTCTTATACACTGAAGGTCGACCACAATGATTTGTAAGTGGTCTACAAAGTGGTTTATATATCTACAAAGTGGTTTCCATACATTCATAATTCTGCCTTTCTATATTATGTGTTTTATTGGTGCCATGTTGTCGATGTCTGGGAATTAATGTCTTGTATTTATTGTGTGTGTGTGTGTGTGTGTGTGTGTGTGTGTGTGTGTGTGTGTGTGTGTGTGTGTGTGTGTGTGTGTGTGTGTGTGTGTGTGTGTGCGTGTGAATATTTTAAATATATATGTACAATTAAAATTTAAAATTATTTATTAGTAATATTTAAATAACAAGAATATTGTGAGAAATTGTGAATATATATACACGCACACGCGCACACATACATATATATTAATATTATACTAATGTGTGTGTGTGTGTGTGTGTGTGTGTGTGTGTGTGTGTGTGTGTGTGTGTGTGTGTGTGTGTGTGTGTGTGTGTGTGTGTGTGTGTGTGTGTGTGTGTGTGTGTGTGTGTGTGTGTGTGTGTGTGTGTGTGTGTGTGTGTGTGTGTGTGTGTGTGTGTGTGTGTTATTAAATGTGTTTCTTAAAACACATTTTCAAAGGTCCAAAAATGACCTTATGGGAAAATTTAGAAATATTTATACATAAAACAAGTATAATGTTTTATGTTTTTCATTGCTTTTAATATTAACAGTATAAAATTAGCAAAACTCTAAATTAACTATTCGAATTAGTGAGCTAAAATATAGGCTTCTCATAACGGGTTACTGTGCAGTGGGTTACTGCTTACTTATTATTTTTTTCCACTTTTTCTTTTTTTAAATTAGGACCATTTATGGGAAACTTTGTTATAATTAGGTTCTTATTTGTAAAAGGAACTGAATGTTAATAAAATAAGAATGACGCCTGTTAGATCTCTGGAGTACAGAAACACTTGTGATCGTTTCTGACACTCGAAATTGATCGTTGATGTAGAAAAACTGAGACTAGTTAAAGCAAGGAACAACAGAATTAAATGAAGGTTGATTTTACATTTGGAAAGACATAAATTAATTTTGAGCATATTCTTGGAGTGACTTAATTCCTTTATTCGAGTTGGAAAATATGAATCATATAAGTCCTTGGTTATACTTTATTTATAGAGGAGTGAATCAGAAGACAAATAAACCCAAGACAAAGGTAACTTGTTTTTGTTAATAATATGGATATTTTTTTTTAAGCATTTGTACACTGTTTAAGTTCTTGCATAGGAAAAAGCTTGCTCATAACAACCCAATACTCAAACGAGTGTTAAGTCGCAAATCTAAGAAAGAGGCGCAATGTAGGAGGTTAAAAAGAAATTGATAACAATCAAATCATCCAACCACCTTTATTTTGTTTGCTACATAATAAGAGGCCAGTCTTAAAAGTGTTATTGCTTGCACATGTCTTTTTTGTGTAAAATTTACTAGAATTTTAATTACGGAGAAAGTTTACGTTGAGGTAACAATACTCGCGTTGCTGTACATGGCGTATTTTGCAACATAGGTAAGTATTACATGTTATAATTAAACGATTTTTATTTTTTTTTAATTTACCAACATTGTAGTTTTACTATAAACCTAAGTGATAAGTAACAAACATTTACACCATACCCAGCTAGATTAAACTTAGACAATTTACCTCTCAAGTAACTATTAAAAGACCCACATATTTCTGGTTTTAACAATAGCTTTTTATCTACACAATTTCTAGAATATGTTATTTTTACAAGCATAATGTTATCACAAAATGGTTCTGTAATCGGTTTAAACTCTTTTGATTTTTGTTCTCCATCCTTGTAAATTACGTCTCAAACTTTTGTGACTAAGTTTTCTTTTAGTAGTCAATAATCCAAATCTCTCATTAGTTATTACTTTATCTTACTTCCAAATGACTCTGGAACAGAGCAATATTTGTAGTAGTAGTAGCAGGGATTGTCTTTTCAGCTTTCATTTAATAAGAACAAAATTAAGGGGAGCGGAACCGCCCTATCTCAACCATGTTAAATTAGCAATCTCTATGTACCTTTTTCTCAAGAACGTTAATAGATACTAACATAAAATTTTCTACATTTATTTTACCATAGTATTTGCAAACGCTGCACCAAAATAAACTTGGTAGGATGAAAAAACCCATTTCTAAAATTTTGTTGAAATTTGATTTAAAAGAGTTATTAGTTTTTTGATTTTAAAATGTCTATTACACAAACATAAATGAAGGTTTATTAATAATTTTCGACGTGTAAAACTGCATTAACAACAAACAGTTAAAGTTTCAGGATCATATCATAAAGGGTTTCTGAGAAAAAGGATCATGAACATAAAAAAATTGTAATTTTCGGTAAACTAATCATAAAGTTAGTACGCCACATCCGACTACCCATTCTTTTCTGAACGTGTCCTGTGCAGAACAACAGATTTACCAACGCTGACATAGTAAAATTTCCCAACTCTGACATAATAAAATTTGCTTAATAGACATGAAAAATAAGGAGGTAAAACTTGTTTTTCATAAAGTTCAAGCGGCAAGCCAAATTTCACAGTTGACACGTTCCAATAAAAGACACATTTTTTTTGTGCTTTAACATTCCTTTAGAGCAAAATAATAAATATATTCTTAAACAGAATTTAATGAAGAATAAGAAACAAGCAAGCAAAAAATATATATTTTTTATATTTTTACCGGTTCTGCTCCCCTTAATAAAGCGTAAAACTGCCCGAAAATTGAAAAATAAAAATTAGCCGAAAATTGGTAGCTGAAAGTATAGTGAAGTCCTTTTTTTTATCTATTTGAGGCTCTAATAGAAACGTAGAATAAACCATAAGTAATTTAGCTTAAGGTTAATGGTTAATGGCTTAAGGTCCTGTTTCGGTTAACTTATAAAAATTGCTAATATCGGTTTTTATTAAATTGCTAATAATATAAGTGAGCTAGCTGAGAGCTATAATAATTTCTCCAAAACATATAAAACTTACATAATCCAAGTTAATTAAAGAATACATAGAATTAAGATAGACTGTTAAAAATTTAAATATTCGAGATTTTTCTTGCGGACGTAAGTATGAGCTAACAGAATGCATAAGAAGGTATAACAGAGATATACAGATTGGAAAAGTTATGTTATCGTAAGGATCCGGAAATAAAGGCTTAAAACAAAAATCAACTTGTTGCGGAAGTCTTAAAAGTATTTGGATACTATAACGATCCAAGAGAGAAACTAATATAGTTGATTACAAAAGTATCGTATATTGCTAGGAAAGCATTTCCAGAGGTCATAAACAACAACAAAGTTTTCGGAATTACAAAACGAATTCAGAAGGTGTGTAAAGTTTTATTTGTAACGTAATGAAAAAACGTATTAGCAAAAAATGTGTTTTTAAATAGCAACATTTAGGTACCGACTACAGTAAACCATCATAGTAAAGTATTACATGTTACAATTTTGAATGTGATTTAACTTATCGATACTTTTATGTACATATGTACATTTCGATACTTATGTACATTTTATTGTACTTATGTGGTTTTTATCGATACTCATAAATTATCCTAAATAATAATTAATTATAGGAAACAGTAAAACGTTTGCTAATGAACAGTTACGCTTAAAACTATTTGAATAACGTAAAATTAGTGTACTGTTGTAAAAGTTTATCGACGATTACGGATAAAAACCCCTTACTCTTGTAATCCTCATTTATAAAATCATAGGTATTTTTAAGCAGGTCTGGTGATTTTTTAACTAAATTGAAAGGAAATTTGAAGCTTTTTTTAAATGGGTTTAAAATGTTTTGGAAAATATTTTCAAGATGTGTTTTATTTGTCCACTTGTAGGCAGCAACAATTTCTTCTAAAAGAAAATCCTCTATTTCTAAATTCGGGATTCTTACGAGTGCATTTTTGTTTCCAATCTGGCAATGAGTTAATGTGAGATAGCCGATGTCCAGCAAATAAGAAAATAGTAGGTCTTGATTTGGAATTGCGTTCTCATTACAATACAAATCTTTTAAATCTTCCAGATGATATGTCCTAACACGTTCAACAATATCTGTGGAGATATTATTGAAACTGAGTAAACTTTCAATTCGCGCCATGACTGAAGGGTGTTGGAAAATTAATTTAATATTTTCGATGTTGCCACTATGTGCCCAGTAATTACTAATAATACCGTTATTTAAAAACTGCAACACAGAATAGGGACTATAAATTACTCTGCCCTGTCTGATGGGTATCCATTGTATCAACGTTTGGCTTGTTTAATTCTCTCAGTGTCCAGACCAAACTGGTCACTTTAGGAAACCATAGAAGCTAACAAACTGGTGATTATCAAGAAACTTGTAAACCTGAACATTATTCATGTTCGAGAATCCTCCACCGGTGACATAAGAAATTCCCGTAATTAATCCGGCGTACTCTACGTTAGTATTAGACTTACACAGATTAGTTATCTCTCCGATAACAAGATTTACAACACTTTTTAACTCTCTTTTACTTACATCAAACATTGCACTCACTATAATGGAATCATATTCGTCCACAAGGACAAATACTTTCCTGTTAAAGTGAGTACGTAAATATTCAGCTAAGTTCATTAAACCATCTCTAACATCTTCTTTGTTCAAGGTCTTGTAGCTAAGATCACTGCACCATAATCTACATGTTTCCTTTTGATCGCTGTCCAACTTACTACTGTTCATTAAATACTTGTGGCTTTGAAAAGTTAAATGTATTTTTGACTTGAGAAGTATTTGCGCATCTTCGTAGTTACTTATTACGTCGTCACATTTTAGGTCCAGAAATAGTACAGGGTACGAACCGAAATGGCTGTAGAAGAAATCTCTGTCGTTATATATTGCCAGTTTCTTGAATATCCGATGCGCTGTTTTCCTGTATCTGTCTACATGCTTACCGTTTTTATTTACTGGAATTGAACAGAATTGTTTCACCATGTCAAGATTGGTGCTCTTGCCAAATCGGCGAGGAGCACATATAAGTGAGAAGCGAGACTCGAAAACTTCATTCAGCAGGCCAGATTTATCTACAAACTCGCTGCTTTTAACAACGTCCAAGAAATTGCTCGATCCCAATTCAACATTTGGTCTCTGCTAAGAAACAATGATAGGCTGATTAATTTATATACTTATTTGTAGTTTATTAGTTTATTTCTCTTGCATTATGCTTTTAACAAGATAATAGTAAATGTACAAGAAAGTTATCTTCGTAACTAAATATGGTATAACTAAAGATATTTAAAATAAAAAGTGCATATCTAAAAATGCGAAAATAAGGCATTACAGTACAGTAGTGAAACCAGAACGCCTATATGCAAGTGAATGTCTAGCATTGAATTATAATTTAGACAAACTAGAAATATTGGAAAGACGAATTATTAGGAAAATATCAGGTCCACGAAAAACTTCAGAAGGTTGGAAATTAAGAAGTAATGATGAAATATATCAGAAGTATAGAAAATATAACAGAAACAAAAAAGACTACTATTATTTGGACATTTATATATAATAGACAAGAATAGGTTAACAAAGCAGATCTGTG